>OU427001.1:2771458-2966458 GCA_911387935.1 Dolichovespula saxonica
TGGAAAACTTGCGCTGGGAGTATTTCTTTACTCGGTTACGCTCGTAGCAGCACCAATTATTTCGTAACGTTGGTGCTCAGAATAAGAAAAAAACAGTACCAGAAAGAAAATATTTCGTACGTGTTTATCATTTTCTTCCTATTAATAATTTATATATATATATATATATATATATATATATATATATATATATATATATATTAAAATCGAGGATTAAAGGAAAATTCTTCTCTGCTCGTTTTCGGGATATTGTTCTTGGAAAATTGTTGTCCCTTTTCAATCTTTCGTTTCTGTCATTAAATATTAGATGAAAAATTATTTTAAGCGGTCCAAAACCGATCTCGTTTCATCGAATTACGCCATAGTCAAATCCTCTACAGAAAGGGTACAGAGTGAGAGAGTAGAAGAACAGGAAACCTTTAATTAAGCTCTCTGTAACGTTATCGCGAGAGACAGTGAACGCTTTAGTTTCGTCGAAACGACGAGCCACCGGCGTACCAACGAGCTTGATCGTTGTAAACGGGATAATGACACGTTGTCGATCGTTACGAGCTTTTTAATTACTACAAGGAGGAAAGGAATATAGTAGTTTGCACGATTTCGATGCTTTAAATGCGCAACTGCGTGAAGGCCCAATAAGCGTACGCACGTTTTTGTATGTGTGTCAATGTACGCGCATGTGTGTGTCCGTACGCCCAAAGGGTATCGACAAGGAGTAAGGAAGAAAGAACTTTTCACAAAAATGAGTTTTACAAGAGGCACTCGCATAGCAGGTGAACGACTTACCGAAATAACCGATCGCACAAATGAAGGTACAAAGACGTAGGGTGCTCTTCGTTAATTGGCATGCATTAATTAATATACGGATCTTTGTTACGTTAAATCAAGCTTTGCTCGTTGGGGCGAAACGCGACGCGTCCTAAGGACCAAAATTAGGTGCTCTTAAATTGCCATTGAAAAGTTTACCTTATGCTTACCGAGGTCGGATTATCGGCTAAATTCTTCGTCTAATTAAGAAAGCGATCGTATCGGAGCGGGACTTTTCGTTTCGGAGGATCGGAACTCGTCGATTATGGCGAATCATCGAGTCACGCATCTCTCGCTACGAGTGTCCTTCTCGGTTTGTTAGAAGAATGCAATTTATAAGTAAACGCGAGTCATGAATTTGCATAAATCTGTAATAAAAATTTTTTCTTTTTTGATTTTCTTTTTTCGGTAGGTTAGGCCTCAGGGAACGAATCTCCGAAAAGTAGGTACTAAATTTTCTCGATCTTACTTTCTACGTTCTTAACGTAAGGAGATAAAATGCGGATCGAGCTTCCAGAGAAGAGTTTGCGAGCGGGCAAAGAGAGGACGCTCTAATTTTGCGAAACAACAAGAGCAAAGAAACATTCCGCTTAATGCTGACAAATCGGCGGATTAACAGACGAGAAGTATTTCAGGTTCGTCCAGGTTGCGAGCGAGCTCTTATACTCGCGTGGGAGTAAATTTCTCCGAGCGCCTTCCCAATTTCTCAAAGATTTAAGCGCATCTCGGCCGCTTAAATCACCGCTCGCTCGCCTGCGAATTACTCGGCATAGCTTCGCTCTAAGGGATATATATTACACTTCCCGCGACCTTCTTTCGTTTTCGAGCATCCAATTGTCATCAGATAGAACGAAGAGAAAAATAGTCTGTTTCGTTAGAAAGAGAGATAGAGATGTATAGATAGACAAATAGTTTCAAATGACATCTCTGGCACGTCGTGTATTTTCATGTGTCAAACTATACGGTGATATACAGTGAACTTTCCATTTTATTGAAATATATGAACAAAAACGTGAAACATGTTACTTTCCTTGCGATCATTTTTCTCTATTTACATTCATTATATTTTCCATCCTTACAGAGATGAAAACGATTAAAGGTACTTGTTAAGTTTAAAAAAAAAAAAACAATTAAAATATAACTAACTCTAAGAAAAACGTGATAAAAAGAGAAAGAAAGATCGGTAGATTCTACGAAATCTCGTTCTTGGCCCTCAGGCTCTCGATATTGTAAAGAAAATTTATCGTCGCCGCAAAGATGCGTCGCGTGAAGCTTCGCGAGCATCTCACAATGTTCATCCCATGACCGTTAAATCATACGATTTTTATCACCCTTGCATTGCCGGTCTCTTCCATAAACGCGCGTTATAGCGAACGAGCGAACGAACGAACCAAGATATGAACAAGTGAACGTTGAAAAAGAAAGAGAAGAAGAAAAGGGGGCACAAAGAAATAAGGGAGTAGGTAAGAGAAAGAGGGACCAGACCGGAAAGAGATCTGTGTACAGGAACGCGAAGGCCGAGTTTAACGTTTTCGTGCGTGCGACCTGGTGCCAGCGACCATATATACGCGTTAATACGGTGATTTAAGACTTAACGCGCATTCACGAGGGAAGCCGAAGCTCCCCTAGCGTTCGTTCGTTCGCTCGCTCGCGCGTGTTACTAGCGAGTGTGCGTGCGCGTCCTCGCGCGAAACGAGCCAGCAAGATGTGGTTTGGTGGTCGTGAACGAGATGCGTGGTAAGACACTGGGGTGACAAAGCATTAATTAAGTCGTACACGTTTATCGGATATTCTCCTGTTGGCTTATGGGACACGAGCAGGTACGGCTGGGAAGAAAATCACCCGGTATAACGCAATGTCGATGAAATATGTCGTCCGTGGGAGCGAACGGTGCCTCGTAAAACCTCGAGATTAAGGTTTACGAGATGTAAAGAAAAAGAAAGGAATACGTTTTTACGATAAAATGTGTTTCGCGAGCGCATACTTTATCGGTTACGAATCGTTTAGTACCTTATAGCTCCCCCTCCTCCTTCCTTATAATCATTTTCTCTTTTCGTTTCCTTCCATTTCTCGGCTTACCCTCATATCCCATTTTCGGTTTCAAAAAATTCCCTTGTAATTACTGCTCAAAGGTGTATCTATTTTTGTTTCATTCGATTTTTAATTATAGCTCGTTACGTGGACACTTGACACAAATTTATAGCACCGATATGGGTGATAATTGATGAGTATTTGATAAAATTCTTAAGCTAAAAAAACTTATCTAGTTATAGGTATTACGTGTTTTTCTCTTTTAATTTGTTAAAATTTTGAACAGCTCAGCCGTCTTCCGGTTCATCACTCACTGTTTTATCAAAAATCACACGTCAATGTGATTTGTACGCTTAGCAACTTTCTAGGAGTAACGTGTCTTGTCTCTCTGAAAGGCTTCATTTTCCTTTCTCTTTCTCTCCATCCTTTCTCTTTCTTCCATATCCCTCGTTTCTCTTCTTCTCTCAAGGCTTTGAATGGACGTGCGAATCACGCGATCGAGAGTGTTACCTACGTCTCGCGAATTCCGACGCGTTGGGTGGCACGGTAATTGCACGCAATTTTCACTATGGATTAAGAATCCGAGTCTTCCATTGAAACGTAAAAATTGAACTGCTCGCATGTAAGCGAGGGGCGGTCTTTCAAAGATTGTCCCGAATCACGACGTACCGTATATCCATTGAATCCTTTTTAAGAAACCGCGGTAAGCTTCTGAATTTGGACTTCAAATATTGTATGGAAAACGATGGGAGGAGCCGAGCTTCCTTTTCGGCGCACGAACATTGGTGAACCGGTGTTAAAAGTGGGACCGTTCAAAAAGAAGAGCTCCACCTTGTCGAAAAGGAACGACCTATACCGGCGTAGATGAGATCAAGATGTCTAAATTATCGACATTCTTTTTTCTTGTTTTTCTTTTTCTTTTTTTTTTTTGAAAAAAATGTTAAGTTCACTACTCGAAGCGTTAAATTCAAGAAAGTTTAATACGTGTATATTTATTTATTTGACCGATCGCGATTGTTCTTATTTTTTGTCTTCTATTTTTCATGGCTTACAATTCAGCATGAATGACTCAATTCTATGAATTTTCAAAATAAGTAGTGTGATAAAACGATAAAAATAATGATACGATACTTGTTCAACATACACGTACATTTACATCATTGTAATCGATTCGACGTGAGCGATTTAAAATCGCAAGGCCGACCTAGTTTTGATTTATTGCACGAAGATCAGTCTCCAAAATTACTTCCGCCTTTTTACGTGACAAACTTTGTGCATGAGTAGTCATACTTCCGTACGTGAGTTGACGTCCGCCGTGCCTTTTAATTTTTTTCACATAATTATCTCACCCGAGCGCCTAAGGTATTCTTATTTCTCGGTAGAAACATGCAAAGGATGTAACGATCGTTCAAAATCGGATCGACGAACTCGCCCGACTTCATTGACACGATCCAGTTTTATAACACACGATTTGCTTATGAACCAAAATTTTTGTAACTTTATGTATCTTTTTTTTTGACTGAAGATGAAATTTAAAAAATAATTTCCTTTAATTCTAACTCATAAAAATTAAAGCTGGAAGATCGAAGGAAAAATAATAGACGAACATATTGGGCTCCGAAGGATCTTTCACATATATTTCATTTCAAAATGGGAAGAATGAAACGAAGAAATGGTTCGATTAAATCTAAACGTAGACGAACATGCGAGGAGCGAAAAGTACAAAGTAAGGCGAATTAGCGGAAGGAACGAATTGGTGCACGTAAGAAAGGAGAAGAAACGTAAAATTCGCGGAATCGCAGAATTTCGAAAGCGTGTTTCAAATCCATCAAGAGTGTCGGCCTCTTGCTCGTTTGGTAAATAGCGTAAGAGAGAAAGGAAGAGAAAGAGAAAAAGACAAGACCAAGCTCTCTCATTTGCCGATGGATCGTGTTGGTACCTTAGAGCAAGCTTAATGCATTACTTGCACGCCAACCGTCTTGGAAACTTATTAGCGCGAAGGAGACACTTTGAACGTGTATACGCGTAAAGTATGTGCTCTCCTTGAATTGACAGAACGTCCGGATCATCGAGCACGAACAAGAATCGCAGAATCATTTACACCCCTTTTATCCTTGAAAATCGTTCGTACATCTTACACAAGATCTTAAATCTCGAAAAATGTTTTCTTATCCATTAACATTGATTCATTATGTTTGTGATATCATTATCTTTGTTATCAACGATTGTTTTAATTCAACGATCGCATGCTTTTATTGTTCCAAAAATTTCTCTCATCCAGTTATATTCGCTAAATTTAGAAACTTTTGAATTGTTGTTTAAACAATTATACAAGTCGGTACGTATATTCGCGCGTAGGAACGTGGATACGCTTTTCGAACTACACTGTGTTTAATGGAATTACTGATTAGGACGTCATTATTCGCAATGAGCCGGAAATGTTGATCCGAGTAGCTTTGAATTATACAGAATACAAAGTGCGTGTACGAGGGAAAGAGAAAAAGAGAGAGAGAGAGAGAGAGAGAGAGAGAGAGAGAGAGAGAGAAAGAGAGAGAGAGAAAGAAAGAGAGAGAGAGAAAGAGAAAATTAATGTACTCGAATATACGCGTCGGTTTCTGCTTTTTGAAACAAGTTACCGAAACACTAATTCTGCGAAATGAATATAAAATGTCCCAATGGTATACGCATTAGTGTTTCATGATATTGCCTCGTTTCTGCGATTTATGACGACTACATCGCGGTTTATCGTCGTTCTGATAATTCTTTCATTTCGAACTTACACGAGTAATTCGTATATTTTCCTGTCGCTAACTCGCTACGCTAGAATTTCTACGCAATCGTTTTTTACGGATATTAAATGCATGTTTTATAAATAAGATAACGCACGTATGACGTATGCAGATTGTTTCTGAAAAATTCTGAAAATGGTATATTCGTAATCTTTTTATTATAACAAAATCCATGCAAAGAAATTCATTTTTAACGTACCTTTCGTCAACGAGATGCCCGTTTTACAATCTAACTTATTGCTGTTTTACGTCGACACAATTTCTAGTAGTGGGACATTTACAAATGGCTCGGTAATTACAACGCGTGCGGTCGTTAATACGCATGGATGTTTTCGTACAAGGACGATCAAAGAATTCACTCGATAATATGCATCAATTTCTTCTCCGATTACTATGTAATATTATTTTGTACGATTAAATGAGCGGGTCGCGTTGAATTAGCTTTTAAAAACATATGGATTCGTATAAAAGAGAAAGAAAAAAAATTATCGACCTTAGAAAAAGAGAAATAGAGAGAGAGAGAGAGAGAGAGAGAGAGAGAGAGAATGATTTGTCGTTTAGGATTAAAACATCCAATTGGCTCGTGACTGAAAGCTAGTAAAGGCTCTCTCGAAGGCGTGTTTTCAGCTTGGAACGAGGGCCAAAGAAGAATGCAAAAGGGGGAGACCGGATCCCATGGGAGTGGACGTTACAACCTGCCCAATGTACACGCGTTACGAGCTACGAACTT
The DNA here is from genome assembly GCA_911387935.1 of Dolichovespula saxonica. NCBI lineage: Eukaryota > Metazoa > Arthropoda > Insecta > Hymenoptera > Vespidae > Dolichovespula > Dolichovespula saxonica. Next base: position 2,777,816 of record OU427001.1, read on the forward strand.
TGCGGGAGAGTCGCTTTTAGAAGAGGAGGAAGTCTAAAGGCACGAGTCTGTATCAGGACATAAGCTTGAGAGTAGCAGATGTAAGGGACGTTTGATTGGTAGGCAAAGGGCAGAGGATTAATCTGGTTATGGCATGCAATCGAGTGTGTTTTAGAACAGAATTATTCGTGTTCCTACGGACTGATATAGCTGGTACAACGCCTATTATAAATATAAACCTATTGTAAATATAAATCTAAATCTATCTGGGTTCTACTCACGTCACGCGCATCCTTCACTTCAGGTTTCACGAAGAATCCGTTCATGACTTTTCTAGTTTGCTTCTTTTCTTTATTCGATCTTTTCTCTCTTCTTAACAAATACGAAAGCTCTTAATCGTCGGAAAGAAAACTTATAAGTATAATCAAAAGAATAAGATCGATAATTATTGAATCGAAATTATTCAAACGATATATTGTAGAAAAGAAAATCATTTATTGTATTAATTTTTTTTTACGTATTATCAATATGCCTATTTCTTTTTTTCTTATTTTCTTTCTCTTTCTTTTTTTTTTCGTTTATAGAATATATTCGAAGATATAGAAATTTCATCGTAATGATAACTGCATCAACATACTACGTACGTTCATTTTAGTTTTAGTTTCAGAATTATCGCGATCGTACGGTTATACCGATCCCAAGAGTCCGATACTCGTTGCATCCATGATTCAACCGGACGCCACTCGGCTAAACTCGAGCTATTGTACGAGCTGTAATTTGCGAACACTCGCTGTAATTTCCGGATAAATAAATGTTCTTGCATGCGTCGTGGGATATCTTTTGTTCCTTATAGCCAAGTCGATTCTCTTAGAGCAAAGTATTAATTGGAGTTCATTAGAACAATTTCCAACGTTTATCTCCAAGTGTTTTTTGTAATAATAGAAATAAGTACATACGTTATTTAATATCTAAAGTATCCATATTTAAAAGCTAATTAATATAATCATCTCCTATATTCGTTATGAGTCATTTTGATCTTATGGGAAAGATCAAACGTCGTAAAAAAAAAAGAAAGAAAAAAGCAGAAATACCGAGTATCGAGTTCTTTTTTATAATAATCAATTTTATCCCGTTTACGAATAGATAGATAATTTTCCGTATTCCTAGAAATTCATGCGAATTCGTGTCGTTGCTATTCGAAAACTTCGACAATTCCATGCAATCGCATAGTTGTTCGTTTACACCGGCGATTAATAAAACGCGAAGAGAAGGAAACAGGAGAAAGAAGAAGGAGGAAGGATGAGAAGGAAGAGGAGGAAAAAAAGAGTTAGCCATAAAGGTTTCGAAGCCGAAGGAGAGCGCACGATCGTGATTGCGCGAGCTTCGAGTTTTGGTAAAGGAGAGAAGAGGAGATGAGAGGAGAAAAGAGCCCGAGCAAGGATCGAATACGCGGAGGAGGGAAAAAGGAAGGGTTGGAAGAGGCGAGGGAACACGCAAAATTCTTCCCTTTTTCTTTTCCCTCGATCCTCGTAGCCCTCTTCTTCCTCCTCTTGGTCGTTGCACGTACGAGATTCCTCTGTGTACGCATGGTATAAGGGAGGTGTGACGTCGGCGGCACCACGAAAATTTATCAGCCGATTCAATGCTGCGGCGTTACTCGCGCTAATTTATACACACTCGCCGAAACCACAAGAAGCGACCAGTGGTGCTCAGCTTTCTCGGTGAATTCCAACGGAACGGTGAGCCGTAACGAGCTACCCTATTTTATTCGACATTCCAACAAGAATTGCGTTCGTTGGCCTCGTTCAACGCACTTCCTCATCCTCTACCTTCTCTTCCTTTTCCCTTCTCCTTCTTCTCTTTCTCTAACTTCTTCACCAATCCTTGTCTTTTCTTCATAATTATTTTTTAGATTATACAAATTTTACATTTTCAATGATAACGCGAAACTATACCTTATATGTTGTTCTTCGTTATATTTCATCTATTTCTAGAACTTGTCCTCTTTACGTATACCTATTATTTCTGAGTAAATGTCTAAAACTAAAAAATTGCTCCTTTTTTTCAATATCCTTCTCAATTTTCGTCGCGAATAAACGATTCGAAACGAAGAGCGATCGTAACGTATCGAAGAAGAATGGTTATTTGGAAAACTAAGAGCGATCGGTAATCTTTATATCGTGGGGGTCGTTTATTTTGCACTCCGTTTATTTCGCACGTTTATAACAGTTCGCGTTTGGACGGGCAAAAGTGTCGCTGCAATTTCGTGTCGAACAGCGTATCCGATGATGGAAACCTTCGACGCCACGGGGAGACCGTCAACGTTCGTAGCCCAAATACATCGATCATTGAGAATGAACGGTGCATACAACGATCCACGTTGGTATGATATATCGGTTCGCGTTACTCCCCTACTCGTTTTGGTTCGATGCTCGGCTTTAAAAATAAAAGAATAACAGAAAAGAGAAAAAAGATATAGACGAAAAGGTCAAAACTTGATCGATCGTACATGTTCAACGATCTTTATGATCTTATATATTATAATATAACCAAATAAGGATTAACTTAAAAAGGATGGAATAACGATATATTTCGAGAACGTTGGTTAATCATTAAAAGACACCGAAAGAAGTGAAAACGTAATTTAGGAAAAAAAAGTATAGTTAACGAGCACAAACCGATAATGGATATATAATGGTATGAACTATTATCGAAGCTCCGTACCGACGGAGCTAAAGAAAAGACCTTTCAAATGGTCCACTAACGATTGGTGGGTCAGCTACACTAAAGAGAACCAGTAGTTCTCTCTTTCTCTTTTAACGATAACACCTACCTATCAAATGGATCTCTCACGAAATGAAACGAGCGATAACGTCCGTGAAAGTCTCGTTCTGGTATGTTTGATCTATTGTGTATTGTGCAACACACCGACGAAAGTATAGTGGCGATAGAGATACGTAGGTTTCGTTGGAATTTAATTTTATTCATAGAAGAAAGATGGAGAGAGAAAGATAGTAAGAGAGAGAGAGAGAGAGAGAGAGAGAGAGAGAGAGAGAGAGAGAGGGAGAGAGAGAGAGAGAGAGAGGGAGAGAGAGAGACGAAGAGGTGTTAGTACGAAAGAAAAATTACCAAACGCTACGGTTTTTAAGTTTTAGACTGTGGTACATCAATAGCGGCACCGACGATTATTAAGCAACACATTGTTCGTACTTGGAATCCAAAGATCCAAGGATAGAGAAAAGAATTACAGGAAAGAGAATGAAAAAGAGAGAGACCGAGTGAGAGAGAGGGGGGGGGTAGATGATAGGAAAGAAAGAGCGAAAGAGAGGGAGAGAAAGAGTGAGAGGGAAAAAGAAAGAAAGAGAAAGAGAGAGAAGAAAGAAAGAAAGCTAGATTAAGTTATTATATCAGAAGCAAAGTACTATTGCAATAGAGAAGGTAATAATAAAAAATAAAATAAAACATATTAAATAAATAAATGAAATAAACAATAACGTAAAATATAAGATAAAACTACAAAGCCCAATAGAAAATAAGGAAAATGGAAAGATAAGAAAAGAAATAGGAAATATTAGATGAGAGAAAGTTACAGAGTAGAAGATGGAGGAGCGCATGTCATAAAGCAACACCTTGGCGGATACTTTCAGTGGAAAACTATGTTCCTTACGACGAAGAGACGAAAAAAGAAAGAAGAGAAAGAAGAGAAAGAGTACGAGAGAGAGAGAGAGAGAGAGAGAGAGAGAGAGAGAGAGAGAGAGAATAAGAAAGAAGAGAAAGTGCGAGAAAGACAAGAATAAAAAGTAATCAATTCCGTCGAAGAAACTTCGTTATGTTGGCCCGATATATAAGGTCGCTTAATATCTATCATTTTGTACATTGATTGTTACTTTTCACAGGGTGGGCAATGTGCTACCCCGCCGTGACGGCAGTGTGCAGCATACCGCGGGGTCCAAACTCTCACACAAGAACGTACAGTGCAACATACAAGCGAAGAAATCGTGTTACCGACAGGATAGAGTAGACAGCCGTGGCCACAAATCTATAGATCGGTTGGTAGCCCAGCACAAGTAAGCATTCTAAAACATTATGTCAGTAATTAATTGTCTGCCAAGGAATGATGCGGCTATCTCACGCGACCGATGCGAAGAGGCCCTCGGCCTCTCCCTTAACCCTTACTCCTCGTCCTCCTTCTCTTCCTCTTTTCTTACTCTCTTTTTCTTTCTTTTTTCTTTTCTTCTTATATAATACTACCTCCTCTTCTTTCTCTTCTCCTATTTCTTCCTAACGAAGACGATCTTCTTCCATATGTTTCTTTCTCCTCTTTTTTCTGACGGTATTCACGTTTTAGACAAGACCCCAGGGAATTCCTTATGCTCTTGACATAGCGAAAAATGTAGATAACAGGATATTATCTTTAAAACGAACATGAAATATCAAAAAATCCTTTCTGGACCATAATGTTTTATATCAGAATTTAAAGATGTGTATGTGCGTGCGTGCATGTGTATGCATACGCTATAATATCAAAACGTCTGGATGGATTGTCTGGAAATTTTTAGTAAAATATAATTGATATTGAATGAATATTTACTGAAAATTTTCAATCGACATGACTTCCAATTTCAAAATTGTCAAATCTCCGATATTATAAAAATAAAGATAAAAAAAATACAACAGTGAAAAAAATCGGTAAACTCTTTCTATAGCTGAAAGCTTTAAAGCGGATATAAAAATTAAAACGAAAAAGCGAAACAATATGAGGTAATGTTATTTCGAGGTCGATTTCTGGCACTATTTTAAAAATAATATGTAATATTGATCACTCTTTTATCTTAAACTAATGGGGTTGCGTTTCAGTATTATAAATATTTCTTCCTTTTTATTCGTCTTTTTCTTCATCTTCATCTTCTTTCCTCCAACGAAAAGAGCACGAGCCGACCATCCTTCGTCCATCCTCTTCTCGATCGTTCTCGGACTAGCAATGCATTTAAACAATCTCTTTATCTCCGACTCGGCACTCGAGGCGACGTGGCTGCTAATAATCGGAGGAAAACATTCCTCGCGAACTCGCTAGGCACACCCCATAGAGAGCTCTTTAATTTTTCTTATTTTACACGCATTTTACACGCCCTCTGTCCCTGACTTTCTTATTTCCTTTCTTTCTCTTCATTTCTCTGTAGTTTCTTCAAGCCTCTCTCTCCTTCTTCACGCATTATCTCTTTTTGATCTATCGCCTTACAATGTACGTCGATATGTCATCGTTTTTCTTCATCCTTTTTTACTTGCAATATCTAACAATAAGTTTCTTACTCGCTCTTTGTGAATCGTATAGAAGCTTTAAAGAAAATAAATAGAAATACGCCTTTGCGGTTTCATTCTATCTTTATCAACATCCCTATCATAGTCTTTCATAGCTGTTTGATTGTGCAAAACGATGAAACAGAAAAAAGAAATGAAAAGGAATAAAAAAAATTAAATGGGAAAAGGAAAGAGCGCACGGGCAAAAGGCAGAGCTCTCACAAGCCATACAATAATTTTACGCGAGCATTGTACAATTTGATAATCATTTTGCCGTTGAAGTCACCCGTTCATTAGCATATTTAATTATGAATATTTAAGAGTTTTGGCCCAGCGGGACGGCAGCGTCCTAACCGGCCAGGTCTTCTCTCTCTCTCTCTCTCTCTCTTTTCCCTTTCTTCTTCTTTCTTTCCTTCTCTCTCCCTCTCCCTTTTTCTCTCTCTGTTTCTTTCCTTCTTTCTCTCTCTCCCCAGCGTATTAAAATAAAGCCTGCATGGTGCATGAGGCTCCGTCGTAAATTTCGTCGGACACACAAGGACTGGTTGTTGCTCCGATCTCGCATGGAAAGACGACTAAAAAGATATCTGGAAGACAGGCATACGATACGTATTGCCACTAGCGGTGTAATGCGAAAGAAAAAAGGAAGAAAAAGAAAGAAGGCAAGAAAGAAAGAAAAAAAAGAAAGAAAAAGGAGGTGAGGCCCATCCTCTGCACGCTCGCGCACACGCGTTCACGACTCCACGACCTTTATCTTTCCTCTCTTATCGTTCTCGTCTCTTTCTCAATGTTTCTCCTCTTCTCTCGTCATTTTCTTCGTCTGTTGGCAGTCTCAAAGATCGAATGAATTCCACGACACGCTCGAGCCTCTCTCTCCTCATTCCCATCTTCTTTTCCCTTTCTCGAGAAAAGCCTTTTATCTTTCCTTCGCAGGACATTGTACCAGGTAGGTTTCTTTGACATTGGCGACATGAGGCCTCTTTCTGCCGAAACAATTCTACGAAGGTGGATTTCTCGCATACCGTTTTCTCTTTCTTGTTGGTCTCTCTCTGCTCTCTTTCTTTCTCGCGTACAACCCACGCATTATAATAGCGGCACTTTAAAGGGACGGACGATGAATAGGGTGCGTATAGAAGCTTCTAGCACCTGCGAACCATTATAATGAGAGAGAAAGAAAGAGAGGGAGAGAAAGAGAAAGAGAAAAGAGAGAGAGAGAGAGAGAGAAAAGAGAGAGAGAGAGAAAGAGAGAGAGAGAGAGAGAGAGAGAGGTCAGTATAGTTTTTTTTTCTTTCTTTCTTTAAATAATACGTAATGGGCTCTAATAATTAGTCGAAGAACATCGGCAGGGTGTGTAAAACTAATGCCAGCGTAGTGGAAGGGCTGCGGGCCAGAAATCATTTACATGACCGCTCATTTGTTCCCTTTCTCTTCTTTTTAATTGCCCTCACCCTTTCTCCTCTCTTCTCGAGATACCTCTCTACGATCCCACAGTTATTATTATCGCTACGCTCACCGACTACTAATGATCAGACTTGATCTGAGTCTATCCTTTGAGATTCTCAAAAGTATATTGTAAGTCATTGCCCGAGTGATTAAAAATATTTATTGTCTTTTTACAGGTATACATATTACACCGGATAACGAACACGTTAATTAGGATTAATTCATTTACTTTTCCTCACGTTTTTCTTCCACGAGTCTCCAAAGTTAACCGATTCGAAAGAACAAACGACCTTGACCGTCTCTTCTTTCCGTCAACGTATTCGCCTTCAAGGAAATTAAATATCGCTTTTTACTGTAATTATGGCAGAATCACATCCTCGAAATATAACACGGCGGGGTGCCGAGTCAGTATGGCAGTTAAATAAATTTCGCCATAGCTCGCTCCGCTGGTACCCTCCCAGAGGATCGAGACAACGAGCATCGAGTCATCGTCTTCAACATTTTCAGGTCATTGTAAGACCCTCTCGTAAAAGTCAAAGCACGACGATGATACTACTAATAAACTCGAATTTTATCTCGTTATTGTCTCTGAAATAGCATATCGATATATACGATATCGGCTGATAAAATAAATTGGTAATTGAGAGAACGATTTTATTCGGTGGTCCGATCTTTTCAGATAATTGTTCATTTTCCTACATGTGTTTCATAACCAAGTAGTGCTTTCAATGTTATTGAAAAACTTTACCACGAACGTTTCTGCTTGCCAGTATGTATTTATTTCTTTTTAATTTTTCGAATAAAAGGTGTGCAATAACGTTAAAGAGACGAGAGGAAGCATTTCGTATGGCCAAGAATTATTGCCCCATTCCACGTAAGTCTGTACATACGAGTAATTTCTCGTTTGCCAAACCGTAAATCAGTGGAAGAGAGGAGGGGCCAGGGGGACAGGGGACCTCGCTCTGATCTTGATTTAACCCTCCTATAGAGTTTGCGTCGACTGCACGCTCAAGATGTCGGGCCAAAGCGGATGTAGCTTTATTAAAGCGATGTAATCGATTTTCACCGCGTTTATCTTTATTGCCGCGAATGCTTCAGTGTCGCTATCAAAAAGATAAGCGTACGAATAAATGTCGAGCATTTATTTAAAAAGAATTTTCATTGAAAGAACTATCAGCAGGCTGTTACACCGTAATACCGGATCTCATTATCCTTTGAAAGCATTCTACCACTTGTCTTCGAGATACCTTGCTCAGAGAAGTAGCACCGGTAATAGGGAAGGAGGGGGGACTTGTATGCAAAATTATAAGCGGAAAATTATATTGATATATAATTTTTTTCCCCTGTAATATTTCTTTTTCGTTCAACGAAAGCAACGACGCAACGTTGAACGTGTCAAGGGTAAAGGCAAAGTCGCGAAATTACGAGCACGTTCGTTCATGCAGCTACAAGCCGAAATGAAACAATTAAAATCCGTTGTAACGGCTGCTCGAGGAGGGACTTGAACGCCGTAGGGGAGTTAATTGCATTTCCCTCGCGTTAACGTCAGAAAAAGATACCGTCCGACTTAATTCGGCACATACGTGGTACCTACCGAGCTCGCCCTGGAGCGAGAAGGACAGATGGAAGAATGAACAGACAGAGAAAGGGGTGGAAATAGGACGGGCGTACTCGCAGCGCAGAAATCATTCGTCCACCGATTTATTACTTTTAATTAGTATTAAATTCAATCCGGCTGGTTCTCGCTGTAGGTGGCACGTTTACATCATGTAATTTGTGTCTTCCGTTATGGTCATTTTCTTGTGGCGTGCCCACGCATTATCGAGATGGCCGTGGCTCCTCGCCTCTGGAGTCCATTATATCGGCGATGGTTAAAACTAAAAAGAAAGGATGCGTGTATACGTTCTTTGGAAAAAAAGAAGCTAATTCTAAGAGGAAACGAGAGAAGAGGGAGAGAGAGGAAGATAATAATAAAAGGAAGATAATGTAGGAAAAGAATGTGAATCGACTGAAAATGAACTACTGTCCAAAAAAGTAAAAAGAAAAGTATAAAACACTTAAACATAAAAGTTTATATATTAACACCATATTTTTGCTTCGTTATTATTATTATTATTATTATTATTATTATTATTATTATTATTATTATTATTATTATTATTATTATTTTCATTTTCTTTTGTAATACTAAACGCACTATTTTTTTCTATTCTGTTATATCTGTTAAGTAATTCCTCCGAAATTATTCGGGCACACGCGACATAATTTCGAGTCGATAATATCGACGCTTTACTTTACACGTTGAAAACGTGATTTGGTAACTGGTAATTAAAGGGACTGAAACAGTTCATGAAACGTAATCATATCCATGACGCGAATCTAGTTCGTATCATTAACACGTTCGTAATCCATCTCAGAGGACGCATGATAGTTTGTAGAAATGTTCTTATGCACGGATCGTTATTTAAACGCCTATCAAAACGTCCAACTAGAATGCTCAGAGCATAAGCCGGTTTCATGGACCGTTCGTTTCCACCCTGTCTACCTATCCCCATAGTCCTACGCAAAGCGAGAGGATTACGCATCTCGATTCCTTGCTCAGGTATCGTATCACGATTCTCTAGTATCCTCTCACGATAGAAGATTACGTTTCGCTAGCTTATCTTACTACTAGACAACACGAACTTTCTCGGCTTTGTCTAATACCATTAATGCCGCCTTTGATGGTTTACGAAATATATCTCAAAGGTAACGACATAATTCTGTATTGCTTCCTAAACGCATTAATCGATTAATTGGATCTTCTTATAGGCCTAAATATAATGATTATTTTGTTGATACGACATTGAAAATTCTACTATTTCCTTTCTTCCCTTCCTTAAGCTTGTTTCAACATTCATTTATTAAGGAGACTTCGAAAGGACTGAAAGAGAAGAAAAAAAAAGAATAAGAGAGCGAGTAAGAGGAGAAAAAAGCAAAAAAGAAAAGGAAAGAAAAGAAAAGCAGGAGAATGCGCGTGTAGTGCACATGCGACGGGAGCTTTAATCTGATTTAAGTCACATATCGTGTCGCTGTGTTTATACCGAAAAAAGACAAGATGCCTCCCGTGAGCTACCTTAAATTTACATCAAACTATAACCGCACTTTAATCCTTGAATGCTTCGTCTTCACTCCCCTCTCTTTCTATTTCGCTTCTTGTATTGCATCGTTCTCTCTCTCTCTCTCTCTCTCTCTCTCTCTCTCTCTCTCTCTCTCTTTGTCTGTCTCTCGTCCTCCCTCTTTTTTCCTTCTCTGAACGATCGAGCAAGACACCAGTCCGCGGGCATTGGGCCACTCCGGGCCTACCCGTATCTCGCCTTTTAATCTTATTACGGACCCAGGACGGAAGATACGCCCGAGACGTATCATTTTCGCCTTCCTTAATTTATCACTTTCCATAAAGTGCGCGGCCTCTAACCGCGCGGATTTCGTAACGCGGATGATAAATCGTTCACGACCGAACGAGACCGGTTCAGCATTAAGGAAAATGGGAGAGAGAGAGAGAGAGAGAGAGAGAGAGAGAAAAGAAATGGGGAAGTCCGGAAACAAAGAGGAGGATATATATATATATATATATATATATATATATATATATATATATATATAAAGGATAAAGTGACTTTATAATATCGAAAAATGGGATAACGAGCAACGTGCTGCAAATTTCTAGTCTCCTGTCGACGTTTCAAAGCCAATTAAATATCACAAACGAGAGATGTGCACAAATGATTATGATAAAATTTTAAGAAGAATTATTTTGAGATTTTTACGTTAAAATCGTCAAACCTTGCGTTCTAAAAGCAATATATTTTTAATAGATGAACATTTTAAAAAGAGAAAATATTGAAAACAAAGATAATATGATCGATGTATTTTCTCTAATGTCGAAGAAAACTTAAAATTTAGGTAGGATTACCACTTAGGTCGATTCAGCTGGAACGGCTTCTAAAAATGAAGCTCTGCTTTCGTTGCCGCGAATCTAGGGAGATATTCGATCATTCTCGTAAATAATTGGTCGATCCTATACGAGGCTTCTATCGTTCAATATCGGCACCAACAGGATTTTCCCAGGCTGATCCCGAAGGTAAAGGAATATAGACGCAGTGGCATGTATCCTGCCTATAGGAGGTCCTAACAGGGTGAGGTGAGAAGGTGGGGTGTGGAGGCGTTCGGTCGACGCAAGGCAAGGCGTCAGGCTTAAGGCCTTAAAGCCCGTGCAAAAAGGTCGTAAAACAAAGGAAGGCCCTATTTAATAAGATTACCGCGTCTCGAGGAGATTGTGTTGCCCGACTCTTGAGTATCGGATAACGTAAGCTACCTAAGGGGCAGCGTTGTGCGAAGACGCAGAGAAGCGAAGAGAGAGGGAGAGAGAGGGAGAGAGAGGGGGGGACGAATTGATAGAGAAGAAGACAGTAAAAAAAAAGAAAGGAAGAAAGAATAAAAAAAAAAGGAAAGGAGGTTTTAGCGACGATAACGTCGTCGATGCTCGTTGAATTTTTATTCACCACCTCTCATACACTCTCGATAGTGCCCTCCCGATTAAATTTCACGACTCTTCGTTCTTTTCTCTTCTTCGTATGATTACTTAAAGATTGAAAATAAATATCACGAAAGATTAGGTGGTGAGGAAAGAGAAAGATAAACTGACGTAAAGAAATGACTCATAACGATTGTAATGGTCGCAATGTAGGTGCATCTCATTTTCATGAAATACTTTCAAGATCGTATATCTTTAATGAGTCATCTTACTTATTTAGGGAGAATAAACACATTCGGACTTTCAGAGACATGCAATTTGAAACAAAATGATTTTATTATCTCGAACTTTCAATCATTATTAGAAAACAGGGAAGTATTCTAATAACCTATAAATAACCGTTATAATGTTTTTCTAATTCGCCGAAACCATGTAACTTCTATCCAATTTTCTTTCTTTCTTTCCTTTTTTATGTATCTTTTCTTTTTTTATCAAAGAAATATTTATCTGCACGGAAAGAATCCGAGATTTCCGGATACAAATTCGTTCGTTCATTTGTTCGTCCAAGCGAAACGCCAAGAGGCAACTATGAGACTCGTTCTTCCTCGCTTTTATATCTTCTGACGTTGACACGATCGTCGGGACGAAGACGTTAACGGCCGTTTGCCGTCGGCCGTAAGCTCGCTCGAACGGAGACTCGAATACTCTCTCTCTTCTATCTCTTTTTCTCTTCTTTTCCGTCCGTTATGACTCGTGCTCGCGCTCACTCGTCGAACTGGCAGACTTTTTTACTGTTGTTAACGTCTTTTCGGATGGTCATCGAGCGGCCGTCACGCGTCGACGCCTCTGCCAGCAGCGTTTTGTCGCTTGATGAGGACGACGAAAGATCTTCATCGTGTTTCTTCGCCTTGTCGGTAATTATGTCAACGAGACGTGCGATTTATCGCACCAACTACTCACGAAACGGTACTACGTTTTTAGTCTGAAAACTTTTATTCGTTGTGTGAGTTTATAAGGAATCGGGAGTAATGGAAAGAGAGCGAGAGAGAGAGAGATCTAGCCCAGATCAACGAACTCCGTTGTTGTTTTTTTTTTGTTTTTATTTAATATAACATCAAAAAATGTTTAGGAAGCACAAATTTTGTATATTATTTAATAAATATCTTTATCTGTTTGTATATCCAGTTTCATATGTTACAATAACGAGCAACCAATAACCGAAATTACACAGGTGTGCGTTACTATCGCGTGATAGCTAAGTGGGGAATTTGGATACGATTAGCCGCGATTAGGAGATACGACATATGTTGTCCGTATCACTGTATAGGCTCACGCCTATATTTATAGAATGCCGCATTAACTCTGCCAATATGAAATGTGTCTTCTGTTATGAATATTACATACATATAAGAATTATTCTCTTTTCGAACGCGAAATAAAATTTCTTTTCAGATTATAATTTGGATATCATAGTAACTTAAAAATAAATAAAAGAGAAATAGGATAGAGAGATAGATAGATAGATAGATAGATGGATAGATAGATAGATAGATAGATAAAGGGAGAGAGAGAGAGAGAGAGAGAGAGAGAGAGAGAATTTACACAAATTCCCTTTCGCAAAGAAAAATTCGAATACGTTCGGACGTGGCTGCGTAACGAATAGGATTAAGATCCATCAAGAAAGGTCTTGCTTCTCAGTCGGGGAAGAGGGTGAGAGGGGGGTGTGGGAAGTTCGAGAGAGTATCGAGTTTCCACGCGGATCGGAGCAGGCGGCTACGCGTAATTACCGGAGAAAAGATTCGCTCGGTATCACTTAGCCGGCTTCTCCCGAACGATCGCGTCTCATTAGCATAACCTTTTGGACAAGGAAAGGGGAAAAGGTTTGGCGAGCTGTTCGAATGCGCTTTGAAATCGAAATACGGCCGACGAGCTTGATAATCCTCGGAGAAGGGTGAAAGAAAGAAAAGGAGGGAGTGAGAGAGAGAGAGAGAGAGAGAGAGAGAGAGAGAGAGAGAGAAAGAGAAGATATAAGATGAAGGAGAATGCGTGTGTCGGCCGAATCTCGATTATATTACTAACTATTCTCGTCTTACTTTATATCGAAGAGACGAATTTCCTTGTTCGACCTACGAGCGAATGTAAAAGGATGCCACTATCATCGAGATTCATGATCGAAATTCTCAAGAGGAGACGAATAAACGCGTTGAATTCGTCGAGATGGTATGTAGTTACAAGAATGAGAAGAGAAGAATGAAGAGGGAAAGGAGAGAAGGAGATTTAAGAATCGTTTTAAAAGCGTCGCATGCGTCCTTCATGTTGATGAATCGTCCACGGGATGCCACGAGTTTGTGTGTGAATCATCGAGAAATGAAAATTTATGATGATATATTTATCATCGTGGAAAAGACTTCTCGAGAAATCGGTACGTTAGATCGAATCTATCGATGATATTCTTTGACGTAAGGATGCTTTCTGTCTTGCGACGATCAAAGAGACGTTTTGCATCGTGTTTTGATGCTCGGTCGCGTTTTTAAATAATTATAATTATTGTCGTAACTATTACGATAGTTTTTAACAGATTATTGAATACGTCGGGAAGCATGAGTTATCTTCGTCCTTCGTCGAACAATAGACGAGTTAATGTACGGTTCTATTTACGTAACGAATGAGAGGCGATAATTGGAGAGTCTAGTAGTAGTAAGCTAGGAACTGGTCATCAATCGATCAATAGGGAGAGAACGTTTCTAACGTCGCGTTCGATCGATACTGTCTATTGGGAGCGGAAGACGCTCTTAGCAAATGCTAAGACAGTACTCTCTCCCTCTCTCTCTCTCTCCTTCTCTTTCCTCCTATCTTGCTTTATTAACGACACAATAGGGTAATCGAGTGACGATGCATATCGATACTGATCGATAATCTCCAATTCGAAGAAATGGATTCGCTAACGTTTACGTTCGAAGATATCACGAAAAAATTTGTATTTTTTCTGCTTGGTTATTTTTGTATAAACAACATTGTAGCTGGGCGATTATATATATATATATATATATATATATATATATATATATATATATATATATAATTACAAAGCGGATATACCGTTATTAATAATATCTCAAGGATCTCATCCCCCCTCCAATAGAGCAAGAAGAATGAGCGAGAATGTATTAACCGGAGTCGGTGGTGCACTAAAAGCGAGTAATCTTGATAGGCTCGCGAGTAGCAAGACCAAGGAGACGTTCCACGATACAAGATTATCCGCCAAGGAGGAATCTGCCGGCAGGAATTATCGTCCTCTAATTACGTAATACCATAGGTACTAGTATGAGTGCGCACACATGCATTCATAGCTACGTATATCATATGTACATAGACAGAGGTCGACTGTGGTGCGACGTAGCGCGAGTGCGCGCGACGTGGCTGCGGCATATTGAATGGACCTCAAACCTCGGTATGCCATCTAGACTGGCATGACCCAAGGATCAGAATTGCGTGTAAATCGGTCCTCTCCACTTCCAGTCCTAAACTCCACGCTTGGTATTTCCTGCCGTCCCGTCTTAGGAATTCTCTAATTGCAACGTTTCCACTTCTTTGGAGTACCTATTTGCCTCTTACGAAATCTTAGTTTGCGTTAACTAATTTTTATTAATTAAATTATAAAGGAGAACTTGCAGATTCAGATTTTCGTCCAAATTCGATTCTGCTTAAAATATTCCTATTAGAACAAATAAATAAATATAAACATGAAAATAGGTTATATTTCATTTCTCCAATAATAGAGTTTAATCTCCGAAACGTAAGTATTCAAAGCGACGAGTGTCGGTAAGAACTGGAGATTAAAGATACTCGCCAGTTCTCCTCGGCCTGACCCGTATCAAATCCGATACAACCTGCTTCCATCGAAAGGAGCGATATTCAAGCGATGCGAAAGGTTCTCTAAGTATCGGTAAAGGACGGACAGCTCGGTATGTGATACGAGCAGGATACACCTTTGGCAACGGGAGGGGGTCGCTTCGAGCAGTGCCGTGTCTAGGTTGTGTCCTATAATTCTTCGCTGCAGAGCCTTGAAACATTTTATTTTCTATCCGATGATTGGTCCAGTAGCAGATCTAAATCTCGATATAATTCTCATTATCTTATTTTATGTTATTATGTTCTCTTTTAATTATTAAACGCATATAGTTATATAGATAGAATATATATATATATATATATATATATATATATATATATATATATATATATATATATACACAATTTTATCGATCGTTTTTTTTTAATTATACGTATACAATGCTTCCCGTAAACATTTCTCTATTAATTATATGTAGATATGTACATATATACGCTTTTTTCACTTTAGTAATTATTTACGTTTCACACGATGAATTTATATTTATATAAATTTCTTTTTCATCCTTGCATTATAAATAGTCATCCGTAAAATTTTTCTAAAAAATACTCCTTGAAGATTTCTAAACATTTGGTAACACATTCTATCTTTTGTGTCTTGTCACGATCGAAAGCCATTGAATAGGTAGATGCATACGCACCTGTCTAGAACTCTTAAGATTCCCAAGATCATCGTCCGATCAAAGCCGACGAAGAAAGAAGTTGGGAAAGAGGACGTGGCATCTACCTATCAACACGTTCGTCGGCATCGCCTTCTCCTTTTGCGTCTCTCGACGTAACATACTTCATAATAAATCCGTCCTGCCGTGCATAGCCACGATGTCTCAGCGAAACAACGTTTCAAGATGGACGTCGAAGGTCTCGATCGATTAAACGATTACGATTACGGAGCGAGACGAATTAAGGGACCGTTCGTTAATAAGCCTCGCTTACTCGCGGATCGTTCAGAATGCAATCAACGCTTGCCAATCAGACACGAAATTCGTGTAAAATCGTAATGCGCGGAACACGGCAAAAAACGCGATCGACGTCCATGATATTGGCTCGTCTGTTATACGCTGATCCATCGGTAGTAGCGAGCTAACGCAGGAGCCCGAATCGATGATCCTGCCCCGTGAATCCTGGATGGGTCCGCCTGGAAATGCATGGTCATGCTCGATAACGTCCGCTTGGTAGCTTGATGAAACGCTAATACGAAGTAAGTAGCTGGTGTACCCAGAAGGCTGTAACGGAGCGTCGATCGTGCTCTCTGATTCATTGTAACAACCTAGCACGTTTATATCGGCAATCTCCCTCTAGAGAGAGCATGCTTGATAACTACTTTTCGTATGGCCACTTCAACAAACCTTATCGTGCGAGTTTCTATCGTAAATATTATAATACGAATATTACAAAATGATACAAGATATTAATTTTTCTTTTTCTCAGGTATTCTTTATTCTTATATATTCCAAGATTTATTTTTTTCTTTAAAGAAAATATAGTATTTGTCCCATCTATTAACGTTAATATTTCGAACGTCACTTTGAAATCACTATTCCATCGATTTTCCTCGTCAACGATCTCTCTTTGGAATTTCGTTGGAACGCGTGAGAACGAGTCCGAGTTATCGCCGAGTAAGCCATTTAAAAAATCCTACCTAATAGTTTCTCTGGTACACGCCTCGAACTTGAGGAAAATGGTCTCATGTTTCCTCTACGGATCTCGCTTCTTTTCCATCAGGCCGAGCGTTCTAGTAAAGAGTGAATTTCTCGTTAAGCGTTCGCCGTACTTACCATCGAACGCGAAGGCACGCGCACACCTATATTTAAGCGACAATTTCATCTCGATTCTCTGGCGATCGTTAAACCATCGTTAAACTTTTAATTTCAACAGATGCACCCTTGTAAATCGGTACTTACATTAGCTGAGCGTGTTGATTACCCGTTTCAACTCGTTTCTACGCTATACGAGTACCTATATATTGTTCGATTAATGCTCGATTATCACAAGTTATTTTTCATTTCAATTTTTTTTTAATATCTTGGCGCTCGCGAAGAGAAAATTGTTCAAGTCCATCGTTCCAATTTTTCATGAAATTTCTAAGCCGTACGAAGCGAGAGATAGAGAGACAGAGAAAGACAGAAAGAGAGAGAGAGAGAGAGAGAGAGAGAGAGAGAGAGAGAGAGAGAGAGAGAGAGAGAACAACCGAACGAGCGCAAGCTGATTACCTCGGATTTATTGAATTCACGAAGATGAGAGGTCCGACCGGTTCGCCGAGATCGTCGTGGGTGAGGGTTGGTAGGTATCGTGTTTACGCGTAATCGAGGGAACGGTTGGACGTGAGCGAGCAGAAACTCGTATTCTCGTTGAGATATACAAAGTCGCTTCGCTCCTCATCCTCGTCCTCGGTCCTTTGCACGATGCAGATCGCGGTAATAAGTCATCTCCCTTTCGAAACGTGCATTCTCGAGAAGAAAATACTTACCGGATGCTGCATGTTCTCGTGCCATAAAGGACACTCCTAGCGTATGGTTTACGCGTATTGCTCTTGGTATACATCGTGATTCGCCAGTGTATTCAAATAAATTCTGTCGTTTTCTAACATTGGATAGACCGAGGCTTTTTAAGCTATGGGGAGATGACATTACAAAAAAAAAAGAAATGACATACGCTTTTTCCTCATTTTTTGTTAGTCGCATAACGAAAAGATCGGGGAGTCGCAACAAACGACGAGGGTGAACCGAGTTTCTATCGAAAAGTAAATATTTGTTTTCGATAAAGAATCGACATCGGGTAGGATTTAATAATTTGAAAGGTTTCTCACAGCGATATGGGAGCATAATCGCCAACGGGGCGTCGACATTCGTCTTCGTTCGAGCATGTACGAGCAGGGCAAAAGAACGAACGGCATGTGCTGTTGTAAGAACCTACCCCAATCTGTGATTTTTACGGCTCATCGGGGGTTACGGTGCATAGAGTACCCTGCCAACGTGGATAGAGACATTTGTTAACGTGGATATCGTAGACGAGTCGCGTATTGCACCCTCTCAGACCCCCTCTCACTCTATCTCACCCCTTGTTGCTCGTTCGCCAAGTGGTCTCACTTGCCGGACCCTCTTGATTTATTATCCCGATTGTCATTACTGTAAAGCTCGGTATAGTGCCAAATGTGGTCCGAGCTGCGTCTGCATTAACATGTTACCCGTCCCGTGCAAACAAACTTTTGTCAGGATTACGGGCTGCTGACTTTGAAACATCGTTGACGCGTACGACCACCTCGACGAGAACCGGAAGAGCTATCTCCGTTCACGTGGAGTCAATCGTTCGCTCGGATTTTTCTGACAAATGGTACAGGTCGTGGAAACGGACCGAGGATAAGAGAAAACAAAATGAAAGAGGAAGGGAAATAGAGAAAAAGAGAGAGAGTGAGAGACAGAGACAGAGAGAGAGAGAGAGAGAGAGAGAAGAAATTTTCTATCGTGAGCTTGGCCTTTGTGACGTTCTAACAAATCCCTTTTTCTACCAATCGCCTTTGTTGCGAATAATAATAGAACGCTGCATAAAATTAACGGTTCTCCGATACGGAATTAATATCAATGGAATTAAAGTCGGAGAACGATAAACGGATTTCAAACTAGAAATGTTGAAAAGGGAGAGAATAAATTAAAATCGTGGAAAAATACGAGGTATTCTATAAACTCAAAGATTGATGTTACGCTAGTTGAATTCGAAGGAGCAGGCAAATAATTTCCTCTTAAAGACAGGAAGAAAACGTAATCCCTTCGACGGTAGAAAGATTTGCTCGTAGGAGGTAGTAGCCGTGTAAGAGGATGAAAGTGCTAATAAGTTGTACTTCTGCAGTAAGATATGATCGTTGGCTTAGCTTGTAATTCCTCTTGAGTGCTTGGAGATTTGAAGAAAAACTTACTTGAGCATGGTACTGCATCAAAAGCAAAAGTCAACGGATGAACCTGATTTTATCGTTGAAACAATTTTTGAAAAGAATGCTGTTTTGTTTTTACTAAATACTTGAAATTATTTTCTAAATACTTTAGTATAAATACTTCGCTATTTTAAACATGTTCCGCTTGTATACAATATATAAATACTTGCGTATAAAAATAATAATCAAGAGATTTAAAATGAAATTTTTGGAGTATTCATAAAGTTTAATCGAAGTTATAATAATTAAGCTATAATAATTGGGAAAATAGAGATGAATGGATATAAAACTGAAAGAATAAATATATGTGTTATACGACGATGTCGGTGTAGATTAAGCATTATGAAATTCAACATTCACAGTATCCTGTGTAGTCCTGACGACTAGAAGATACGTTTATCTGAAAAATAACTAAGCTAAAAGCTTCTCTTATCATATAAAGCAGAAACTGTTATAAGCAGTGATTTTATGATTATATGGATGCGCTGATGAATTGCAATTTTATGATAGAATATAGTGTCGAGTCAGTGGATTTAGGCGATGATTTGTCAGAAAATTCATAAAAGATGCAAAAAAAATCATTAATTAGGTAGCTTGTGCTCCAATAAAATCACAAAGAATACAGAAGTTGTTAATCTCCATATTTTTTACGTGTTAATAATTTACATATACTTGTATGCTTACAAAATGACAATCCTTTCGATGTGTTCGTAGTCCCTGAAACTTTGAAAAGACAAAAAATTAAAGTAGCAAAATGCATCGACTTGATTTTATATCGTGACTTCCAGTGTGTTCGATATTTTATAATAGTGGTCGATATAAAATACGTAGATTACGGTTTCTTGTGCAGGTTTACACAGCGCTTGGCCTGAAGCAAGTCGCTTTTCCTCTGCATATATATAATATGTATACCATTTGCGTGTCTTCTCACACGCTGATTATTTATACGAACGAGAAAGTTTATAGGCATGCACGTCCTTGCGTTATACAGGGTGGTTTAGTGTTATAAACAAAATATAATTTCTTTTATACTACGATAGTTCTTTAAAAAGCTGATAATATTTATTTGTAAAATTGTATCGTTCAATGTAGAAAAGATTCAAGTCAATACTTATAACAATTTTGTTAAGAACAGTTTATAAGAATTTACATAGATCACCATATATGTTTCACTGAATGGTCGACAAAGCATCTCTTTTACTTCGTAATGATTAATAGATTTACAGGTCAGATTACGTTGCTAAAAATACGATTGGCTTGTTTCCATTTCAACCGACGACGGTACTTTACTCGAAAGGGAAGTCTTTTATGGTGTTCCTCGTTTATTTTCACCGAATCGTCGTGGCCTACGAGTACATTAACCCGACGATGCTTGCTGAGTTAGGAAAAGCGTAAATATGGACGAGCTCGTTTAAACGAACGGTGTCTTTCAGAATTTTCGAAAGTTTTCGCGCTTTTCATTTCACCAAATGATTCACCGACGAAAATGTAAAACTTTAAAGGTCTACGTCGATTTTCTATGCTTGCTACTTTGCCTCTCTTTCTCTCTTCCTCTCTTTCTCACCTTTTTACATATGAATAGAGTAAAATAAAACCCTTTTAGTTTTAGAGATGAATGGAATAGGTAAAAAAAAGAAATTTACAGTAGGACGAAGCTTCGATGGTGCGTCTCCATTTTGATGTTTCAAGGAGAATCAACGTTTTGGTAAAGAGCTCTCGTCTATCTTCGTTCTCGCGCTTAGATAAACGCCATTCACGGATGACTTATTTCAGTCGCATTAATCGAAAATTCCACTAACGATAGCGACGCATTTGCATTACCTATCGAGACTTTTCAAATCTATTGGCGGGAGAGCGTTCGGACTATTTTTTTTACATATTCATGAGAAGTCGAAAGTTTTGGTATCGTCACAAAAGTCGCTTCATAAAAGTTAATTTCGACGTTAAAATGAACCGTTTGTTTTGCCAATCGATGGAGTGGCAAAACTCGTAACGTTTTGTCGGAAAGTTTCATTGTGTGTGTGTGTGTATGTGTGATATCATTTCGTTTCGTTTCATTTGAAATAAGATACGTTAATAAAATATAAACAAAATGGATAGACTGTTAGGTTACAGAGAACGATAGATATCAATTTGTGAGAATCATTTGCGAATCTTGCTGCGAATGGAATCCGCTTAGAAATCCGATTAGAAATCTTAAGAGTATACGCTCTTGGTGCTACTATTGTAAAGATAAAACATTAAATCTTCAACACGATCGTCGAAAGCATGTAACGAAGAGAGTTAAAAGGCTTTTCAAGCTTCTTTAAAAAGAAAAGTGTACAATCTCTTATACGTTTCGAGAAGTTTTCGTGCTGTTCTCGAGCAGCATTTGTAACGGTACTGAGAGCCAATTAGAGATACTTTGCGATACGGGTAAGAAAGGTATTCTTTATGTCTGCTAGAGGGACACGAGTGTCGTGTACACCTACGTGTAACGCAATCCGTTTCTGAATATTGAGGAGAAAAATGAAAGAAAATACGAGGGAAAATGTAAATAAATTTATATTCTAATTTTTTTAAGGAACATTACAATGTCAGCAAATATTGTGTGAAAATAATATCCTTTTAATCTCTCTTCATTTCTTTCGAAATATTTCATATCCTTATATGATTTAAATTGAAAATAAAGAATAATAGCAAATTCTAATTGAAATGTAATGTGAAGAAGAAAATAATGATGAGAATGGTCAACGTAATATTTTTACTCAATTACCATAGCAGCATATAATTAAACGAAAAGTTCTTTCAACGTAAAAGGGAAGTGCTTGGTACCCCATCTTTATGCGCGTATCCAAGGCATACTACACACTGGAGCATGTTCACAGGCACAAGATCAGTGTTTGCGAAAAGGGGTCCAGGGGAAAATGTCCCTAGGCTACGATAAACTGATGTCTTGCCGGCGCATTTGGTAACAACGCCCAGCAGGACAATAAACACCTAGTGTGGATACACGCGATTAGACAGTGTTTTACGTTCTTCGTAATATTCGTACTTAAAATGTTCGTATCTTTTTCGAAAATACATCTTACGCCTATCGAAAAGTAATAGATCTTAATAAATCTTGAGTTATACAAATTATTTTCGCTCGCGTTCATTGGTCCGATAATTTTTTCCCCAACATTTCGAAATAACAAGTTGTGAAGATGTTTGATCGAATTAGAACAGATAAATTGATACGAAGTAAAAAGAGATCACCGTATTAACAAGGTGTAAACGAAGTTATATTTTCTCCCAAGCATTAACGGAAAGAAACGATGCAGTTTTAATAGGGTCTTTAGCAGTGATTTAATAGCATCTCTTCGAGAGTAATGACAAAGTAACAGTAGGTTGGCATAGTAAAGGTTTACGAAGGAAATGTCGTTGAGTGAATTTACAAAAAAAGAATTTCCAAATAAATCTACGATCCTAATTATTTGTTCAGATTAATGTCAAGAAACGTAGAATATTATTTATTTATTTTTATTACCCGAAACGAAACGAAACGGTGAGATGTAAATGGGTCCTTTTTACGTTGTGAAAATGTTACAAATTTCGTGATGTTTCTTTAAATAATGATACTGATATTTGTTTTATGCTTTGATAATATTACCTCGTTTTTTCTTTGTTTTCTCCGTGCAAGCGAGTGTCTCGTTAGTTTAATGTGTAGAGTCGATTATTCATACGGACAAGTCGCTTTATCCGCTCTTCCGCGATGCATTATCGTCCCGGAAATAATTTGAATGTAATTACATATAGCTTAAAATATCACGCGTTCCACCATCTATTTATCCATTTTAATGATTACCTGCACATCTCGTGATGTCTTCTTAACACTGTATTAGCGTCTACTACTTATTATAATTGATCTTATCCGTGCTTCGACGTATATGCTCGATAGTATCGGCAAGATCATGTAATTAAAGCGATCCACGAATCGGAATCATTATCGTTTTACTATATTGGCTCTCGACCGAACTCCGATGCACATATTGCTCGTTTATTCGGTCTTCGTAATAACAAATGTTGCGCAAACTCCATTTCGACGATTTTACAATTTATATCTGTTATGGCTATCTTATTATTAGATGTCATCGTATTAAAAAGTAAAGGTATTTATCAGGCTTTAATTTCTTACATCCGGATTTGTTTTCGGATAATGGACGTATAATTGACATTTTTCCAAAATTTTGAATAAAGTAGATAATAGAAATATACGAATAATAAAAGCACTAATACAAAGCATTTAAGCTATTAATGAATCGTCGAGAATCCATGAACATAGAATTTTATTTTGATCAAAGAAGAGTCCATGTCGATTTGTGATAAATTAAACAAGGTTTCATATTTTATCCATATGACATATAATACTCGTAAGTTAAGGTCATGTACTCTTAACGGTGTTAGCAGTTCAATACATATATAAATAATTTATGTATTTAATATGCAGATTTCTTTCAAACGATACGTTTCATTATTGCAACGTATATTTTATCGAACCAATTAATACAAGTATCAAATATGTAAATGTATCAAGTTAAAGCAAAATACGTATTAAGAAATATGAAATTAACTACACACACACACACACACACATATTTATATATATTATAAAGTAAACAAACTTTACCATTATGAAAAAAACATCAAATAATAAACTAATTTACAAAACATTCTCTTTTATTTTCACACTTATTTTAGTTAAAATTTATCATCCTAAATTCTTCATATCACTAGATTAGATGCTGAGATATCATTACCATATAATACTATCTTATTTCCATGTAATATCTGCTTCTATGTATCGTTACGTCATTACATCAAAGTTATGTTATTTCAATGAAAATTACATTCCGTAAGATCGTTAACGTATTCATAAAAAACTAAAAAATAAAAATTACATTTCTTTTTTATGCAAAATATCTATACGCGATAAAGTCACTAAGACAATCGTAGTTCATTTCTCAAGACGTAGTCTTTAATCGAGGCGGCCTATTTAAACGTGTCCATGTGCACTTAGATTGTGCAGCATCTTCCCTCCCAGCGTTTCGTTCTTATTTCTCTTTCTCTTTCTTTCTTTCACATCTTTTTTCTCTCATTCGTTCTTCCTTTTCTCGCTTTGCACGCATGCACAAACGAAGGAACGAGCGCAGTGAGTACGCGTTCCTCTTCTCTTGTCTCTCTCTCTCTCTCTCTCTCTCTCTCCTTTTCTTTCTCTCTCTCTCCCGTATTTTCTCTTTCTCGATCCAGAGAGCCGCGGTCGAATCGGCGAATGGTAAAATGGCTGAATTGCGACTTCATTAGCCGCGACTTTGCGCTCGCCGTAATTCCACAGCGACCATTCTCGAGGCAGCTCGAAAGAGAAAGAGGCGGAGAGATAAAGAGAACGAAGAAGAAGAAGGAGGAGGAGGAGGAGGAGAAGGAGTAGAAGGAGGAAGGAGAAACCTTTCTATCTCCACCTGCTCCTGTACCTCTACCAACACCACCTCCGCTTTACCACGCGCGCGAGAGTACCGGAGAGTGGCTCGAGAAGTGCGTGCGAGTCTCGAAAAAGCGAGCGGAGTATCGGCAAAAGAATGAACCACGTACGAACAGAAAGTATGGGGAGAATAAGAGAGAGAAAGAGAGAGAGAGAGAGAGAGAGAGAGAGAGACGAAGAGGGGAATCAAAAGAATGAGCGTAAAGAGAATGCCCGAGGATGCTTCTTTTCGCCCTTAGTCGCTTGGATGAGGTGGTAAACGTCTTTGTATTTCTATATGTTCTCTCGTACTCACATCTACGTATCTTACATCTACTACTACCACTCTGTCCATGGAGCAGTGCATAGAATGAAAGAAGAAGAAAGAAAGAAAGAGACGAGGAAGATGGAAAGAGAGGAAGAGACGAAGGGAAGGGATAGGAATGAAAAGGGAAGAAAAAATCAACCGTTCTGTAGATTGCACGCCATGGTCGAAGGAGGAGGATGAGGAGGAAAAGGACAAAGAGGAGGAGGTGGAGGAGAAGAAGGATGAGGAGGAGGAGGAGGAGGACGACGACGACGACAACGACGACGACGACTGGTTACTCCGTCCTACTCCATTTCTTTTCTCTTCCTTCTCTTCTTCTTCTCCACTCTTTGGGCAGGTACAGTGCGTGACGCAAAAACGAAAACTGCCGCGCAAATCTCCGTATGATGGATTCTCTCGCTGAGCGTTTTCTCGCCTGGTTATGAGGGAAGCGATAAAAAGATCACAGGAGAGTCTTATTCGTTCGTTGATTTCGTTGTTAGGCGCCAGCATACCCCTTTAGAAGAATTTAATGTGACAGGGAACATAAAAAGAAACTAAGACCGAATATAGGCCGTGCCGGAAATATCTTTCTTTTTCTTGAACTTGAACGACTGCTTCTTAAACTTGAAAAATGTGTTCAAACTTTCATGCTGTAGATATGTTCTATTTCTTTCTTTTTTTTTTTTAATTGACGTGTAGGTAATATATCAATTTTCCAAGAGGTATATAGCAATTAAGTAAACATATTAATCGTTTAAAAATTTCACCATATTCGAATACTACTTTTTCAATGTTATATTACGATTTATGCAGTTGAGTAAATTCGACCTTCGAGCTTTATTAGAATCAACTAGAAACGGATGAAAACTATTTCGAAGTAAATCGAATGGAAACTTGGACGATCGGTGGAAATATCTTGGAATTTCCGCCAATTTTTTGTCATCTTAAAGACGAACAAAGGGAAATTTTTCTTTTACAGAAGTTGTATTGCTGATCGATTATCCTTGAATACATACATACATGCGTACATACATGCGTACATACATGCGTACATACATACATACATATATACATACATACATGCATATATACATACATACATACATACATATATACATGAAGATATACATATATATACACATTCACACAGTAGACGTATACGACACGTCAACGATCGGACAGGAATTCCAGAAGTTCGAGCGAACGTAGAGAGCTCTTTTTGATTATCTCAACTTTACCCAATGCCGGAACGCATCGAAGAGAACGGCGAGGGAGTTAAAAAAGAAAGAACGAACTGAAGCGGACCACAAGCGGATGGATAGATTGCCATCGAGGGAAAGGAAGAACGACGAGAAGACGACTGACGGACGACGTGGAGTTTGGTGGAAAGGCGAGAAAGGTGGGGAAGGAAGGGAAGAAACAAGGTGTACGCACACCGAGTGCTCCTTGATGGGAGAAGAAAGCGTTCCTGGTAAGCAAGCGTTCTTCTCGATCGAGACTATGGACCAGGCTCATTATAACTTTTATGGCCGGTCATTTGGTCTGAGCTCTGCGGACGTCGCCGTCGACGTTGCAAAATGTGCCCTCCGATCATTCTAATACGTTTCTGGCCAGGAACCTCCCTCTTCGAAAACGTCGAGTACGTAACCGATGAGAGGTAAAACCAAAGGTTAATCAACAAAGGGAAAAGCATTAATGTACATACATATGTATCTTAAATGGCACTCCTGAGGTTCAAACGTTCAAGTAGTAAAATCATCTCCATGACAAATGCATCATGCAGTTTCCTTTTTTTTTCTTTTTCTTTTTTTATGAAAGATCAAAGGTAATTTCCTGCTTAATACATTCTCAAGTCCGATATGCAATTTGCATCATATATAGCCAATACAGTTAACGCTTAAGAACCAGTCTCGCGTGCTTTAATCGGATTAGAAGTAGCATGCTACAATTATCGTAGAAAAAATGGCATCAGATAAAAAAGCAGATAATGAGAAAGAAGGAAAGAGTAGAAAAGGATAAGGAGTGACCTCGGTTTCTTAGATGCTCGGTGAAGCGTAAGAGAGTGAGGTCGTCTCCTCGAGGAAGATGGTAATAACCGTCTAATTTAATAACCCTAACCGAGTGGCGAGCATCGCGCACCCACGTTCGCGTTCATTCGCGGAAAATTTCATTCCGATTTGCACGATAGGCAAGAGTCTGTGTTGCTTGCTAGTAGCTTTAAGCGTCACGAAGCGGTAGCTCTGCCGAGGCATATAAGATAAAATCCCCCTGTCCTGTTCTCCTTTGCCACCGCCGTGGAATCCGAGGCTAAATTAACCACTACCTTAGACGAAACAATTTCACGTCGCTATTTTCCGCCGTAAATTGACTCGCACCGACTACTCGAGTCGACTACTCGCACCGAGATCCTCTTCTACCGGCCCTACCTTTCTCTCCCCTCCCCTCTCTTCTCCAACCATCCACCATTCCTCGGCAAATCGTGCCGAGGAAGATTACTCGATCTTTTATGCCTCAATTATCATACCAAACCATTATTAAACTTGTGCCGCCGTAACCCTACCGGTCTTGTCTTCTTCTTTCTCTTAAAAACGTCTTAGTAGCAACTTTTCCATACATACAGATTAAGATAAAAAGAATTAATATGTAGTAAGGATATTCACAGTATACGTAACCTTAAATATATAGAAATAATACGATTTTTACATCCATGATGGGATAAAATGTCATATATGAATGACAATGTAAAATATGAAGAGAACGAACAAAAGGTAAAATAATTTATTATTGTTAAGAAATCTTTTTTTGTAAATCTCCTCGATCATATGACAGAAATAATATTGAAAAAAAGATGTGTTTTACATTTTCAAGGGATATTAAATATTTACCAACTTAATTATCGTCCAGCAACCAAAGAGCCACATGCTCGTGTTAGCGTTCATGTAAATCCGGCAGCACGCCGGGAAAGTATTCTTTACGTAAATCGCGTACTTTAAATTCAACGAGTGGTCGCATTTTTACAGGAAAAAGCCGCCGGTTATGCTTTCCCCACCGAAGGCGTATCTTGGTTTCCGAGAAACGAAAACTACGATCTCAGTAACCAACACCGATGACAAAACGTCGTCGATCGATAGCCAACGACCAACTTCTCTATTCTCTCACCCTTCTACTTTACGATCTATCCCTGGGGCTGATAGACTTTTTTTATTTGGTTTTCCTTGCTCGCTAGCATAGCGTCTTGTAGTGAGACGGCTAAATCTGAAAGAAAAAGTAAAACGACGGGATCGCTCCCGGTACACGTTAGGATCCAAGTCCATCCTCGCGCGACAAAACATTTGTCCAACTTATTAAACGAGCCCCGACCGACCGCTTATCGAATTATTACGGATTTTTCCGCAACGCCAGCTTTTCATCGTTTCCTTCGTTTCTTCGTTGAGCTTCTCCTCCTCTTCCTCCTTCTTCTTCCACTTTTTCTTTTTTCTGACTTTTTTCTGACTTTTTCCTTTTCCTTTTATTTTTCTCTTTCTTCTATTTCGTCGACGTTGATTTCCAGGCGGTAGAACGAAACCACCAACGTGTTCTTCTCTCCCAGCTAAGCTTTTTTTCTTCCTGGTCTCTAATTCACCCACCTCTTTTCTTTATCACGGTGTCTTCTCTTCGATCGGGAAAAATCGAGAGCATTACTCGTTAGGCTCGAAAACGAATCTATATTACTACGTTCTCTTACATCTACGATACACTGATCTAGACTATCTACTATTTTCCTCGTAGTCGTTTACTATTCGAAATCACCTTTAATATTCATACCTATTCAATTCTTTAATCAAAATATCTACATCTTGTTTTTCTACAAACTAAACTCTCGTATGTACGAGAGACAAGAATGCGAAGAACGATATCTCTACTCTCCTGATGTAAAATTTTTATCATCATCATCATCATCATGATCATCATCATCATCATCATCATAATAATCATCATCGTCATCATCGACAAACGTTTCCAACGCCTTCCATTCCGGTGAGTCGACGACTTCTCGCAGCAGCCGTCGAGCGTTTCGTGTTTCTTCTTTCCGCATGAGAAAGCAAACACGTAAACGCGCGGTATCATAACATACACGCTACGATTCTGTAGAGCGACTCGCAAGGAGAGGAGAAAGAGAGAGAGAGAGAGAGAGAGAGAGAAGGAAGATGAAGAAGAAAAAGAAAAAAGTAGAAGAAGAAAAAAGAGAACGTTACTTTACGAAAGCATTTCTCAGAGTCTCCCTTTCATTTCGAGAGGATGACGCGCCGACGTGTCTGTCGAGCTTTCAGAAAAGTCTGTTATTTTTAAGACCGTGCCAGTCGACAACGTACGGCTCGATATTTGCCAACCGTGTTTACCGGGTGCCCTTAATCTGTCGCGTTTCTTTTTTCCTTACTCGTTTCGCCGATCGAAGACGTTTACAGGTGCCACGACTTTTCGAGTAGACTGCAACGTCGCTTCTATCTACTTAGAAGACCTTCGCACCCCCGTCTCTTCTTTTTCTTTCATTCTTTCTCTTTCTTCCTTTCTTTCTTTCTCTCTCTCTCTCTCTCTCTCTCTCTCTCTCTCTCTTTCTTTTTCTCTCTATATATCTATCTATCCCTATCTCCCTTTCTGTCTCTTGGACAAACTCAAGAAATTCCTAGACGCTTTTCAGATCGTCGAGCGTCCTTCGAACGTTTATTGATATAACGTCTGAAGTGAACGGTGGATAAGTAACTCGATCTCGACTGGTAGAATTGGGAGAATATTTTAACAAAATTACAAATTCGACGATAATTTTGATATTGGAGTTATATTGTAAGATATAATGACACAATAATGAAGACAAATACTATTGTTTGAGTCTGGTGTTAACGAGACCATATTTTCTATAGATTAATCTGAATAATATTTATTAATAATACACTTACGTCTTATATATCGATTAAAAATCAAGTTATAAACTTAGATTTATAAGTGGTTAGAATCGTACAATAGTGGGCTTTAAAGCAGTTCGCAACGGAAGCCGTGTAGGTAGCTGATTGACAAAATCAACGGCTGACCGGATGGATCGCCCTCGGGCAACTGCCTGTCCGCACATCCAGTTAACGGTGATGAATGCGTATCGGTTACGTAGAATAGCTCTCGCATGTAGAAGTACACGGATCGATCGATGCACGGAAATTCACGAGATTGTCTGTTTTTTCTTGAAAAAAGGTTAACCTTTTTACTTGACCGAGTTTGACTTCTTTTTCACTGTTTGAACCTCGACGATCTTTTCTTAGCAAAAACATAATTACATTAAATTTAAACATCCTAACGCAATGAATAATTAGTGTTTAAAAAGATCCAAGAGAAACCGAGATTTCTTCTCTCGAAATTATAAAATATCATTCGTTTAAAACGAAAAAGACAGAGAAGAAGATCAAGAGAGAGATAGTTAGAGTTAGTTTCAGAAAATGAAGCGTACGCATGAACTCCTAAAGGCTTCGTTATCGGCGGTGCAGAAGATTCAAGTAGTTCACTGAGTAAAGCGTTTTATAATAATTTCAAGGCCGACCCTGCGAGCTAATTTCTGAGTGCGACGAAGCGTCAAACGTGATTATGTAGCGCCCAGGAGTAGAGTATCTCGCGATAATAAAAATTGAATACGGAGAACGAGGTCGACGGGTGAGTGAGCGTGCGTCTAGCTTGAAATGACTCGTGCCTGTATGTCGAAGATATGAAATATAATTGCGATGAACCATTCGACGAGTTTGTTTCTATGGGCGTTCATACGCACGAGTTATGAGTTGTGCTCGTCGATAACAACTAGAGGATCACTGTTGATAATATAATACGGGGCCAGTTAGCGTATTAACGAATTTCAAAACACAAAAGCATTCAGTACGATAATATTTGGAATAGAAGCTCTCTTCTTCTGAAAAACCCCGTTGAAAAGATTTAAAAGCTTCACTACTGATGTTTATCATCTTTAAAGGTATGATCATTGTTTTACTAACAATGCATTTTCGATAATTACAATTCATTAATAAACGATACATAATATCACTGAATGAATGTTATATAAAAATTGTTTACAAAAATTAAAATTGTATTGACAATCGAATAACCTTAGGATTGTTTAAATGCGTAACGTAAAAGTTTAATTTCAAAAGTGACAACTTTATAAGCGCGTGATCAATAAATTATATCCATCCAGAGTCGGAACAGTAATTATGATCAAAGATTAAAATTTGAGAAACAATTTGTTCGTTCTAATTAAAAATTACTTTCGCGTTAATTGGAAGACTAATGAGTTTCTCCGTAATTATGGTTATTTCGTTACGCTCGTTTACTAACATGACATAATAATAAAACCTATAATATTATCGTTTAGTATGCATTACCGATTGAAGGATCACGAAGTCCTCGTTGAATCTGATAATAATTATTTACTTTTCACATATGAGATAAACCAAAGAGGAATGTATGCGAGCGTTCGATTTCCCATGTGGACTCAATTCACAGATTAAGCGGACTTTCTGATATATTTTCGAGGAAACACAAGTTGTCATTTTAAAGATAAAGATATCCTGGCCTGACATTTGCCTCGTGTTTCGACTGAACATCTGCTGGTTGTGCATACATCTGCAGCTGTCGCTATGGATCCCAATCGTTTCAACGTTCTTTATGTAATCATATAGGCAATAGAAACGTATCTTGATTTCTTCTTACGATAAACATGAAAAACATTAATTTTATATATCTGACTTTGGGGCGATGTCGGACTCCCCACCCTGTAAACTGAGAACTTCGTAGAATTAGATAAGTTACGAAATATTCACAGATTTATTCGATCGTGTCGTTCGTGGAATAGGTACAATAAACTATAACTACAGAAACGTGCAAATTAAAACGGCTTATATAAAGTTTTAAGAGGATTTACAGGAAAACAGCGACCGTTGCGCAAACTGTTTCAAAAAGCTTCCAGCCGTTTCGTCGCATCGTAGTCGAGAGTGTCGTATTTGTTCGAAGTTCGACTTGGGAATCGTCGTTGCTTTTATACAAACGGTATAATATCCTTTGTGAGGTACGTACGAACATACGCGAAAGGTGTATCTTCTTCCTTGATATAATTAATCTCAAAGACTATGGGAAAATGATAATTAGTTTGCAAACGATCGAAATATTTCGTGATGAAAAGGTTTTCGGGAGAAAATGTGTCGGATGGTCGGGCTAACAATAGCGAATGTTTGCGGGAGGAATTGCGGCGAATTTTGAAATAAGTTTAATTAGCTTCCAAGGTGCTCTCAAGGAAGGCGTTCAAGGAAGCGATTCTCCGGGATAATTGAAAAAAATTTCGGATTAAGGAGCCATTGTCCCAGGGACGATCCTGAATAGCGGCCTCGAACCAATGCTCGGCTAAAGATATTATATAGTCACTATACGTGGCGGACTAAACTGACTCGTTCACAAAGGATTATTAATTGACTTCTGTCTCGTATCAGAGGGTCGCAGACGTTCCAAGGATCCTTAATTATCCTTGAAAACGGAAGATCTCCTTGGCCAAGATTAACTGGCAGGATCCTTCCTTTTGCGGGGTTTATCGTTGGAAAGAAGATGCCATGCAGCCCTGAGAGAAACCTTTTATATACCACGACGCTATTTTTAAAGAGTTCTGCTATAATGGTATCGACGACGTAAAACTCGTCGATCGATAAATTCTGTGCGTTCCCACGGCTCGAATTTCATGTTCGAAACTACGAGAATTTTTTTAAACGGCACTTCACAAGACAAAATTGCAATTGCATGTGTATGCGTTCTTTATTGCTATTTTTATTCGTAAAAAAAAATATTTAAATGAATAAATCGGAAAAAAAAACCAGGATTGATAATAGTACCAATGGTATATCTCCCATCAAGCACGACGGACAGCTAGGATTTAAAATAACATTCTTGTACTATTTTTTTACCAAAGTAATGTACCAAGCATTCGCGTTACTTCAGATCATATGTACTGTTTTATGATTCAAAGTGTAAATTAAAAATTTTTGTCGCTGCCTGGGGTCTATGGTCGATTGTTCGAGAAAGTGCAAAAATCTGCTTAAAATATCATCCGTACATCGAAAGATCAAGTACCGCTGGAATTTACGAAATAAAATTTTTTTCGATTGGATTTCGAATTCAAGTCATTGGATCCGTAGAAAGCATGCTATCATTGCACCAACCGTGTATACAGGACACAGAACACAAAAAACGAAACACGGAACTCGAAACACAGAACACAGAATATGGTACACGATACACGGAACATACAACATGGGATACGAATACAGAACACGGAACACAGATCACAAATCACGATCACAAATCACTCAACCAATGAATGCATCTCTAATGTAACCAACTTCACAATTCCCTCCTCTCTCCCTCTCTCTCTCTCTCTCTCTCTCTCTCTCTCTCTCTTTTTCTCACTCACTCACTCACTCACTCACTTCGTACTTCACATCGACTTTCTCTCTTTCTTTCATTCATTTAAAACCCTTATAACCTGTTTTAACCGCAGATTCAATAGCCTAAATTTTCCATCGGATAATAAAGGACAATTATACAAAATTTCATCTGGATTGAACAAAAATAGTAAAAGTTCTTGGGAAGTTAAAAAAATACAGATTAAGGTTTTTATATTAATAATAATAATGATAATCATGAGAACGATCTGAGCTTGATTGCATGTGAATTATAAAGCACGATAAGAATTTTTAATATCACGATCGTCGATCAGTCTTAGAGAAGACGAGCTTAATTGCAAGAGCGATTGATTGTGGATTAATTGAGAACCAACTTCTTATGATTCATCATATGTCGATAATTTTACATAATACTTGCTTTAATTTACAGCTACCATATTTTACGCGTCCGTTCAAAGCACCCTCGACAAGTTTTATAAACGTAATACATTATTGTTTACGGAAAAACTTATTACTATAGCTCGTGTTTACCGCCGATGGACTCTTTAAAGAGAATTTTGCTTACGTGAACGATAAAACTGGTTAAGGTATATACTGAATTACGTTACTCAAAAGTAGCGAATGTTTTATGCAAGACGAAAGTATTCGAGAGCTCGATCGCTTCGTCAACTCGTCGAGTTTTGTTCGATTGCTTTTACTTCGACCCCTTCCTCTTCCTCTTCTTCTCCATTTATTGACTCGCCCCCGTCTACCCTTCACCGCCACTAACCGCGTCTTCCAGTTTCCTCCGGTTTTCGCTTTCGATGCAAATTTTTACCCTCGAGCAAGATATTAAGGGCTCACGAGTGTACCATCTTTTAATATCAGGAACGGTTGCTCGATCACGCTCTTCGAAAGGACCTTGCGAATTCTTCGAGCTTCGACGGACTACGAATCTGCTTGTATCAGCGTCCTTATCTCGTGTTGACTTTATGACTCTGAATCCGAAGGAATCGAGACGAGACATTATAATATCGAAGTTATATACGTACAGTAAGACATCAATATCATATCCAAGATTTCTTCTTTTCCGTCAAATAATAAAGACATCCAACAAGTAATATAGTTTTCATTTTTTAAAACCCGGATTAATCAGGAAAAATGAATTAACTCGTTAGATTAATATTTTATATCAGTCCTTATCACGACTCGTCGAGTAAAATTAATAAACATAACTAAATAAATAAATTTCGATGTAATTCAGGGCCAATAGGTAGTAAACGTCGCAATTAGGATCAATGGCGTGCGCGGATGGTTATCGAAGGTACATTGTGTGCACCGATCTTCTCGATCCGGTTACGAAAGAGCATGGACGATCGGACGCGATGGTTATTTAGCGTACCTGGTAATCAGTGACCATAAAAATGAACATAAAACCGACACATTTCGTATAGGCGGAAGAAAGGGGTTGGCGTAAGGGGGAGTAGGGGAGGGGGTAAAGGCGTGCGTTACCCGCGCTTGATAGCAATGAGAGCCTAAGTTCCGGCGATAAAGCCTAAGTGCCAACTCGTACCTTTTACGGCGTCCTTTTCCCTTTAAGAGCCGTACCGTAAGAGGAAGAGAGCAAGTAAAGAGTAAAAGAAAGAAAATGAGAGAGAGAGAGAGAGAGAGAGAGAGAGAGAATGCTTGGCGTTATTCTACGGGTAAAATCGAATTTGAGGGGTCAGCTGTGAGCGCATGGTTCGTTGTTTCGGAGGGAAGGAAAGTGCGAATAAAAGAGGAAAGAAGGTAGACAGAGAGAAAGAGAGAGAAAGAGAGAGAGAGAGAGAGAGAGAGAAGCGCCGTTCGTCTTCGTACGTGCCTCTTTCTTCATTCTTCTCTCTCGGCACTCGTAGCCACGCCTGGAAATAAGACAATATAGCCTGTAAAAAGTGTGCGTTATGAAAGATTGATTCGGAACTGCCGTGAAATTATAGCGGCGGGTAATAATTCTTGAAGAGTGAGAGGGGGAGGGGTGGATTCCACGATACTCGTCGGTTCGGCTTTGCGCTACGTTTTGATCAGCACGAGAAATAAGATCGTAGTTTTACGCTGGTAAGGAAGATGATAGGCAATTGTTATTTTCTATGGTTTCCGCTATTAATCGCCGTCTATGAAGAAATAGACGAGAAATATTATTTTCTACGCCGTTGAAGATAAAAACAATATTTTTAGCGGTTAAATTCAATGGCAAATAGTTGTACAAGTAATATAAGTTATGTTTCGTAAAAATTTGAATCGTCGAATTTTTTAAATCGTTTTAGCAAAAAATTTAGCAAAAAATTCTGAAGCACAAAATGATCGACTTTGTACATGTAAAAGATGATAGCTTGCGATCGATAACTCGCATCCTTGGTGATCTCGAGCTCAGCTTCGTGCAGCCATCGCGGAGCTTCGCGTTCGGTAATTAATAATCACCGTTAGGAACGTGTAGCAGCCGACTGAAAAAGGAAGCGGAGAACTATAAGCACGGACGAAGTTGCCTGCCGCCCCTTTCGACGTCCGGCTGTTCTTCCTTCTTTCTCGATCGCACGAGCTCGAGCTATGCTCCCGGGGGAACGTGACTCTTGCCTATCTAACACGGACCCAAACCATAGATCGTCCTTGAAGATTGCGAGAGGCCCGCAATTTGTTTCACCGCCTAATACAAACGTTCCTACCTTTCTTAGCCCTCTCTTTTCCTTCGTTCTCGCGATCTCCATCCGAGAGGACGGAACAAAATCTTTTCAGAGGGCTTTCGTTCGACTCCCCTCACCCATCTGGGAGAAGCAATCTTTGCGCGTCAAGATAAGACCACTTTGATCAAATGTTACTATGAAAACGAAGTTAGATACATGTAGATATGTTTGACTACTTAAGAAACTTGTTAATCCTTTGAACGCTATAATCGTATAAATACAGTAATGATAATTAATAAAGAGGGAAAAAATTGTCGAGTGATTAATTGAAACATTAAAAAAATTGTAAGTATAATTACAGTAATAAGTTTTAGCGGTTTCTTTGTAGTATATTTAATTTTATTGAAAATCACCGGTTGTTTGTAGATACAGGACGCATCTCTTTCAAGAAAATTCGTGCGGCACGTGTTGTTTCCCAAGGATGATCGAACGAGTACAAGAATACGAAGAATAGAAAGATCAACAATGTTGTCTGGATATTTCATGGAGTAGATCAGCGTGTATACTGCGGGCGTTCATCGTCATGTTTTTTGGTTGGCCACTCTTATTCTAGGAAATGAGAAGGTCCAACCTTCTCCTTTTCCATCTCCTCCTTCTCGTCCTCCTCCGCTATCTTACTTTCTCAGTCGACGCGAAACCTCGTTCGTACGTATAATCGTAATTTTTTCGTTCACGTGCAACGAATAAACCGGGCGAGACAAGGTAATTAGAGGAAATTTATTTAATAAACGCATGCACCGGGAATTTAAGATTATTACGGGTGGCGTTGGGCCTCCGTAAATATTACTTTCGTGCACTGCATAAAATTCACGAGGGAAAAAGAGCATGTAAAATAAAAATATCCCTACCCCGCGATTACGTTATCCAACCGTACTTTCGTGTGCTGCTTATTAAGAGGATAAAACAATTTTTGGTATTTGCTATCGCACGCGTGGCCATTTCTATGAGATTACGTTGCTCAAAGAAAATACGAAGATGCGGCGTACCGCAACAGAAACTACGACAATATGAACGCGTTGGATATCTGTAAAAAATCAACGAGTTAATTTTATTATATCAGCCTATATCGAGGAGGCCTCATCGTATCATTTTGACCATATGAATTTTATTCTGAACAAAATTATGAAGGATGTCAGATGGTTGAGTAAATGATTTTAAGTTTGACATTCGATTTAAGAAGTTTGACAATCATAAAATTTCTCTTCTTGTTCAATTAGCACGGCTAAACTTTTACGGATTTAATGGAATCAATAAACGACTAGTTGATTTTCGTTCAATATTCGGGTTAAAGGGAATATTTTGACGAACACGCCACGAATGCGGTCGTTAAAAAGACGTGGAATATTTCGATGTGTAAAAATCGTGGATTCGCCTCTTTAAGGCCATTCGCATCGTAAATTTGATTTTTCCCGATGCAAAAAAGGAAAGAGTATAGCTAGGCAACACTAAAAAGTGCAGTTTCGGTTTTCGGGTCAGAAGGTTAACGCGGAGACTAAGAGTAACGGGTATGTAAACGGACCAAGTTGAACACGCTTTTTCCCTAACGAGTACGAAAGATTTTTCTCTATTTCTTTCCCTTTTCTTTTCTCTTATAAAGCTTTTTCGTCTTTACATAATACATAAATAAAGAGTGAACCGGGAAAAGTGATATCAATAAAAAATGTTTTTCGATATAACCTGTATAGTAGCTTCATAATTAAAGAAACACATGTAATATCTACCGGAAGAAGAAAAGAGGAATATTAATAAAAAAAGAGAAGAAGAGCGAGGAGAGGGGAGAATAGGATAGAAAATAAAGAGCTCACTAAGATTCGCAACGCAGACAATTGCTATCGTTCGCACTACAAGCATTCGCAAAAAAATAAGAGAACAGAGAAAGAAAGAGAGAGAGAGAGAGAGAGAGAGAGAGAGAGAGAGAGAGAGAGAGAGACAGAGAAAGGAACGAGAATTAGATAATTTCGCAAACACGATGAAAATATTCGCATACCAAGATAATTGTAGAGTTACGTTACGGTATGAAATATCCGGGACGTTTGGACTCTACCCTCTCTCTTTCTTTTTCAATCTCTATCTCACCCTCTCCTCTCTACAGCTTCCGCCATCGTTCTTTCGTTCCTCGAACGCAGAGGCAGGGAGAGATTCTGCAATTATTTTCGCTGTGAATTCTAGAGAGTACCACCCAAGTTCCAACGGTGCAACACGATCGAGGTGGAGCTCACCGTTCGCTTCATTGCCCTGACTCACGAGATATTTGCATCTCTCCTGAACTCTCGTTAATTTTCGGTACGTCGATTTCGAACTTTTCCTCCATCTCCTCAAAAGTTTTCCAAAAGTTCTACCCTTTTTCCCGAATTTCTTACCTTCTATTTCTTTTCATTTCTTTTCATAGCCGTTTCCTTCGTAGCTATTGCAATCGAGCATTTATCTCGATGGGCAACAATTTTATTGGCTACCGCTACATTTCTCGATCCGTGATGTTCGATCGTTAATCGTTTTACGATCAAGATCCTTTCAGGAAGTCGATAGTTTGATGTTTAAAAGACGGGAAGTCTTCGCTTCATGAAGGAAAAAAATTTTACGAGAATGTGAAGACGGAAAGAGGGATTTCATTCGGTGTTAACGTCGAAACGAAAAACCGGACGAGTTCTCTCTCTCTCTCTCTCTCTCTCTCTCTCTCTCTCTCTCTCTCTCTTTCTCTCACACATGCACTTTTTCTCTCCTCTTCGTTCTTCTCTTTCGGATAGATAACAACGAACGTTATACCGCTCAATTTCGCCCCAATTATCCTGACTCGGCTACGAACAACGTTCGCGTTATAACGCGTACCTACATCCCCAATGAAAGAACCTTTAATACCCATTCGAGTACGTCATAAAATATAATGACATGCTAATTATAAAGTTTTATTTCATTTTTCATATACATTTACTTATTCTACGGCGTTATGTAATACGTTCTACAATTAATTTTGCGTTATTTCGCAATATACGCTTTTCAAAACTTATTAATACTTTTTAGAGCTCTTTTGAATTTTCTGATCAAAATCCTGAAGCGTTTTTTTCTTTTTTTTTCAGTTTGATCATTTTTAATTACCGTTTTAATTTTCAGAAATGGTGGTAGGATGAAAAGAAAGATGGAAAGGAAGAAAAAAAGGGAAAGGAAAAAATGAAAATAGCAACGTGGAAGAAGAAAGAAGGCGAAGGGTTTGCAAACGCGAAGCACGTTCGCCGAGACGCGCTGGATTCCTGGTGATTGCCTCGAGTTGTCACCGGATACGACGGCCAGCGTAGCTCGTGCGAATTCCATCCAAGAGTGACCCATTTTTCCAGGGCATGAGAGAAAATCTGAGTGAACATCGCGACCGAAAAGAAAAATGTAAACTGAGACATAGAAAAAGAGAAAGAGATAAATAGAGATAGGGATAGAGATAGAAAAGAAACAGAAAGGAAGAGAGAAAAATGTACGGTATTTTACTCCGAAATGAAATGTATTCTTTAACCACGAGTCACGCGAAAATAAAATAGAATGCGAAGCTTGAAACAGTGGAGAAGTCGACATTTCGAATAAACATTAAAAATTCATTTGCACAATTATCCGTACGTTTATTCATTTGTAAAACTCTATCGATTCATGAAGCACGTATTGTGACAATTCCTCGCGAAAGTAAACAATTTTAAAATACAAGTAACTTAGCCATTTTAAAGGGGTAAAAAATTAACTACTTCGTCGCAGATTTCTACTTTGAAGAGAACCAAAAAATAAACGAAAATAAAAAAATTACAAAAGAAAAAATAGGAAAAAAAAAACAATTCCCAGATCAAACGGTAATCTCTGAATTCTTCCGAGTGGGAGTATTTACCTTAAAACTCAATCGTCCATAGAAACGCATACGAGTATTTATTAATTTATGCGAAACGAAGTACATGAGAAAAGGAAAGAAAGCAGAAAAAGAGAAAAGCACGATAAAAGCAAGAAAGAATGGAACAAAAGAAGAGAAAGCCAGGAGGGGAAAATCTGGTCTTAATTACTACCGAAACGATGCACGGTTTTCCTTCTTCCCTCCCAGTTAGAGAACGCAGGAAAGAAAAAAAAGCGCGTATACGCTCGTACGCTTGGTTCTAAGGGTGAGGACACTGTAGAGAAAAAGAAGTGAGGAAGAGAGGAGGGCGAGGGTCTTTGTGATATTCATGTTTCGAGATTATTTATGAGTCGCGGACGCACACGTACCACTCGGAATGAAACGCAAAAGTCGTGTGCGCGATACCGTGTAAGTCGAAACGAAGTGGGATAAAGAGTGTAATGGATCCTTTTCGTATGTACAATGACTGAGAATAATGAATTTCTATCTTATACGGTTGTTAATTTGTTTTATGAAATAATTTCATTGCATAATCAGTTATAAAGAGCCTTTACGAACAATTATAATGTTTGGAAAATATTAAAAAGAAAGCACAGGTATTAAGATGCGTGATTTCTTTTTTAATGGAGATATTCAAATATGTGCAAATTTACTTGTGTAAATTTTTTACGTTAAAACGCACTGAAATTGTAAAGAAGGAAAAGGAAAAATAAGAAATTATTATATGGTTATACTTCTTATCATGTTATCTAGGTCGACGATGATAATTGCCAGATGTTTATACTGGCGTATATTCGAAAGAGCTCTTTATCTTCTTTAAATTTATCATGAAATAGCATTTGTATGTTGTAACAGAACCTATCAAGTAAAAGAATAGAAGAGAGAGAGAGAGAGAGAGAGAGCGAAAAAGAGGAAAGAGATAAAATCTATTGTACCCGAGGATTAAAGCTCTCATTAGAGCATTCTAAATAATAGAAAAATGGTACTAACTCAACATAGTTCATTATGAAACTAGTAATTATTATTAACAATAATGATAGACTACAAAATTAACGACTATTGAAATTATTGAGATTTAATATTTATCTTCACTCATTGACAGAGTACATCATTAATTCCTTTACGTGTTTGAAAGAGAAAGAAATAAAGAAATAAGAAAGAATTGGGAAGAAAGATAAAAGGGTACGGAGCTTTCGTGCGTTTTTGCTTTTGCCTTCTCGAAACCTTTTCTTTGTTGCGCTCGCGTACCTTCGATCAGCGTACACGCGCACAAATGTACACATAGAAGAGAATAGAAAGAGTGAAGGGTAAGAGCGAAACACGAGAATAGGCGGGGCTGGTAGAATCGGCACGCTTTACGGGCATAATTCATTCGGAGCGACGCGCTTACGGAGACACGCGCGAGCAAATGAACGAGTATACAAGTAAACGCTTATCGGTGTGATCGCGATAAGGCCAAAAGTCGCGAAAAAAAT
Source organism: Dolichovespula saxonica (assembly GCA_911387935.1). Lineage (NCBI taxonomy): Eukaryota > Metazoa > Arthropoda > Insecta > Hymenoptera > Vespidae > Dolichovespula > Dolichovespula saxonica. Next base: position 2,819,158 of record OU427001.1, read on the forward strand.
CGCTTTCGTTCTCCTTCTCAAGAAGAGAGAAAACGATTTCCACTATTGCTAGGCCATTTTCTTCGAATATACCAATGTTTCTCGTCATCATCAATAGCAACGATAGATCGATATTTAACAAACTCCGTGAATGCGTGTAAATATCTAACTTTTTTACTAATGCCTGCACTATCGTCCGCATTCGTAGAAACGTGTAACGTAACGTGTTCTGTTTTTCCCCTTTGTACGCGATAACGCGCCACGAACAACCGTTCTCCGTGGGGAACGTATGAAAAATCGTTTAAAGAATTATATTATCGTTGTAAAGTAGTTCATTTCTTTTTAGTTTCATTTTAAAATACGTATATCGTATATCTACGTATTTCGGACGATTATTTATAGTATATACGTAGGTAGATATGTACATATATACATATATGTATGAGCGTGGTACGATCGATTCTAGACGCATTCTAACGCGGTCTAACAAACATAACAAAACGGTTTCAAGTAGAGCATAATGATAAAATATAATTCGATGAATCAACGGTAACTAAAGACAACATCGTGCCGATATTATTCATCGTTAAGAGCCATTTCAAATGTATCGGACGGCGAGGGGTAATAAATTTGTAATTTACAACTGATAATAAATTTCGCGTAAGCAGACAGTATGGCACACATACGTTAGCCGCGGCCATCGTTAGAGAGGCTCCAGGCGGAAAGAGCACACAGGCCACTACGCTCGGAGATATAAGTGCATCATTATTTATAATAGACACATATAAGCCCACACAGTCGTACGACAAACCTTCATTACGGTCATCACGAAGTCGTGGATTTGTAACGAGTGCGAAACGATCATCCTTTCTCGATCTGAAAGTTACCTTCAACTGGATCGATTCCATCGCATTTCTTTCATCGCGTTTTTCTTCTTCCTTTGCTTCGAGGATAGATACTCGAAAAAACTTTAAGAGATGTCCGATTTAATCCAACTTTCATTTCTGTTTTAACTGTTTGAAAAAGGATTATGTCATTATATTCACGTAATTATAGTAAAATTTCGTTGTTAAACCTAATTTGAAGCTCGTGATATTATCGTAAGTTACAAAACTCGCAATGACTTGCATAAATCGACAACAAATTGGCTATGCAGATGAACTCGGAAGAAAAAACTAATAAATATCCACGATCCTTTCTTCTTTTTTAATTTACGTTTAATTTTCAAATCATCGAGAGAGATAGAAAGAAAGTAGAAAGGGGTGAAGGAGAAATGAAAGGAGTGGTATAATCTTCTCGGAGATACATATATACTCCCGAGAGCCATAATGTTGTAACTTATAACGTTCCAAAAAACGGCAAGAAATGCGGAAATTAGTTTTTTATGTTTGCCTCTTAGTTACGCGTATATGGCGGCGAGCGTTTGAACATCAACGGTATCATATCGGGATGCTTTTAAGAAACTATTTTCGTCGTTTCTTCGGCGATCACACGCGGCACACATTCATTATTTTACTCTCTTCTGCCGATCAGACCTTTAGCCTATCGGACCTTTAGCTTATCTATACAAATTTCACGGTTAATCACGAATTTTCCTTTTTCTTTCTTTTCTTCTTTTTTCTTTAATGTATTATTTTTTGAAGAAATATCGATAGCACCGTTATATATATATATATATATAATAAATTAATAAAATTTTATATGTAATATATACATATATATGTATATATATATATATATATATATATATATATATATATGTATATATTACATATAAAATTTTATTAATTTATTTTATATTTCATATGTTTTATACGTTTACTGTTCTCTTATGCTTTCCTTTTCTTGTTTGAACATTATCATTCCTATAAAAAGTATATAAAGTCGGTCCTTATTACTATTCGTGTTAGTTCATTCAAAGAAAAGTTGGAAAAAACGCTTCGCTAGAGTTCTTTGAGAGATCTTTCGCGAGAAATTCGTAAATTGATAAAGCCGCTTCGAAACTATCGGCGAGGCACGATTGAAATCTTACTCTTCTCGTTGGCGTTGACGAATTCCGGTACAAGGAAAGGCACTTTACCGGACAGACGGCAGTACGCGCTTTGCCTACGTGTACATTCCTCAAGGCGAAAGTGCACGGTAGAACGGACGACTACGGAATCCATTTAGATAAGTAAACGACTTTGTTAATTAGATTTGTCGAAAGTACAGGGTGGGGAGCAAGCGGAAGGTTTCAAGTGACGTCGAGAGTAGAGAAGAAGGAAGACGAGAAAGCGAAATAATCCCTATAGAAACGAGAAACTGAAAGAGAAAGAGAAAGAGAGAGAAAGAGAGTGAGAGAGAGAGAGAGAGGTCAAAACAGTGAAAGAAAGAAAGAAAGAGAGAGAAAGAAAGAGAGAGAGAGAGAAAGTGAATGTTCCGTACGTGTGTGTACGACTTACCTAAGAAAAAAACATACGCTAAAGCACTTTACAAAGATTTCGAAAGGCAAAGACTAGCATGGCCGTACGAAAAAGGAAGGTGGAAAGAATGAGAAAAAGGGACGGACAAACAAAAAGAGAAGCAAGGAGAGTGAGAGAGAGAGAGAGAGAGAGAGAGAGAGAGAGAGAGAGAGAGAGAGAGAGAGATAAGGAGTGAAGAAGACAGAAAGGGCGAGGGAGAGGAAATGTTAGAAGGAAAGAGACTAGGATAGAATGAGCAAAAGTTTTCCGCGATAATTGTCTCGCCTTGAAATACGGGCAGGCTGTTAGAACCTTGGCTCCGTTGTTATATTACAACTACCTCAGGAACGGAACAAGATGACGACGACTTGACCTATATTTTCGTTTATATGACGACGACGACGACGACGACGACGACGACGACGACGACGACTACGACGACGATGACGAGGACGACGCCATTTCGTAACACCCTAACATTCTTTTCCCCTGATAATTCGCACCCCTTTTATATTTTACCTCGCGATTAAGCTCGACGAGTACCGTCCCTAGCGGACAAATTTTCTTTTTTCGAAACAGCCCGTGAATTTCTTCTTTTCTTTCTTCTCTTCCGCTCTCACCCTTTATTCACCATTCCTCTGCTCGTAGCTTTTCTCCCTTTGATCTTTTTAATCCGCTCGTAGCTAACGTCACACCATCGTTACTTCCCACTCGAAATAATTTCGCACTTTGCATATTCGCCTTTTCGTTAGCACCCATTTTCCATCGTATTCGATGTCTTAGACTTATCTCGCACGTGTCTCGCACGTAAAAGCATCCTTTTCGCTTTATTCATTGCGGGAAAATTCATGATGGCACGATTCCTTCTTGATCGGAATCTAATGAGAAAAGTTTCCCGTGATGTAACAGACAATCGCTAACAATAAATAGATAAACTTATTAATAGATTGTATGCAGCATAAAAATAAAATATATGTGAAAACTAAGCCCTTTATATCCAATAATTTTATCTAAATTCTAAACAGAAGTTATACGTATGGGAAGGAGAGATCATGAACGAGATATATCGTACGAGGAATCGCTTCTCTAAGATCGCAAGTGAGAGTTCGAGAAAGCTTGATCGTAGTTACGAGAGTTTGCGTATTGCAAAAGGACTAAAGGCGTAAGGTGATGCGAGGGCACAAGTAGGCCGCGATAACGGGTACGTCCTACGATCTCGACCTCAAAGTATTTCCTCGAACTTGTCCAAGCACATCTCTCTCTCTCTCTCTCTCTCTCTCTCTCTCTCTCTCTCTTTCTTTCTCCCTCTGTTTCCTAGTTCACAGAACAAAGGCGTAAAGGTTGAAAGACGAAAGACGAAAGAGGCGAAAGGAAACGCTCACTGCACTGTAACGGAGAAAAGATAATGATCCCTGTATAGCAGATCTAGTACCACCGATCATTCTCTTCTCGACGTACGTAAGTACATATATATTCACGCGTCTCGTTTCTATGTGTGCGAGCTGCAAGATTCCAACTACATGGAAGTAGTTGCCCCTGCAGTTAAGACCTCAGGGTATCAGGTTTCTTCCGATTGTATCATCAAACGGTCTCTGCTCGGTTTCTTCGTCATTCTCTGTCTCTCTCTGTCTCTCTCTCTCTCTCTCTCTCTCTCTCTCTCTCTCTCTCTCTCTCTCTCTCTATGTCTACTGCCATTTCGAGAAAGAGAGAAAGAGAGAATAGTTGCTTATTTCAGTTCTTCCTTTCTTTCAAGAGAAACGGTTACCGTCTCTCTGTTGGCTGCTTCTTTCCCTCTTTTTTTCACGCTTCTCCTTTTGCACTCGAGCACCTTTTGCTCTCCCGCGAGTCTCCTGCGTCGCGATTTTACTAAGAACGCTTAATCCGTAAGGATATTTATGCGAGGAAGAGGGTTATCATTACCGGTATCCTTTCTCATTTTCTCGAAGTGACGGGATATTCTTCCTTTCATTATTTTTGCCAAAGTATCGGGGAAAAAAGAAAGAGAAAGAAAATCAATAAAATTTAATTATGTTCCCATCAAATACGTCATATATTCTTTAATAATTCGTTTACCTGAGACGTTCATTCTTTCGCCTACAAAAAAAAAATCATAAAATTTGTCTTTACGTTTACGTCTACTTCGAAAGATATGGAATAGACAGGATCGATAACACCTGCGTCACTTGACGGAATTCGTCAGATTAGGAGGCTACGTACGAGCGAGATAAAGATAGAAAGGCTCTTTCTTGTCTCGTTGCGTTGTTTCGATTCCAAGCCGAAGGCTCATGAATTCTATACGTACAAAGACTAAATTTTTAGCGTGTCGCTTCTACGTAACGCCAGTTCTCCGTTTCTTATTTCTCCTTTTCTTTGTTTTTCCTCTATTCTTTCTTCCTTCCGCTTGTTCTCTTTCTTTGACCAAAGAGAACGAGACTCCCATTCGTATTTGTCGTTTCAACGGGATGATATGAGACGAGACGACGTTTTACGGATTTCTCTTTTTTTATTTTATTTTTTATCTATTTTTTTTTTGCTTACCGAATGATCTCGTGGCATGTCGTCTTGAAAGATTTGGATAACGCGACGGCAAAGAAGGAACGACAAATCCAAATCTCTAACTCGTGCCAAAAGACATGAATCAGCTATGACAGCGCATCCAGCTAGCGTATTAATCTTAGAAACGAACCGTAGAGTAGAATCAGGTCCTAGAAAATTCTCCGTTGAGTCTACGTACTCCTACTTTCGCGAGAAAAGATTTTGCTTCGTTTCGTAAACGTGAATATTCTTTCTTTTTCTATCTCTCTTTTATATTATTCACGCATATTGTTAGTTATTATTTTTACATTACAATAGTCTCACTATGTTCATACCTGTCGATAAAATTTCTTTTTCTCTTTCTCTCTCTTTCCCTCTCACCCTCTCTCTTTCTCTTGAAATTTAATTCCATTTTTAATAGGAACGTTTAGATTCTGAAGTCGACGACGATAGTTACGAAAAATATTAGACATCAAAAGGAGAAAGCGACAGAAAGAGAAAGAGAAAATGATTTTTAAGAACGAAGAAGTCAAGCAGTTCGTTCCAACGAAAACGTATTTAGGACACGAGCAGAAAATTTATTTCGTTCTTGACTCGGTAAGCGAAACGAGCTCGATGCGTTTAATAAACAGAGAGTAAGGGGCCATCTCTGTACTCTCCTAGATTCCACTCTTCGCCACCATCGTCGTAATCGTTTTGAGGCGGACGTAAACGTAGGAGAACGACGGAAATCATTGAAATTTATTAAAATTGCGACCAAAAACGAGCACTGTCCTGGTTACCATATGTCCTTGCACTTTGTCTCTCACTCTTTCTCACTATCTCTCTCTCTCTCTCTCTCTCTCTCTCTCTTTCTCTCTCTCTCTCTCTCTCTCTCTCTTTCTCTCTCTTATCATCTTCTTGCTCTCGCAGCTTTTCCTCTCTTCCTTCTCGTTGCATGTACGCTTGACGTTATACAGAGGCAAAAAGGCAAATGAATACGACTAAAGCGTACATAAATATTCAGCGCCTTACCCCCGTGGTCTCCAGGAATCGCGGTTAAAAGCCTCTATATTTAATACGCATAAATCCCCCGCTCGTTCTGAAAAGGATCGAGGGAGGGAACGTAGGAGAGAGACGGTTTGCACTTAAAGGAAGTTATAATGGAAAGCTCGGCCGGGTGTGTCTCGAAAACCTCTTTACTCTTAACGCGTGACTTTCGATCGTGCATTTGTAACCACCAGTGTTTCTGATTGCGAATGCGACAGCGACTGCTGACATTGATTTTCCCGATGTTGTAGCGGCGCAGTGGGTGTCTGTCAAGAAAAGATACATTGGTATTTTATTTTATTAGATATATTCAAAATCGAATCTTGAAAACTTTTCTATAGATATACGATAACACACACACACACACACATATATAACGAATGATTTTTTGCGTCAGGATTGCTTTTAAAAAATTCTTTTTTCCCTTGAAAATTGTCTTAAAGGAAGCAATTTTTTGTTTAAAGACGTAGAAGCGTTACGACGAGAAGATTGTTACTTATACATAATCGTCGATTCCTTTCCCACTATCTAAGGAGAACAGAGTATCGGAGGAAGAATAAATATTAAAATCGATCGCATCTTCCGAGGCGTCCTTGAAGATGGGTAGAAGAAAAGAAGGAGAAAGAAAATAGGGAGTAAGGAGAGAGAATGCCTTAGGGAATGCGAAAATTAAAAGGCGTTTCTGATAGAAAATTGTCGCGGGACTTAACGATATTATTGCCAGCTTATCCGAGGTTTCGCGAAAGACGAGATGGTAGCTCTTCTCTTCTTTCCTTCGCGAAAGCCGTAATGGATATCCCATCCCGGAGGTTGATGATCTATTACCGCGAAAATGGGTCAATTAGTGTCGCTGCCCTCGGGCTATATGGCTCGACCGAAATTTCAGGGTAATTCTGTTGCCCGCTTTAATTATTCGAACGACCATGGAAAGCCGGCAAGATGAAAGCGATGCAAGTGGACGAGGCGACTCGTTTACAAACCGACCACGGCTGTTTCGAGTCATATACTCGCATGCCGCGTTACTACGAGTTTCCATCAACGTTTAAGCAAATGAAAAGTTTTCTCCTTTTAAGCGAACCTTTTCCTGAATAAAAAATTGTCCTTTTCTAAAGTGTTGCTCTACTTGTACTAATTTCACTTTAAGGGAATAAAAGATGTATTGCGACGAGTTACCTTTCTTCGTTGTTGCACCGGCTCAAATAAAAAAGAATTGTCATCCGGATGGAGCGTCAAGTGCGAAAAGCTTAAAGCTTACATTTTTGACGTGCGACTAATGGCGACCACTCGTAAGAGTAAAAATAGAAAAGACACGGAAAGAGGGTAAAAGCAAGGGTGTAACAGGGCCGGAAAATAACGAACGCTCGAGTCGCGATAATGTTGACCCAAAAAACAAAGCGACCATCGAGAGAACGACTTCTCTGTTACGTGTCACAGCACCGTTTGCTTTTATGATTTCCCTAATCTTATGACATTGTCCGCAATTTCTTCTACCACGAAACTTTAATCGTTTCCATGACTCACTGGATGAAAACTGTGTGGTAAGTATTGTTTGGAGAGTTACGTAAATTAGAAGTTGAGAAAATAGACGAAATAATCATTTCGCATACGGAAGGTTTGGACTAGGAGAAAATAATGAAAAACTTCTCGTCATTTCGATGTTAATCTTCAACGTACACAATTTCTAATACCGCAACGAATCGTCTTGGGACTAAAGATCGACCGCGTTTCTAATATCTCAAAACTATGGACGCGTTACGTTTACGTTCTAATGGCAGGTGTGAAGCTTTCCTACTCGGTCGTGTCGATAGAGGAAGGTTAATTATCCTGAATTGTATTCGCGTGAAATATGAGACTAGTAGACCGTTAGACGTATTGTGGCCGTAAACCACTAAAATGAGACCATAACATTTCCTATTTAACAATCCGTTGAGTATGATCGTAGTACGTTGTTAAGCGACGGTTCTTAGATATCTATTATATACGACGTCGAATAAATTAGAAAGTGAAAAAAGATAAAATGGAAGTATGAAAACATTGCGTCACGAGTCTTGGCTATCGTAGATATATATTTCTATTTTTTTTTTTTACTATTATTATAAATAATGGTTGAAGGAGAAAAGGATATATTGAAAATAGAGAATACATATAAATATTTATAAGGCAGGAAGATCACATTCTTTCGTAGTGACACATTAAATGTTTAAACTCTGTGTGGATAATGAAATTGTTCGAAAGGTGTGTCTTGACCAGCGTGTTAAAATATCCGCCAATGTTGTACATACGTCCATCCTTCGTAAAGCATTCTAATTGCCGCATTTTTTTCCGTCATTTCCCCGTTCTACCCTCTTCAACTTCATACCAGGAAGATGCGTGTCGTTGGAACGTTTATCATGACGCTTGTGTTTTTAACCTAAGTACCCATATATATACGTATTTATTTACGTATGTGTTCGTATGTATGCAAGTATGTATGTACAATATAGAATATGTTCGTTGTCGACCATGCATACGATCGCCTACGATCTCACACACGCCTCTCACGTGACTAAACTCACATTAGCTCGGCCTAAGCCGTAGTATATTAGTGGCGACGTATCGCGCGATAATTTAAGTGATTTGCACGTGCATCAACGTTGCCTCTTTCTCCTTCCATTTTTTTTTTCTTTTTCGAGTTACAGAAAGATTTCATAAATCGATCTACAGGATTCTCGGTGAATTCTCGCTAGCAAAGAGACTTGATTTGCAACTTTAAAGTTTAGGATAAGATCGATTCGTTTCTATATATTATATTATATATTCATTTATTCTAATTTTCATTGTATGTAATTGATGGAGAAAAATAAATGACAAGTTTTTATTGATATTTTCATAGTGACAACGTCAAATAATTACCCTCATTCTTGCACCATGAATTTTAATACACTATATATCCTTATCACCAACCTCATCATTCTCTTTCATCTCAGTGTAAAAGTCTGAACGAGAATTAGTCTGCTTTTAAGATTATTGTAGACATGATAGAGTCTTTGTCGTTTCGCGAGAGCTGACACTTTGAATACGTCGAAAGCGTCGAGTGCAATAATATTTCTCTTCTACCGGTTGGTGCACCGCCATCACCGACTATATCGCTCTATTAAGACGTACTTTCTCATTAAGAAGTTTCATGTCATTCGCCATTAAAGTGCCGACGAGAGGCGTATGTGAAACTCGTACTTACGTGCCGTTCGTCAATAAATTCATAACACTTGCGCTATAAATAATGATATTCTCTCCTGAGTACCAAGGGCCATTTTTCTTTTAATCGTTTCAACCGACAAAACCGGCATGAGACGGAAAGGAAATTGCATTAAGCTTGATTTGTTTGCTCCTAACGTCGCTGTAAAAATTTTAAATACTTTTTTACAATATTTCGGAACACGAGCGAACGACTAAATTGGACGTTTTTTTCGACAAAATGTGAAAATCGATTTCACATCAATCGTATTTCGCCATATCTATAATACACTCTCATTCATATTCTCTTTTTCAAATACAACCGTCTAATCATGCGAGGGCCTTGAAAAGATACCCGTATTTGGAATTAAAGCCATAATACGGAAAGATACAAGTTGTAGATCCAACCAAAATTGCTGTGTACCTTACAGCGTCCCATGGGGCAGCTCTGAGAAAGGAAGGCGCATGCATATAAAGTGCGGCAAGGATACACGCGAGCGACGAAGAGGAAGAGAACTATAAGCCTCGCTTGCCAGAAATTGTGTTTATACCAAGGCATAAAGAACCTTGCGAAACGTGCCCGTACTCTAAGGGGTGGAAACTAACTCAACGAAGCTTAACGCATCGTTTATAAAAACAAGCAGGTTTTTTTTCGATACATTTAAAAATCTTTCATTTAATCAATCTTTATATATAAGTTTCATATTTATATATTTATATATATTTATATATATTTATATATAAATTAGTAAAAATTTATTTTTATATATTTGTTAATGTATAACAATATTAGAGAGAGGGGGGGAAAGAGAGAGAGAGAGGGAAAGAGAGAGACAGAGAGAGAGAGAGAGTGGAGAAAAAGACAGAGCGTGTATTGATTTTACGAATAAATTTTTTGATGTCTTGCCGATTTACACCGAGAAATTCTGGATCTATATCTAATTAGTTGTGTAAATATGCAATAGTTAAACTGTAGGAAAGCTATAATATTGTCTCTAGACCATAATTTGATACCTATATTAAATTATTTTAGCAGTACTAGCGTTGGTCTTTATCGATATAGAACGATTTAATAATCAGCTCATTGTTTCTCGGTGAACTGATTTTGTAAACTAAACCTTTACAATTATAATAATATATATATATATATATATATATATATATATATATATATATATATATATAAATACTCTTATTCGGTTATTATGCTTCGAATATGCAATATTAATTAGAATGTTGGCTATAATAATGATTGCGTTCGATGAATATCGAAATCGTTAATGCATCGTGCGTTCTCTCTCTCTCTCTCTCTCTCTCTCTCTCTCTCTCTCTCTCTCTCTCTCTATTATATTTTTCCTTCTATTCAACTATAATAGATGCATTATGTTTTTTATGTATGTTTGTGTATACCTACTTTAGCTTATATATTAATGTTAAATTTAACTCATTCGCTCTATTAAATTGTAACTTTATAAATTATTTAACTTATGTAGCTTTTACTTACATTTGATTAATATAATCAACATTGTTTTTTCTTCGTTCTTTCAATTTCCTTTCTTCATCCGCAAACCCATTCGATAAACAATACGGCGTGCTCGGTGTATTGGATAAGAAAGCGTAAAGAACAAGAATTCTTTTGCTTTTTGTGCGCGTTCGTTCGGTTGAACGATATTTATTAGAAATATACCCTCTACAAATAGTCAATCACCACCATAGATCGATGCGAAGGGTGTCTTTCGAACTAAAGACAATCCGTACGGACGCAAATATACTCATTGTCTTTTCCTGCGAGTTCCTCTTCTCATCCTCTTCTTCGTCATCATCTCGGAATAACCAAGAAGAAAGATCCCTCGTCAATTTATTCTCTAGCAATACTCTTCCCGTCGCGATCCCTTCCCGTTTCGAACGATATTCCGATGGGGATAAAGAGAAGAAAAGAGCCCGCGGTGCCCGCCAGGAGGCCTTTGATTTTTACGACGTAACAATGAGCGACGACGTGAAAGAGTCCTCTTCGAAATTAGCTTCTGATAGATATCACTATACGCTATCTTTCTACCTTATTTTCTTTATTTTTCTTCTTTTCTTCCTACCATTCTTTATTCTGTTATTTTCACTCCGGTATATTGGGAAAAATTAATTTCTTTTTATGAACATTTATTTATATAACATTTTATATAACAAAACTAATTGGATAATAGAGAAGTAAATATAAGAATATTAAACATTACGATGTAAGACAATATGGTAGAAATGTCTATGTAATAATTCTTAATGTTTCGTAACACTATGTTCGAACAAAAAATTAATTTTCATTTCTTATTGAATTACACGAAATTACAGATATTAATTTTAGATATTAACGTATTTTTACTCGTTCGTCTATCCGTATCGTCATCACTCGTACGATGCTTACTACGATCTGAATTTGATAGAGAATAATATCTAAGGATAACAAATGTTGTCACAAAGAATGGTCATCTTCGGATAACGCCAAGAATGAATTACCAAAGAGCTGCTGGTTTTTATCTCATTTACCTTGTATAAGCGTTGTTTATGTCCAGTTGTCGTCATCTCATTTATTATTGTTCGTTTTATCAATGAATCCGAAACAAAAAAGCACAAAACAAAACAAGAAGAAGCACGGGGAAAACTTATACTATAGAAAATAGAATTATTAATATTTTTTAAAATATGTATGATAATTACGTCTTATATTTAACAATTTCCTCGAAGTTACTATTGAAATTGTTACTCAATACATTGATTAATGTATTTAATGAATGTGGTATACTTAAATCGATATGTACATAAATTTAATGTAAAATAATTAATATTATTAAATATATTTTACAAATAATTTTAAAGTGGAACGAACAAAGTTTTCGTATAAAACGATTACGATTGCGAAGAATTATATTTTCTAAAACAAATTGTTTCTCGTATCTTCCTCATTCCACACTCGACTATTTTTCTTTCCTCTTTTGAATATTTTTTTTCTCTTTGGCTGGGTTTTACAAGTATTTTCATGCCTCTCTTTGACCCCTCTTACCGGATATTCGAGCGAAAGAGAAAAAAAAAAGAGAAAAAGGAAAAGGAAGAAAGAGATAGGAGCGCATTACGTAAAGAGGTGAAATGCAAGCCGAGAGATAGCAAGATACTTTTGTGATATGCGAGCATTGTGAACGAGAGTGCGAGATGGAGAACCTCGCTTGCACAAGTCACTTCATTAAAACGGTCTTTGCCTTTTCGATCGATTTTTTCAAATCATCGTGATTTACAGCTTTCTTTAAAATTTTATTTTTTCTTATTAATTAATTGCTAGGCGGTCACTTTTCTGTCCACCTATATATTTGACCTTTTCTTTTCCGAATCAATTCGGTAAACTTCACGATACTTGTTACGCTCTTTGTTATAATTATTAGATTAAAGATCGATATCTCGAAGTAAAAAAACGTGGGATAATCGAACGGAAAAGGGTGACGCGAACGTATGATAGACGAGCGAAAGAGAAAAAGACGTACCCTGACGTCGTACCGAACTATGGAGACGTAGAGACGGGAAGGGAACACAATGCCACGCATTACATAATTAAATCAATTGCATTAAGGACGTAGTAGAAGCGCGCGTTGCCCTTAGCTGCGAACGTACTGCCTCGTCATCGTTCGAGATGGACGTTGTCGGTAGCGATCCGACAAGGGCGATCCGGCCCTTGAAGCCGTTTCGTTCCTAAGTAGTCAGCAGATGTTACAAAAGTTTAATGACTAACGGCGAGGCGAGTGGGTGCCGCGTGCGTGCATATGTGTATACCTGTGTGTGTTTGTGTCTGTACCTGTGTCTGGACATATGCGTTTGTGTGCGTTGATACGTATATACCTACGTACGAGTTACAGTCACTGCGTAACCGCATAATTGAGATTAAGTGACACACGCCTGCTAGTTCGTGCACCCTACAACGCGACGCGACGCGACGCGATGCGACGAATTATCTTAGTTAATATGTTGCTTATCGTAACCTGAATTTTTCCATTAATAATATTATTCTCATTTTAAAAAACGAGAAGTTATGAGCACGCTATTTATTTATGTACATTATAAATCCAAAAGGAAGAATTAAAAACGGTATTGTATCATATAGACGAGGCGTTACTGTGCAAGATATTCATTTCCTATTACCTTGAAATTTCCTATAAAATGTAATTATCATTTTTCTTACAAGAAGCAGAATTTGTTGTTAAAAGAATCAATGAAGTCTTAGAGAAAGAATGTGAAATATCGAACGAGATGATATTTAAATGGTTCTTATCCGAAAACTTCTCGCACAAGCAACATTGTCGATCGAGATCGCAAATCGAAAAAAAAGAGAAAAAGAGAGAGAGAGAGAGAGAGAGAGAGAGAGAGAGAGAGAGAGAGAGAGAGATGGAGAAAGAAAGAAAGAAAAGAGCAAAGGATAAAGAATGGAAAGGCAGATAGCAATGCGTCGCGGCGACTTCTTCTGACACACCCCGAAGCAATGAGATAGAAGGAAGGTGGCCGCGAATAACGGCCACTTCTGCCCGTATCGAGACGCGCTTAATCACTGGCGATACTTAATCAAAAGTACCAGTCGTATGGGGTACAGCCTCCTCCGGGATTGAGATACGCAACGATCGTTTCGTTTTGTTGCGAGTATGTGCTCGGTGGCTCTTGCTGTCTGTCCGTTCAACGACGAGAGGAAAAAGACGCGAAGGAAGGAGGGCTCCCGCACCTTTCTCTCTCATATTCTCTTTAGGAGGAGGAGTAGAAAGAGAAAGAGTGAGAGATAGAGATAGAGATAGAGAGAGAGAGAGAGAGAGAGAGAGAGAGAGAGAAGTAAAAAATGATGAGTGAAAAAGCCAAAGAGAGAAATGAATGTGAAATACAGAGAGAGAGAGAGAGAGAGAGAGAGAGAGAGAGAGAGAGAAGAAAAAAATTGAGAGAAAAAGCCAAAGAGAGAAACGAATATGAACTACAGAAAGGGAGAAAGAGAGAGAGAGAGAGAGAGAGAGAGAGAAAGGGAGAAGGGATGGAAAGAGGCAGAACGCCGGCAGTGACGCATAAATCTGAGGTACCTTCGAGTGTACGTGCATTTAATTGCAGTGCAGCCCATCCCTGTGATATGCACAGCCACGCCGTGTCTTTTTCGGCCGTGTCTGTTGTATTCCAGCCTGCAGGCCGACTACGTTACAAGAACGAACGTATATGTGTCGTTGAAATAGCGATTATTGTGAATGCTGTGATCTTTCGACTCTCGATTCATAAAATATAGATGACTTTGAGGGTGAAAAAAGTAGATCTTTTATATGATAGTATTTTATGCATCTGAGAGCTTAGTTTCTTTTATCATAATTCTTTTACTCTCTTTCCTCTTTTACTAATCCCGACGTTTATACCCATTGAAAAAGAAATCGTACATAAAGGATAACTATCGTGTATTCCCATAAAAAGCTCCTTTTAAAAGTTATTCGAATAAGCAAAGAGATGTTTGGCACGGAATCTCGGAGGATTCGACGGGTCGCAAAGTTATCGAGGGTAACGCGTTCTCGCGTCGAATTTCGTGAAAGGTGGTTAGTAGCAACGTGGGAGAAAAAGTAATACGATTTCTCTAGCCGCTTCTCGATGGCCTCCTACGAAAAAGAAACTCGAGCGTCGGAGTTTACCGAGCTACCTTGTGAAATTTTACAAACGCAATTTCCGGTGGACGGGCGCGTTAATGCACGGGAGGCCCCTCCGGCGGGAGTTCGTATGCATCGACTGCGGGCCGCCGTCTGCTCTTGGAATTGAGACCATAAATACGCCGCTCTTAAACTCCCTTTATATTCCATTTAAAAGCGACAGCCGCGTACCTGCCTTAAAAATCCAGTTTAAAAGAGCAAGAATAAACGCAGGAAGAGAAACAACGAGAGTTCGCAAACGTTACTCTCAGATATCGTCGGGTACTGTTTGTAGATCGAGAAATGATTCTGCAGAGAAAAAGGTGTATGATTTCTTGGATAAAAATCTGTCGATGAACGATGGAAGAAATTTTTTTTTCGTCGGGGAGTTACTTTCTTTCCAATCGTATCAAAATGTTGATACAAAGCGTGAAATGATAGAGGGAGAAAAAGAAAGGTTAGAAGAATAACGCCGATCATCGGAGGAAGTTTAAATGGAAAAAAGAAGCCGCATAGTCCCTTCATTGATCTCCGAACAAAAGGAAGAACCTGGAGAAATAGTCGAAATCACGTTTACTCTCTACGGTCCCATCATGGATAAGTCCACCGATCGGAGTTTCAAACGAGTCGGCGATTCATTTCGAAGAGCAGAGTATGTCCACTCGCGATAACTGTGTACCGCATTTCGATGAAAACTTGGGAGAGTGCTTTTTCATGGAAAAAAAAAGGAAGAATCCTTCTGGTTGGCGTGGCGCGGGACAACGCGCACCAAACGGCGAAAAGTATTATTGGAGAAGTTTGAGAAAATTCCGTGGCGATTTCTTACCGAACTCCACTCACGGTGAGTCGAAGGTCCACCGTTACGATCACGGGAAAGCTATTTCCGGGCAACTCTTTCGCACTTTTTCTCCCTTCTATTTCGTTCGAGGAACTATTTCTTACTTATCGTCCCTCCTCCTTTTCTCTTCCCTCTATTGTCCGTACTTCTTACCTCTCTCTCTCTCTCTCTCTCTCTCTCTCTCTCTCTCTCTCTCTCTCTCTCTATCTCTCTTTTTTCTCTTCCATGATCGATCTTTCTAATTCTCGCGAAAAAAAAGAAGATGCTCGAACGAATGGGACGAACTTATTTGAAACGACCGTGAATCGTAAACGGGATTACTCGTAAAAGGAAGTAGAAGACGAAGTTTAATATAAAATTCGACGATCGTTCTCGCGAGACTTCTACGAAGAATTTTTCAAGAAATTCGCTCTTACGTGGTGTATCACTACGTACCGTAGATCTAGCTAGGTTGGTAGGTATATCTGCTGCTGCTTTGCCGCATCTCGCGACCCATTTTTCTCCCTGATATACATAGGTAGGAACATAAGCGGGCAAAGCGCAACCGCGCCCAAGCGTAAGAGCTTCTTACATTGAGCACTCCGTGCCGTACCGTCGACATTACATTTTCGGCTTTACATCTCGACGTGTGCATTGCGGTCGTCGAAACTGGGTTACGCGTATGCATACATAACTTTGCTTGACTTGGGATCTTGATTCGATAAGTTTTTATATTTGCTTCTTCTTGAAGCAAACAACGTATTTTTCTCTTATTCTCTCAAAAAAGTAAACGTTTCTCGATTGGTAGGATTAAATATCTTTTATCTGATCTCACTTCGTTATTAACATACTTAACAAATAATTAATATATCCCTTTTTATTTTCTTCATTTCATTTAATATTCTTTCGTTTCTCATAATTTACTATGTCAAAACTGAAAATAAAATGTCTTTCTCCATGGCTATTTTTTTCCTCTTTAAATCATTTCTTTCTGGTTCTGAATCAAATGGACGCCAAGTATAAGCCACGTCCTCTTTATCGGTTTATGCGTACCCATCTTAATAGATTTACGAGGTAAATATTAGCAGTGAGACCGAGCAGGGGAATGTTTTCGGGAGTTCGATAATATCGAAGATCGGGCATGAATTACCGAAGCGTCGACCAAATCGGGCCACTCACGTGCAAGAGTGCGAGAACGAGTCGGACGAGTGCGGTGCATACGATTTCGACCGGTCCATTACTCCTGCGGGCGTTGCACATCGACGGAAGGCTCGTTCGCGAGTACGATCTCTCTCTCTCTCTCTCTCTCTCTCTCTCTCTCTCTCTTTCTCTCTCTCTCTCTCTCTCTCTCTCTCTCTATTTCTCTCTCTTTCCTTCCACCTTTCTCTTTCTCTCTCTTTCTTTCTACCACTTTGAACGAATACTTTGAGTCTCTTTTCTCTTCCCCTGTCCTCTTCTCGAAGTCTCCTTCTCTTTGGCCTATCGGATGGCTTGGTGCATCCCAGTGATAAACATCGGTTACGTGCCCAATGTGCATGCTCACCCTACAATGTACAGCTTACCTTTCTCTCTCACTACCACTCTTACTCTCTCTGCCTGTCTGTTTCTCTCTCTCTCTCTCTCTCTCTCTCTCTCTCCCTTTCCCTCCCTCTATCTTTCTTTCTCCCCCCTCTCTTTCTCTCACACTCTCTCTCACTCTCTCTCTCTATCTCATCAACTCTCCCGCTCTTTTGCGCTTGGATTTCTCTCATCGATTTTCACGCGGCCCTCTTCTCTTCCTACCTCTCTCTTTCTCTCCGTCTCAGCATACAGTTTCTTCGTTGCGATTAAGCCATCTTAATGGCTAACGAAGCTCTGCGGATACGAGCTGAACACGCGAAGGATTCGCTTTGCTTTCCTTTCGGTCGTCCTTCCTTCTCCTGTTCCTTTCTCTTTACTCGCTCTGAATATATTATATTCAGATATATAGATTTCCTTCCCGTCTCTTCCGCCTTCTTTTGTTTCCTCCTTTTCATCAACTTCGTCTTTTTATTACTTGCAGCTGTATCAAGATCACAAATGAATAGTATTTATAACGATGCCATTGTCATTTTCATCATATATTTTTGATAACAGACGATAATATGAATTTTATATATTTCGTGTATTTTGTGTATTTGATTTATACATATATTATATATTACAGATTGTGTATGTGCGTGTATATATATGTTTGTGTGTGTGTAGTACAGAGAAGAAAGAAATATCCGTACTTTATAGCGATTCCTCTTAAGAATTTACACGATCGTGACGATAAAAAAAATGGAGATGAAAGAAACCATCTGCCGAGGTCATCTAGATAGTATAGCCGTGAGGTAGACAGAACGTTTTTCTTTTCGAGCGACTTTCGACTCGGCGGTATCTCTTCACTCCAGGCTTATTCTTTTCTTCCTTCTTTTTCCCTTATTCACGACCCTTTTTTCGCCAAAATCCCTTCGTCGAATGAACACATCGGCGTCACTTTGCGTAGGTGTTCTCTCGTTCTCATTCTTTTAAACTCTCTCATATTTCCATCTTTCTCCTCTACAATGTCGCCGCGTTAATATCGTAGAAAAAATTCGCGAAGACGGTGAGAGATGACCTTTCGGACTTTCAGAGAGATTTCAAAGATATCCGATTCAATTATTCGCGGCTTTACATGTGTGATATAAACACCGCTTGTCACACGTGTTCTTTCTTTATTCCTTCTTTCGTTTTGCCTTTTTTATAAATTTTTGAAATTAACTCCTATTTTTGATTCTCGTGTCTCATATATTCTTCTTAGTCTTCTCAGTTGAAATCCACGTTACTCGGAAGCAAGTTTAATAAATCACTTGTCTTGATTTATTTCACTCGCTCATAAGCATTTAAGAGGTATAAATTTATTTTAATTGCTACATAAGAATGATTTCTATTGAATTGTAATAATAATTATTGTTAATATACTTGGATATTTTTTCATTAAATTGATGCGTTTGCTCTATCATAATAACCTTCAACATACAAATATAATTATCAGTTGTTCGTCTACCTCGTAATGATTCTTTGCCTTCAAATCACCCTACTTCTTCTCCCACCATCATCACTTTTCATACACATTTGGATAAAGAGCTTTAGGTTCTCGTGATTCTAGTATTTTACTTCTATTGTTCGAAAATTCGCAATAATTACAAGTTCGCGTGTACACCGTCGCACCATCGCTCTCAATGATATCTTTTCGCTATAGCAATTTACTATTTACTTTTGTTGCGCATTTTTTTCAGAGTAATTTTCATAAATTAAACATCGTAAAATGTTCGTCATACAATCCGATGAATAAAACGGAATGTTTTGGTGTCGTTCTGAAAAAGGCTTGCAATCAAATTTCTACTTTATCATTCGCGCATAATAAATGTAAGGTTAGCCGTTACGCATTTCTAATCAAATTTACGAGAGTCTATGGTTACCAATGTGTAATGTAATACTCTACGTTAAGGTTTATGTACTTTACAAGTACCACATTTCAGAGAAACGTGCATTCTCCTTATATGCGAATGTATGCACGTGCGATATCCCATATGACTTAAACATGATGCTGAAGAAAAGTATGAATCCGAAGATTGCTCCCTCCTCATTCGATGTTACAACGCGATTCAGAAGTACTGAAAGTTCTATCCTCGAACATGGTCTGGTAGTAAATTTTGAATCGATTAAAATCAATAGACCGTGTACATTCTTTAACTAATAAAAATTTTTTTATGGCTATCCTTTCTCTCCTTATCTTATTTCTAAACAGAAAACAATGGTAACATGGCAATTTTCTATTATTATTTATAAAGAAAAGTTTATAAAAAAATAAGTGTGGTCTATCGAAAATATATATTTATTTATTTTTATATTTATTTTTATATAAATTATTATATTTATTTTTTTATATATTTTTTTTTTTTAGTTTTAGACTACGAAACAGATATTTAACAGTGTAAAGTTAGTAATTAATTAAAACGTAATTACACACATAAAGATGCGCAACGCCTAGGAATTCTCGATCTCTCTTTCGTTCTTTTCGACATCCAATGATTCTCGTTCGATCATCGTAACGAGCGCGATAAACGTGCATGTCATAATCGTTAGAGTAGAGGATCGCGTTCGGTTTCACGTTTCGTTCGTACATACCTTCATATATGAACACCCGTAACCGAATCTATCCTCATCGTTAGTCTTCTCGTCGTCATCGTTAACGTTGCTCAACGATTTGCCGCGATAAATATAGATAGGTACCTACATATATTTCGCGAACGTAATTGAATTGGTTTATCTTGGTGGACTTGCGTGAGTTGAACGCCGCTAGTCTTCTCGAATTTGACAATACATCAACGTCACATCGATGCATTTCGATACTGATTTGTGGTAAACGTAATCACTCCCTTTATTAAATTCCATTGTCATCGGAATCGTTCGAGTCCGGTGCAGATGCGACTCGCTTCGTTCGTTCGTTGCTTCGTATCGGAACCAATCACGTTAATGTACAAAATGGTGGTTTTCCCCTGAAGCGTTCCGCAAATCGTCCTCGTTACTGATCGAGATCTACGGACCGATTTTAAATGGACGATTTGACAGATCTGATCTCATACGAACAATCGATTCCAAATACTATTTGTTAATAATATCCGATAAATTATTTCCAAAAAAACGCGTGACATTAAATTGTTATACATTTTCACCAAAAATCGAAACGTGGTCACGACTACAATTCGTCCATCGAGAGAGACTAAATTCGACGCCGTGCCGAAGTCGGCAAGAGGCGAGAAAAAAGCGACGTGATTCGTTTGTATGCAAATATTTTCTTGTACTAGTCGACTCGAATGTACGCCGCCTTATCCCCCGTTACCTTTGTTGTTTGAAAATAAAACGTGGTCCCTTTCGACGGAAGACTTGTTCCTGGTACCCCATGGAATGCCATAAAGCGCGCCAAGTTGCCATGTATATCGACGAAGGTCTTGCCTGAATTTCCATCGAATGATTGGTGGTGCAACGCTTGTAAAACCTGTGCGCAACGACCACGTTAAAAAACTGTAAAGAGAGAGAGAGAGAGAGAGAGAGAGAGAGAGAGAGAGAGAGAGAAATACTAGTAGTTTAATGCATTCTCAATGATAAAACGACATACTCGAAAAATAGATCGCTGGAAAGTTGTCAATACTCTTTTTATGGTCTAATATCGATGTCGAACCGTTCTCGTCGATTTATTTTTCATTTCCAATTATTTCGAAGAATTAGCATATCGTTCTTGACTTAACCCTTGGTTCGCGGATTCTCCAAGAGTTTTTTTTTCTCTACGGTATTAAAGAGTGGATATCTTCTGGTGAAACGAGTCCTGCTTTTGATTTAAGAAAATCTCAGGATATTATCGCTCGGTGATTGTTGTCTCGCGGCACGTTAGGTATCAGTGAGACAGAGTGATCCTTTGTGATGAGAACAACGGAACTCGAAGTATAATTACAGGCAAGGGCTCGTTGTCATTGTCGTTGTTGTCGTCGTCGTCGACCGCTTCGATCGCTTTGCTGCCTAAACGACAATGACCCTCTTTGGTCGATGAACGACCATCGGCCGGTACGGCGTAATCGCCTGTCACCTACAAACCACGAAGAACTCTCTAGTCCGGTCGATCGAAGCGGGATAGGTCTCGGAAATCCGTATGTTCGTCTTCGATAAATCGATTCTCGGTGAACCAATTGGATCGTTAACATACAAGGACTTGAGGCAATAACGACACGTGCGAAAATACAACCTTCCTATTTTCCAAATCATTTTATTAAATGAAATAGTACAAAAATAATAATACTTATTAATTTTCATGGCAATGCGCAAATCCAAACACATTTCCATGAAAAAGCGTAATTCTCACGAAGATCCCACGGACGTTCAGATGTGATGTACTCCGTTAAAGAGAGTCAAGTAAGAACGGACAGTGCACTATCGCGCTAATGTCTAGCGGAGTGTGGTTCTGTGTTCCCGGTGTTGTACGAGAGGACAGCTCGCCGAGGGTTATTATTTTTCCTTGTTCCTCACGCTTTAGTTTCCTCCTTCCTTCCCCCCGCGTTGTGTCTTTCCTTCTTCCGTGCCCTTGGGTTACCGGGTAAAATGATATGTTCTGCTAAACCCTAGGCACCGGGCCATAAGAGGCCAGATAAGACAAGATGGGCCACGGGATACGAGGATCCGTATTAACTTCCTTCTCTCCTTTACAAATGGAAAAAAAGGAGGAAAAGGAGAAGAAGAAGAAGAAGAAAGAAAAGGAGGAGGATGAGAAGAATGAGGGGCAGGAGGAGAGAGAGCAGGGACGCTAATCGCCCTTGCTCTGTCGCCTCGGGTTATCGCGTATGAAGTCAGCGAGAAAGAAGCAAGCTAGAAAGGAGAAGAGAAAAGGAGAAAGATTGGGAGAGATATAGGAAAGAAAAGGAGAGAAGAAAGAAAGAGGGAGAAAAGGAAACTTTTCATTTTTTTCTTTTTTGCAATCTTTTTCGTCCAAGAAAAGGTATAGCTTCTAAGACATCGACCTAAATGAGGTTGGCCTTCGATGCAACGGTAACGTGATGCTTTGGAGAAATTTCTTAAATGTTTTGGAGTATGTACGTTGGTAACATTCAAAAGAAAGCTCATTGTCGTCTCGCGTGCGAAGCACTCATCGTGCACCTTTTTGTTGGTTGAGTGCTCGCGCCTCCAAAAAATGGAACCGCATTAAGGGGCTAACATAAATACGATAGGAGGGAAGTCAAGTAATATGTAAAGCGGACGTTCTTCACGTTTCGTGCATCGTATCGGAGTAAACGTGTCGTATACGATTATTTTTCCACATTGCTTCACTTCCAACCGATTTTTCGCAATTATCTCATGAACGATTACGATTTTATGTTCGACAACGTATCTAAAGGTTGCTTTTGAATTATTTCCACTCTCTAAATGCCTACTCAAATTGCCTTTTACAATTAAATTTTTTACTTCACCTGTAAATTCGTAATAGGGATAATAAATTTTACAATTTTTACTCAATTCGTTTAATATATTTTGTTAAATATATTAATAAATATTATCATATATATGAATATAAATTATTTTTCTTCATCTGTACTATTTATCCCGTTCTTATTATTGACATTAATTTATTTCTAAGTAATTATAAAACTGAAAATTCTACGAACCAGGATAAAAGTTCAAAATTATATTTTTTTATAACTTGAAACAAAATCAAATATTTCAATGGTAAAAAAATATGACATATTTTATCACAAAAATAATTTTTTTATTTTATTTTCATAGAGATTTTTCGATATACAAAGAAATGCTAGACGGAAATGTTATATAATTTCTTCTATTATATCTAGCACTAACTTTACTTTTTTACATTAACTTTCTCTTTCTTCCCGGAATCGAATCCTTAAATCATTGCTCAAACTGCCGTTAATTACTCGACGAAGACCGGTAGTCTGACGATTCCAAATACTTAAGCTAATTCCCTTTCGACCGAGCAACCGAGACCAGAATCATTATAGTCCGATTAGACCTTAAGGAATTAATTCGGCCATTGTCTGTGGGATTTCTGTCTGCACCATAAACCCTTTTGACTGGAGGGTAGTACGTGTTATGTCCCTTCTCCTAATCTTGCCTTCTTCCTCACGCTTTTCGAGATCGGTCAATTTAGGTATATCCAATCCTTGATCTCCCCCACATGACAGATTACATCATCAAATTCATTATTAACCTTATAAGAAAAAGAATTATTTTACTTCTAATTAAATAAAAAATGTTTCAATTCATTTTCTTATATATTAAATAATAAACAAAAAATAAACAAAATATTCGTGAAGCATAATTATTATCTATGTGAAGACAATAACGATTTATAGAGTCGAATTAGAAGAATTTATATTGATTAGATGTACGATTAATTAAAAAGTTATCTAATGTTCATCATTGATACTTCGACTTGAATGCTAAGAGCTTATATACGTCACGAATGACAACTGTTTAAGCTAACGTATCTGTTATTCATTCGCCGAGTCTAATTCCGATAACTTATGTTATAAAGACTCTTATACTATAGATATTAAAAAACATTCTCGTTTATCACCGTTTTACACAACGAAGTTCTTAGAATTAAAATAAAATAAAATTAATGACGTATAGACTCTATTGAAAAAATTTACATTTTTATTGTTGTCTGTCGATAAGGTTGTGGTAAAGATTCTTCATGTGTTTACATTTATATTTAATATATAAAATAAAATTCAGATAGAATATATTTTTATGGAATATAAAACATATTAAGGAATCAAACAATAAAAAATTTTAGTTGCGTAAAGGTTCGACTATCATTCGTTCCTCTTTAAATATCTTATTTCTCAATTCAAATTTTTCGTGAAATCTCTCGCAATGGAAATTCAACGAGCTCGAATTCGATCGTGTTCTCAGGTAAAGTGTTCGAATTATGGGCAATGGATACGAGACGAGAGATGAAACGCGAACCGATGGGAGCATCGCAGTGAACACTCTCGTCTCAAAGGAAGGCAATTCGTACTATCTCGAAGCAGTATGGGAAACCACATAATGTGTAACCAGAGATACACTTGCATGCTCGTAGGGCTCTTTAACGTAGGCAGAGGGTGCAAAGTCGTGGGAAGACTTCGACGACCCTTAAAATTGAGAGAGAGAGAGAGAGAGAGAGAGAGAGAGAGAGAGAGAGAGAGAGAGAGAGAGAGAGAGAAATAGATAGGGAAAGAGAGAGTGACCCATGCAATGTTTCTACCACAAAGAAAGGGTCAGAAAGGAAGGAAAGAGGGAAGGAAGGTCCGTTCCCTTGAGAGCGATCTACGAGGAAGTGAGTACGAAGCGGATTCCGCGGGACGAGCGTTCAGAGACGCGAAATATCGAGGTCACGAGGCCTTTAAATTAGAATCGTGCTACCCTCCTTCAGAATAGACGTTCACATTTACCCACGACTACGTTCCTGGGACCACGAAATTAACAAAGATTCTCTTTATACGTTCGCCAATGCTTACGTTTATGTCCTACATTTTCTTGCATATTAATGTTAGAATTGACTCGAGAATAACTGTGATAGTAGCTTTTGAAATACTATGAGTAATATAGAAGACAAGGAGTTGTAGCAAATGATAACGACGTAATAAAGATATACCCATCACAATAAGAAATATATGGACCCTGTCAAAATGGATATTCAAGATATGTATGTAAATAAACCAATAAATTTATTCATCCTGCTCGATAAGATGAACGATAAATAAATTCGAACAAATGGAACATCTATAGAATAATTTTGCAAATAATAATAATATAAAAGTTATCTATCTATTCTAAAGCACCGTTTATCGATCAACGGACTAATATTGGGTTATATTAAAGTTTTAATGGTTTGTAAAATAATAGATACTGTCTTATATTATAGTGAAAAAAATGATTAATTTATAAGAGACATTCAAAAAGTTTTTGTAAAATATTCTTGCGAGTTTACCAAAATACTGCAGTAAAAGTCGTATCTTTAAAATAATACTTGTACACAGTGATTATATTTTACCAAATTAAAAAAAATGTTATATTATGAACATTTGGGTCGTCATATCGTTATAAACAAATGTATTGAGTGATATGGTAAAACGACTGAGAAACACTGCTGTAGAATACCATCATTGCCTTTTGTCATACCCTATATCTAACGTTCATGAGAGAGATCGAGTATCTCTTTCTTTCTCTGTCACTGATGGTTATTAAACTTCTACGTGTGTTCGTCATTCGCATCGAGCACAATGCTTACCATCATAGAAGGGTAGCACATCGATAACGAGAACGAAGGGTGTGCTATGAAAACGCTGTTTATCGAGTCCCTTTAAAGGTAACGATAAGCTGGATAAGCCCAATTGTAGGGCTTGGGACCAGTACGATTTATTTTTGAATGACAATCCCCATTTGAGAAGACAAGGTAGCTCCCGAGAGAAAGAGAAAGAGAAAGAAAAAGAGAGAGAGAGAGAGAGAGAGAGAGAGAGAGAGAGAGAGAGAGAGAAATAGAGATTCTTGTTATCACGAGGACGGTAAACCACCTCCGGGTGTAGCAGTACTGGTCGTTGCTACAATGGCGCCCTACCAAACGAACTCCCTTCTTCCTTGCTTTCGCGTCCATGCAACGCCACAAAGACAACTTTTACCCCTTTTCTTGACGGCCACAAAGTGTGTGCACAAAAGTTCTTCTCCCTTCGCAAGTACCACCCTACCAGTAGCATCAAGTCCACGTGAAGACTGGTGGAATGTTGTCGTATAACGATTTCGCCGAGATGACAAACGGCCATTGTGTGCTACTACGAGTAGCATCGTCACACTATAACTCCCGCGATGCATTAGGGACGAAACTGATTTACCAACGTATCGGTACGCCGTGAATCGTCCCACTTGACTGGATAAAAAATATCATTCGTCGTCTTTCTCTTTCTCGTACTTTCTCAATCTTTTTATCGAAAATTGAGAGAACTACTAGATCGATATAACTTACCAATTTATGAATCGACATTAAACATTCTCGAAACATTTTATCTATGTCCTCATCTCGTTGAATTTTTTTTTTATAGTCCTTTATCATCCAACTTGATCTGCCATAGGTAGAAATGAGAGGGAAGACCAGAGAGTGTATTTGATTTCACGAAACATCGAAAGCGTCTTTCTTGGCCCCCCTTTCAAAATATTTCTTATCAAAATCAAGTTCTTTTCACGATCGAGAGGTCTTGGACGGTACGAGATGAAAGTAGAGGAGATAGAAGCGTGGTAGGTAAAAAAGAGAGTGAGAGAGAGAGAGAGAGAGAGAGAGAGAGAGAGAGAGAGAGAGGGAGAGAGAGAGAAAGTAAGTGAGAGAGAAGAGAAGAGCGAGAGCTTGACAGTAAGGAGAACGGAGAGAAGCAGGTATAGGTAATGTACCAAAATTGCTTTACCGCCGGTCCATTTACGGAGATGAAAAGCACTCTCTGGCAAGTACACCGGTGGCTTCGGCGAAGGGTTCATGGCAGCCAGTAGTGTCGTCGTACCCTACCAGAGACGCTGAATACAGCCGACGTCCGACCACGCTCTCCATTTCAGTTTGCAACCAACCCTTTGACCAATTTGCTGTTGCTACATAGTGTAACTTTCGCCTCGGCATTAACATGAGGTGTATTAGTAGCGTCGCGATAGCGACTGCCAAGTTATTTCATCACGGACTGATCTCAATAGCACGGACTGATCTTAAATGGCAATCGTTAAGCAACGGTATTCCTCTGTAAATCCATAAATCATGTACTATCAATTTTTAAGAACTTATAAGTTATATTCTATTTTAACAAAATGATAGATCTTAACCTCAATCCTATAATCTCTTTCGAAGGAAATATTTTCATCCGGTAGAATTGAAAATTTTTTTCAAGAATAAAATTCACGCTCTACCAATTTCGACATAGAAAAAGTCACAGTCAAGGGATTTAGCTTTGGCTTGTTGTTCGATTAAATGACAACGCGCGCATGATATCAAATTTACTTTCGTTTTGACACGGCTGCATGTTAATGCGCTGCACGGCGGTAGAGCAATGTCAAACACAGTATTTACGGGACGAGGTCTGTAGCGGTCAGACGCGTGCACGTATACACGCGTAACATGTGTGTTTGTCGAACGAGAAAACGCACTCCGTTTCACGAGTATTCGAGCAATCGAACGAAATCTCTTTCTCTCTCTCTCTCTCTCTCTCTCTCTCTCTCTCTCTCTCTCTCTCTCTCTCTCTCTCTCTTTTTCGTGCGGGTGCGCGGACGTGCAAAAACATCAGCTAGCAACTCTCAACGTGAATACATTGATCACAAGAGGATACGAACGAATGACGGTGACGACTCGTCAAACTTATTATTATCCATGATAAAAAATATTTCTCATTTCCATATTTTATAAGTCCCTCCTAGAACTTCATCTCGATTGCTATTTTGAAGAAATTTATATATGAAAAATAAGAGAACGACGAGTAACTAATAGCCAAGTAAAAAAAGTATTAAGAATGGAAGTCTTAAACTTTCTTGGAAGTCTTAACCGTACTTCTGAAATGAATTTTCTCAAATATACTAACAAGATCTATCGCGCGACTCGAGGCGATCCTTAAACGACGATTCAACAGCGTTTAAATAATGATCGTACTGAGTTTGAGCCGAGGGCGAGTCGAAGATCAGGTGCACCAAGGAAAACTACTCCCGGAAATGGATTGAACCGAATTTCGGTAGGGCTAGGGAGTCGATTAGGGTGCAACCAAACGGGAGATACGAGAGATTTCTCGAGGAGGAAAGGAACATCGACGACGATTTACTGTCCATCGGTTCTATTCTTCGGTCATTTTCTTCTACAGTTTATTTCTTTCTCTCCTTCTCCCGTTCTATATCCTTCCTTCTGTCCCAAGGAGTTTTGACCCCGCGGAAAATCGTAGTGGATCTTGCCGTTCGGTATTAACATTTCCATCAAATTCTTCCGTTCCATAAAACAATTTGCGCTCAGTTTTTGCTCCGGTAAGGCGCGACGATTCAATCGTGATGCGATCAATGAACCGGAAGGTACGTACGAGTCTCTTCGCATTTGGGAAGAGTCGAAATGTCACGCTTGACGAGCGTACTACGGTCCTTTGAGAATACACGTTAAACTGGAATGTCTACGAATAGACTTTCGACGTGAAATCAAGCTAAAATTCCGAGATATGAGCTGTATGTTAACTATGTAATTAAATTAATCACAAACAAATTATTTGTTCGATTATCCGTCGAGTTAATGTTATACCATTTGAAATGACTTCTTTACGATATAACACACTTTTCCACTTACGATTAATAAATGGATCTTATCAAATTACTGCATTATTCAGTAATATTTCTTTCAAAGAGGAAACTAGTAAATGGACGTAACGTAATTAAATTTGCGAAAGAACATCTTACGATCGAATTCATTGGTAGACACAGATCGTCTTACGTCGATGTAATAAAATAAAACAATTAGGTCTAGTTAGAAGAGGTTCACACGCTTCGTTCGGAACGATAGAATCCCCTCTATGTACGCAACGTCGACTACTTCGAATTCCCAAGAGAAATTGTAGGTTGTGTCGACGGGCAGCATCAGTTTCATGAAGCCACGTCGAATAAACTTTTTATTTAATTACGCGATAGCTACACATCTGCGTACTTCTTTTCAACTACATTGCCGACTGGAGAACTAAAAGTATTGGCGGTCTGGGAATACCTTTCTTTATCCTTATTGTCCTCGTCAAATCGGACGTGCTAGTATCAACTAAAGTCGCTTTTCTTCTAATCGAGCACGATCCATTTTCTAAACTACAAGCTGTAAAGTGGCAAAATGCTTGATTGCATAGCGGAAAGCGATGTCTTCGAAGTAAATTGAAAATAATCCGTATCGTATTACATTACGATAAAATAAATAGATGAATAAAATGAAACAAATTATATACATACATATTTTAAATTATATACATTCATGAAGAATCGTTCACCCGATCCTTCATCACATGTTCCTTTTCGTATCTTCGTTTTTATTTAATAAGAATCGTGATCATTTCTACTTATCTCATATCTCACATTATTATCTAATATCTCCTGTTATTATTTGTCATTGCAAATCAACCTACCTTAAATCTTTCCTGGAAAGATTGGAAAGAACCATTATATGAAAATTCGAAGATAAAACAAAATGGCTGGAAGTTGTAATCGATCCCACAACCGCAGATTCAATATCCGTTAAGCGTCAAATTTAATTTCGTATATAGCCATCGCTGTTTGTTCGTAAGCGGCTACGCGTAAAATACGTTTTCGCTTCTGCTATTGCTACCGATTCGATGCCGACGCTTTCTTTACACGGAACGAACCGTAAAACCCAGATTCCATAGGTATACATTCAACGGCGTTGCTCGGATCCATTTTCCTCGACGTTGTAAAGCTTATTTACTCAGGGAAAACAAGCGCTAAGCACCGATCATTTAACGATGCCGCACCACCCGAGCTGCTCCTATTGATTCCGATCGAAGTACTAACTGTGCAATCGCTTTCACCATATTACGAAAGAAAATAATATACGAATGCGAATATCCTGTCGAGCCGTGAGCTACGATTTGCCATATCGTCGGATATTCTCTCGCGATCAGCTGTGTTCCATCCATTAAACCAAAGCGATTAAACCGAACAATTAGTAAAGCTCTTTCCTTCTAATAACCGAGTCACCACCATGCTGTAGATTATCTTCCAAATATAACAAGTAACGTAGAAATCTACAAAATGATAAAAATCTATTTCAAAGAATTATTTACGAATATTCTTGTTAAGCGAAATAAATAAACGAACTAAATATCCAAATAAATATCCGAAACATCTTTTAACCTGCCTATTTCTGTAAATCGTTTGTGCAAAATCAATGAATGAATATGCAGAACGTATCGAAAGTCGGTGCGTTGTTATCGCGACAAAATCCCGCGATCCATATAACGTGGCCGGACCACAGAGCCATGAAATTTAATTCCATAAATGGCAATCGAACGTACATACGCGGCTTACGTATATATTATATAAGCGTACGCAACGCGGCCCATGTTTGTACGGTCGCGCGTACGTGCAAACATTGGCGCGACTATAACGTCATAACCCAATAACTTGGTACGGTGAGATGAGGTGGGGATAAAGGGAGGAAGCTCGCGAGAGCCACGATCCTATCGAACGGCAAAATGATTTTTATTTGGTGAACACGTCGAACCGCAGTCTATAGCGTCTTCTAACGGTGCTGGATAATTACTTAGGCACGGCAATCAAGTAATGGATCCCACGTGTGCATCTCTGCATCGGTATCTCTGCTATCTACACGTTTGAAACCGCGAGCGATCGCAATACACTGACGAAATCGGTGACTATCCTGTGATTTTCGCATTATCCAGAGATACATCCAGAGATATATTCAAAATACCTGGAAGACCCTTGTTTTTAGGTCAATTTTTATAATCACTCTCTCTTTCTCTCCTTCAATTGTTATAATCGCTCTATTGTGTAATTATGTGATAAAAATCTGTTACATCTAGTGACATTGTTAATTTTTTCCAGTCATAATCCAGCCATATACGATTAACAGTTTTATCTATTATTTAATGACACAAAAATGATCAAGTGTACGTACGAAATCTTCGAAATATTGCCACAAAAATTAAAAAAAAATAATCATTTTCTACAGGAATCATACGGCAAATTGTGTATATTTCTGTGTTGTTTTTATCACTAGAGTTATGATTTGAATAAATCGTTTTAATCTCAAAATTATAATTTAATGTTCCAGCTCGTCCAAAGAAGAAAAGATAAAAAGGAGTTTCATCATAAAATGCGTCTGCTCGCAATAAAAATTATAATACGTTCTCTTCTATATTATCCGAAAGACGATCATTTCTGTAGTATGTTAAACCCTTAGAAATGCGCCTTGTCACGCTTTACGATACAGCTCGCATCGAAGCTCCAACATTTACTCTCTTTAATGTAGATCGTATGCGCTCATCGCAATCATATCCATCGAGCGTGACTTTAACATACGAAGTCTCTCAAAATCGACGTTTTCATGGTATCGCGTCCGAAGTCGAAAGAGTTGAGAGCGTTCTCGAAATTTGAAAATTTTATCGCGACGCGTCGTTGAAAGTACTTTCCTACGCTTCTTCTACTACTTCCTTTTCTTTCTCTACCTTCTCTCGTATCCCTTTCCTTTTCTCTTTCACGAACGAACGTTTGAATTTATTTTAACGCGCAAACCCTTCCACTCGAGCTCTTCTCGTTTTCTGGGATGCTTTCGAATATTTTTTCTTTTCCTTTTCTTTCTTTCTTTCCAAAATGTACGACTACACTGTATGATTCGGGTAAATGCGCTCGGTCTGCGACTTTTAAAACGAATCTCGTACCTCTCGAGATGCAGAAGACTAAGAGAAAGAGAAAAAAAAAGATAGATAGAGAGAGAGAGAGAGAGAGAGAGAGAGAGAGAGAAGGGGGAGAGAGAGAAAAGAGAACCGGTGTTCTTAAGGAGTTTTCGCGAGTTCTTACACGGCCAATAAAGCGCTGACAAATGCTTTCGGCGACACTATCGTACGGGCCTATCTTCTCTCGGTGGCCATTTCCATTTCGTCTTGGACAGAACCAGTTCGCTCGCTTGGCCGACGGCCACCACGAAATTTTACGCTCATTACAAGCAATTAAGGATCGCGCTCCTATAAGAGAGTGAGATAGAGAGAAAGAGAGAGAGAGAGAGAGAGAGAGAGAGAGAGAGATAGACAGACAGGAAGAGAGAGAAATAAAAGAAAAAGTGAGAAGTCAAGGAGAAACGGGGAAGGTCGAGAAAGCAGTTGGTAGCTGAAAAGAGATGAGAAAAGAGGCAGAAGATTGAAAAGAAAAAAAAAGCAAGGTCGAGAAAACCGATACCAAATGTCTCTCGCATGTCGAGATAAACTTCTCCGGACGTCGGAACCTACGAATGGTAATTTCAATCTGTAAGGATTATCCGGATAACTGAGATAATCGATATTTATATCGAAAGTACAAAAAGGGTCCGATAGAACTGGTGGATGAGGAGGAGCACGAGGAGAAAGAGAAGGAGGAGCAGGCCGGCTGGATTTGGAGAAAAGGGGATAAAAGATCGTCAAGAGAAGTGCTTTGAAGGAACAGACTTAAGCCCTGGATATTATGATTCGTGATTTTTTGTATAAAAGTACACTAGCCGGTTGCTCCTTCTCTCAACCATATCGTTATCTCCCTTTACGACGAAAACTGTTCGACGACTTTGTCTGTCTCTCTTTCTCTCTCTCTCTCTCTCTCTCTCCTTTATTCCCTTCTTTCTTTATTTCGTGGACGTGATATTTCTGAATTTATCGACCACCTAGTGGAAACGATTGGACAGACTTTCCCTCTGAAATATTCGATCGTTTAAAAAAATTCATAATCCTGTTCTAGAAGTACGAAGTACTTACATACATACATACATACGTCGAAAGTGAAATAAAAAGATATATAAGTACTTGTATAAGTGTGATCGACAAACGACGTTCTTGTTCAATCGTTTTCTGTTAAGCTTATGTTAATCTTCATCTCTAGTAATAATATAAAATCGAAGAATAAAATTGAGTAAAGTAATGTTTTTGCGCACAGTAGATGTGATATAAAGTAAATGTGGCATCTACGTACATATATATCTACATATGGAACAAAAGCAGGAAAAGGAAACGATTAAATACGATATCGTTAGTATCGAAATCGATGGTCTAACAGGTCAAATTTTCTTTCGTTGTTCCATCGTTTCGTTTAGTAAAGCTATTACAACTTTATTAAACCGCTCGTAGAAACACAAACGTTTTTATTAAGCCGAAATTCCATATAAACGAATCTTTGCTTGAGAGTACCGATCGTTCGAGTTTTTATTGGAGTTTTAAAGGGATAGATTTGAAAGCCACTTATATCGATTGCCCAATCTGATTTTTTTTCCTTCCTTTATTATTTTTTCGGCTCCGAATTTCGATACTAGAATCGATATATCGTTTACCATAAAAGTATGCGAATCTCGGAGGTATCGTTATAAGGTAATAAAACGATATGTACTTTCTCCTTCTCCATCTGTTTTACAATCAAATGTTACTTCGCTCGAATCTCGTTCGTTGAGTATTATACGGAAATTGATTCTACATATTGGAATTAAATCGGGCCAAACGAGGGATGCACTTTTCTGCGCAGTTTATGACGCGTTCTCTTCTCTCGTTCTTTTTTTTTTTTCTAGGTACCGAGTACACGATCATATCGTTTCGAGATAGCGAAATACGAATCCAACGAATATAACAACGAGGATATTGCTTGATCGCCGAACAACGATTGTTTTACGATATTTCGTCGCCAATCATCGCCGCGATGACGATTTTATAATTTTCAATTTTGTCGATAACTCCTGCTTCTCGGGTAAATGTATGTACCTACGTATCTAGATCATACAACAATGCGAATGCGACAGAAAATAAAATCAAATTGCATTATCTCGTTTTTACGCTGCGATAAAACGAATGTTTCTCGTGCTGAAAGCATTTTTTGCACGATTAAAATATGTATAAATATTTCTCGTGAGTCCCGCATTTTATTTCGTAACCGCGAGACTGAAAACTAAAAATTCAAATACGAATTTAACTAAGGTAAACTTTCAATTTTACATTAATTTGACTTTTAAATCAAGTTTAACAATTCGTGACCGAGCAAGTTTGTCTTCTTTTTATTTTTAAGACAAGAATAATAATAATTCTCTCTTGAAAGGATCGACGCATATAATATGAAATCATAGTGGTATGATGGTAACCAATTTTAATATTTTCAATGTCAAAAAGAATTATTCTTTTTTATTAGAAATAGAATCAATCAGGTTAATTCGTTGCAATAACAAATAAGTTGCTGCATGAAACTAGAAGTATACTGTTCTTTGCGAAAGACCAGCACATCTTACAAAATGTTAGCTCGTTTCTGTGTACCTTGCGTCTTACAAAGTTACTATTTGGTTCTGTTACTGTAATATTTGCACAGAATCATGGACTCCAATTATCTAGATAGGAGAACGCGTAGGTAGGAAGGGGGAAGGCTCAGCAAATGTACAGCGAAGAGTAGAAGATGGGAGAAGGGTGGACGAAGTTCCGTGAGTTGGAAGAATGAAACGTTAGGGTCAGAAATGCCCAGAGGGTTGTTATTTTACCGAAAAACATTATATCTTGAGATCCTGATGGTTGCTCCTGACAACCCTTGAGATCGCCCTACGATCATCCGAAATAATATTTATAGATTCGCCTGGGCATATTAGGACGAGTAAATCGTTTCCCTTTCTCATTCTCAGTGAACGAAAAGATAATCATCCGAAGGGTAGATATATAATATCAATTTGATTTCATGCTATAAAATACGAAAATCCACAAAAAAAAATCGCTGGACTGAACGTGTTAAGTGCAATCAAAAGGATTTAAGACGAAGGACTGTTCAGACACTCGTCTCCTTTGAAGCGTTGACACTATCGTCTGCCTATCATTGAAGCACAAAGTGGCATTACGAGAGAAAGTGATATGGATGCGAAGATAACGGAGAATAAGAGACGAAGATAGAGATGGAGAGAGAGAGAGAGAGAGAGAGAGAGAGAGAGAGAGAGAGAGAGAGAGAAGAGAGAAAAAAGAGGAAGGTAGAGATTGGAAAAGTGGGCGAGAGTGGTAGAGAGCTCAGTGACTTTATGGTTGCGGCGGGTCGAACGTAAAAATCTATCAACAGACCCTTCTAGAGAACGACAAGGGGATGAAGTAGTAGTGGTAGGTGGGTGAGAGGGTGGCAGCCGCGGGCGAGACAGCCGTAGCACCCCTCCGCAACAAGCGGTATTGACGAAATTGATTGCGGAGGGTGTATAACCGAGCTCTCTGCTCGGCGTGGGGTCGTACGGCTGGTAGGTGGCGAAACGCTGGCTCGGAGCCTGCTCGAGGTTCGCTTAGAGGGTAAGGGAAGGAAGAAGCACGCTCCAGGCCTCGTTTCTCCCGCTAAAACGCAAAAGGGTGAGAAAACATTGTTACTAGCAGTTACTCTTGCGCGAGTACCACAACCGCCTTCGTCTTTCTCTAACCCTCTTCGTCTTCTCAATCGTCCTTTTTCAACCCCTCTCTACCAGCAACTACCAGTGGAGCTCCTCGACGTCGCTCGGGCGTTACATAGCCCCTAGGGATGCAAGGAGAATCGAACGAATACTCCTCTGAACGAGAACGAGAAGAAAACCTCAAGGGTATCGACTTCGAAATCGCACCTTCAAACATATATGTGTGTGCGTGCGCGCGCGCGCGCGCGTGTGTGTGTATATATATATATATATATATATATATATATATATATATAATGTAAATATATAATATAACACAGACACAACCTTTTTCTCTTTCTCTTCTTTCTTCTTGTTCTCTTTTACAACACCTTCTCTTCCTGATTGAGAATACATTTCAAAGCGACACGCGATTTGACCTTTTACCTTACTACACTCTTTTACGCGTTTTCGGCCAAGGAAACGCAACACAACTTGCTCCGTCTTTTTATCGCGAAACTTTGCCAAGATACGTGATAAGAAAAGTTACCTTTACTCTTTTATGTTTCTGTTCTTTGTGACTCTTTCAAAACTACACGCGACCGCTGATATTCTTTGGAAACTGGTCATGATATTGCCAGAACGTGCGACGTAAAAAAGGATTTGCAAATGTATCTAGTTATTTATTACAAATATTTACTTACCTTTGCTAAACACGTATCTACTGTTTATTGAACTGGTTTAAATTTACTATTTATATAAAGTTTTGTTACAATGATAAATAACTCAGGATCGTAACCCTTAACGGAAACCGCAATTGGATCGTTGTCTACCGTAAACGATCTTAGCTGGATTTCGTCTACGAACGTCATTCGTGGATTTGAAATACAGTGAAGGATGTTCAGAGTCTGGCATCGATCCATTTGACCTGTCTGCTTGCCTGTCCGCATGCCTGCCTGCCTGCCTGCCTGCCTACCTCCCTACCTGCCTCCCTGCAAGTATTGAATATTTTCCAGGAAACTGCAGGGATATTTTATAGACTTTGCAATTTCTCCGCTTCAGAAAATGTAGATATTGAATGGATAAACGGCTTGTCACGCGTGTCTCGAAAGTTCAGTGGTTCTCTCTCTCTCTACTTTTCCAAAACTTCTAACGTCTCGTCGTCCGTGAATTATTCCATTTATTCCATATCAAAACCCGATGATGTCGTGTTTTTCAAATATCGATTCTTATTTAAGGCATCTTTATATCGAACGAAATTTTAATTATAAAAATCCAGTTATATGGCTAATAATTAATATTATTAATAATAATAATGATGGGTTGGACGTCAAATTTGTTGACTCCACACCAATATAATTCTGAATTATCAAAAGTTATGGTATCTCAAGGTATTTTTTGGATATTAAATGCAAATTCATTTCGACGAAGACGTTTCGTTAAATCGAATTAACGATACGTACCGCATCATCGATGGTGAGATAATCCGAAAAACAGGACGTGGTCATTGGATTATCGAGACATGGTGAACGCTCTCGTAATGTTCTCTCGATTGCCGTAAAATCACATTTTTTCAATGTTTAACCGTTCGAAACGGTCCAATTAGGTCAGAGGTTCCAATGACCCATTAAATTTCCGATATACATTGGGAAACAAAGAGATAGAGCAAGTGAGAGAGAAAACGAGAGAGAGAGAAGAGGGAGGAAGAGAGCAAGGAGAAACAGGCATGCTTAATTCATTTCGTTCGTGCTGGTTTCACAAACGAACTTGTGAAATGGATTAATTTCTAAACGAAATTGACTTAAGCTCGATACGAGCAGAAAGAATGTTGAACATTTCGCTAAAGAATTAATAACAGTTGAACGGAATGTTCCAGTTTAAATGAAACGAAACGGTGATCGTAAAAACTATTAAAGCTATGTCTCAATATAATTCGACAAGAATTATAAAGGTCCTTAACGTTTAGAACATATATCACTTATGTTTAGAACAACTGAAAGTATTATTAAGTTCCTTTCGTTATATCGACAAATAAAATATTTAAGGTCGATCTATTTTAGAAAACATAATCACGTGATCTTTTTCGTACAACTTCTATAAAATATAAGTAAAACAGTTACCCAGTTAAGTTAGGTTATCGAATCTTTCAGAATCTGTAAACACGAAAGTACAACGTCGCAATACTTTCTCTTTTTCAGGAATACCATTTTTCTTTTGCGACATCCTCTTACGTCTCTTAGTTCATCTCACAACTCGCAAAAATTTGCCATTCTTCTTTCCTCCCAACTTTTCTCTCCTTTTCTAAGAAAGAAGCTAAAGTATCGTCCTTCGTATCCAACGGTGTAACATTACATATTATATTCCCACCAGAGAACAGTCGCCGCTCACCCTTCTGCATTTTTCTTATCATATTTCTACTGAAGGATCTGCCATTATGGTTTTCGGAAGTGGGCAGTACATTAAAGGGACGGCTATTTTCCGATATTTATGAGCCAAGATCAGCCCTCTCGCGGAATGGGTAGGCACGTCGAACGTAGTCTTTGCGAAGGGAAAATCGTCGAAACGACTGTACTTATGTTAAATAATTCCAACAATAAATCTTACAGCTTAAATCGTGGAAATCGATTCTAAAATATATCGCTTTTGATCTGAAAAAGATGAAAACTGTTAAGTATTGTAAACGTCTAGATAAAGAGAAAATATACAAAGAGCCATTATTGTCCTCGTTAAAGGAGATGTCAAAGAATTTCGCTTTTAATATTCTTTCTAATAAGTAGTCTTAAAGTCCCTTATCGAGAGGCATTGAAATTGTACAAGTTTTCTTTATGGGATGAATATCGAGACGGTTATAAGCTACTTCGGTGGAAGCGAATTTGAAGGAAAAGTTTTCGAATAGCGAATTAACGATAATGTAGCTGAGTGTTCGAAAGGAAAACAGGACCGCGCAAGAATTTCGATGTTAAGCCGTTGTCGTTGTAGCATTGAAAACCCCTCGGGAATTCGAAGTGCCAGCTCTCTACCTTTCGCCTTCATTGATATCGGGAGTGTACGTGTATTTGTATAGTATTAAAACTTGAAACTCCGTCCGAGGTCTAGTCGGGAGTTTTAAGCTCCGAAAGTTCCTGTCCTCCTTTCAGTATTTATGTCCCGCGTATTTCAAAAGCTTTTGTCCGTGAGGTCTGCAAAGCTCATTGGGTTAGTCAAACACATTTATCAACGTGTAGCAACGCCTATAACTGGAACAATTTTCATTAATCTACGACGAGTTTTGAATTTACATCTCGACTTAATAAAACCTTTTTTTTACCCTGCTTGTCTCCTATTAATTAAACATATATACGTTCAATATAAATAATTAACAATTTACGATATATCTCTTATTCGTCTCGACGAATTATTTTCGATGGAGTAGCAAATAATGATAAAAATTATGGGTATCTACTGTGCTCGGATAAAAGGACGATGCTACTATGGTCAATGTATACAAGTATGAAGATGTGTATACGCGTAAAGGATAAACAGAAAAGCGTGCATGCATACATGTGAAGAGAGAGAAAGAGATACATAGAGAGACACATCAAGTAGTAGGCGTACCATCGCGACTCCATTATCATATAGCAGAGTTGGCAACCCTCCCACGTTGCTCGCTTGAATTGCGAGCTTGCCCTTCCACCCGCTGCTGCAAGATATGACTTTCACTCCCACGTCCGCCGGTAGTAACGCACAAAAAGATGTTCTGAATAGAAACTTCGCGGCATTAGGGGACAATTGGGCTCTCCGTCGTCACGTTATTATTCCCTCCACCGCCATGGAGAAGAGAAGCCAGGAGCACTCCTGAAATTGCTGAAATTTATAGACTGAGAGAGAGAGAGAGAGAGAGAGAGAGAGAGAGAGAGAGAGAGAGAGAGAGAGAGAGAGAGAGAGAGAGAGAGAGAAATGAGACGAGGTAAGAGAAGAAAAAAGAAAAAGGAAGATAACGGACAGTGAAGAGGGTGAGTCCAAAAAAAGGAAAAAAGAAAATGAGAAAAAGAGAGAACGGAGATTGAGATAGTTCGAGAAAATTTACTCTTTCTACAAAATGTTTATGGTTTTCTTTTCTTGATGTAGCCTCTCATACGAATACTTTTTTCATATTACATTGTATTAATTTTTACAACATGATGTCGAGACGACCTAGTTAAAAGGCTAATGAAATAAGTAATTGAATAGAGAAACGGGAAATGAGTTTTTCTTAAATTACGTTTTAACAATAAATTAACATTACGAAGATACTTCGTAAAACGAATAGGAGTAGTGATATATCTAATTATTTGCTCCATCAAATCGACTATGCGAAACTTTATCGAGGAAGCCCGAAGTCGTCTGTATGCTTCTTTGAGGATGTCTTACCTTTCGATTACAATCCAAGAGAAGCCGTATCCCAGCTTCATTCCTTATTCATCGCTCTTTTCTTTCATTCGTCGGTTATATAGATATCTCGGAGGAATAGGATGAATTGCGAGCGTTATACAGATTCCAACTTCTCAGACAAAAGTTCTCGTTTATCCGAGGCGGACTTCTTCCTTCGAAGCTATCACCCTTTTCAGAAGAAATTCATGCAAATGTCAGATAGGAAACGTTAAGATACATTAATATTCTAATTACGGTATCTCGAACTAAACTCTACGTGTGTTACGCTTTTAAACGATTACATACAATCCGAAATGGAAACGTTGATCTAACGAGATCCAACTCTAAAGACGATCGGACTGAGACTAACTTACAATGTGAGTCATGTTTACATAGGATTTCCAAAGATACAGTTTAGTACTTCGAGTGTTTGGTTGACCTCCTTTCCAATGTGAAACGTACTAACAAGTAAGTAAACAAAAGTTCCATGTTGTAAGTGAAAAAATAATAACAATTTCTCATCGTTAGAAGATTCCGAAACAAGGTTATTTTATTATCAAGAGGATTACTTAGTAAATGAACTGTTCATCGAATGTAGACGCATTTTTCGATTCTCTCAAACGTTTCACCTTCATTCGTAAATTGCATTTCGATACAGTCGTACATTTTGAAAGAGATAGAAATGAAAGAGAAGATTCTACAGTGTATACGAACAAAGGTGGGTGGATAAAGAAGATAACAGTGAACAGAACGAACACGAGAGAGAGAGAGAGAGAGAGAGAGAGAGAGAGAGAGAGAGAGAGAGAGAGAAACAAATAAAGAAGGGTGAGATTGAAGCTCCGAATCGGCGTTTATCGTCCCAACAAGCCGGCTTTTAATGGGCTGTTCGAAAACTGTGCTGTTAGAAATAATCCGGAGTCTGGTTTGCAGAATCCGTAGGGAGAGAAGCACGAGATAGCGAGACAGAAGAGGATGGATAAAGGGCACAGACGAGGGTGTTGGAACGAGGAAAAGGAAGAGGAGGAGAACGTAGAGGTGGCAGAGAAGCAGGCAGAGAAGCAGGAAGAGAAAGTGGCGAGGGGGTGGTTGGGTTGGATTTGCGCGGAGGTGGTTTAGGAAAGCAACGAGGGGTGCCGAGCCCCAACGCCGACGACAATACCTTACGGTTCAGCGCACTCTCGGCTCAGGATCGCAGCGTTGAATCCAAACGGTGGTTGCCAACGGTGGTCGAGACGGTGGTGCAACGTTTCATGCAAGGGGGTTGGACCATGCGCCACTCTCTTCTCCCTATCTCTCTTTCTCTCTTCTTCTGCCTCTCCCCCTTTTACCCTCGTTCTCCCTTTCTGTTTAAACTAGACACGTGGCCCCGTTTACGTATCGAGAGAAAGAGATAGAGAACACACGCGTGTTCTATGCGTACATACCGGCCGACGTCCTTTGAAAACCGAAATCAAATACATTATTCGGGACTCCGATGGACCAGTCACTAGTCGGCACCCTGCTTGAATCTTCCCATTGTCCCGTGCTGTCAGCCTGGAAGAGATTGCGTGACTTTATTGCCTAGCTAACACTCGCAAGTAAGAACGCCTGACCTCACACTGATTATGAGGCCAATGCTTTTGCAATTAAGTGTCTCGATGGTTTGGTGTCGTATCTCGATCTAAAGCTATCTTATATTCTACGTTCTGTGGATGATCGATGAGAATAAAAACTTATAGTCCGTCACTTTGTAAGGCGATCGAGATTAGGATTTATCTGTTATATTTCTGGCATCACTCACGTAACCTTAAAGGATTCATTTTATACGCGATGATCCGCTTGAGGAGAAAAAGAGTAAGAAAGAAAAACGAGAAAGAGATTTATATTATAATGTATCTTGGAGCTCTTTAAGAATGGCAAGTTAATTAGCGTGGAAGTCGGCATAACGACTTAATTCGAATACTCGCAATATAATCGCCAGTGAGTAAGAAAGACACAATGAAAAAGAAAGAGCAAGAGAGAGAGAGAGAGAGAGAGAGAGAGAGAGAGAGAGAAAGAGAAAGAGAAATAAAGAAATCTCTTTTCCATGGAAGAAAGTATAAAGTCACATCGTGATAGCTCGGTTGAATTAAAGGTCACAAAGCCCATTTCGAAACGTATTTAAGAGCGAGGAATGGTACGGCATCCGTCTACAGAATAAAACAGGACCAAGTCAACTTCGCTTTATTTCGGAGGGAGAGATCGTCTTCTGTAAATATGCAAATTGTACGGACTACCATCCTTCTTTGTCTATAGCGCATCCGATCTAGAGGCGGTCGGTTGGTTGGTTGGTTGGTTGGTTGGTTCGTCGGTCGGGGGTACCGGGCCAATGAGATTCAATTTACTTCCACCAAAACGACGTACTCGGTAATACACCTCGGGTGTGGCTCTCTCTCTCTCTCTCTCTCTCTCTCTCTCTCTCTCTCTCTCTCTCTCTCTCTCTCTCTCTCTCTCTCTCTCTCTCTCTCTCTCTCTCTCTCTCTCTAGCTTGCTCCTCTTTCCTTTCCTTGTGAACCCCTATATTATTGCCTTCGTAATAGCGTGACAGTAATTAGTATGCAAAATTATTTCACTGAACTATCCAAGTGGTAGTGGCGCAAGCGCTCGCGAACACGTTCCTCGAATTTTCTTTTGTTTGCATACAAGAACTATTTGTTAACTCGATAGATTTTTGACATTCCCTTTCTCTTTCTAATCTTTTTATCTCCGGATTTTCGTCGTTTTTTTTTCTATTATAAAAATACAGTACAAACAGACTGATCGATACTTGACAAACATTTTTGTCGCGATCTCTCCGTCAACCAGTTAAACCTGTTTTATCTATCAATACAAACGTAACGAGTAATTTAATTCTTCAACAGATAAAAGAAATGTGTAATTTAATTATCTATAGTTGTCGGAGTGTGTAGATATAAATGGTGGTAGTTCCAGTAGCATTTATTCCTTTTGGTTGTATCGGAACGATACTGGCTGTGTGTTCGCTGCTTCTGATTTATAAGACCATGTTCGTCGGTCTACGCCACAGAAAACAAATACCGCGAGTAACCAACGAGGCGAAGGTGGGTAGTGAGAAAAAGAGAAGGGTCAGTGAAAAAACTCGTAGAGGAGTGCATGAAAATTTATTTCAACCATCCAATTGTATTTTCTTAAGTGGTGGCTTGGGTACGTTCGACAGGCTCATCCTGAACAGAGGCTGGGCTCTTATCTCGGCTAACAGAGTGATGGATGTCGATCTTTTCCCAATCCTGCGCTCATATCGCTTTCTTCTACTACGCCCTTATCCAATACGCACTTGAAGGAAGTGCATGGAGTAGTTTCTTGAATAAATCTCTAGGAAGAGCGATCGTATCCAGTCCCCGCTCCACGCTGGATCCTTCCTTTCTGAGAAAATGCAAAGAGATCTATGCAAAATAAATAACGCCAGCCGATCCTCTACAGCAGCTGCAAATGGTTTGAAAACTTTTTTCTTTTTTAATAAAAATAAAAGAAAGAACAGTTAAGTATGCTGAGTACTCGGAGAAAGTTAAAAGCGAACTTTAACGACTTGTATCCAGTGCTCACCGGCCGAGTAAAAAATCAATAAATTAGCTTTCCAGAAGCATCCTTTATGGAATAATAAATAAGATATTCTGTCATTTATGAATGCGCGTTGATTTAAGACCTATGAAGTAGAACGTTCCAAAACTTCACGTATATTATATTTAAATAGTTTCCGTATTTATATCCGAAAACATTTAATAATTAACCGGTTATTTTCTTACTGCCATGTAATGAAAGGGAAGATTTCGATTTCGAAAGAAAATTTCTATCATTCGTAATAACTCGAAACGGATTGAAATCAATCAACTACATAGATAGTAGTAGAAGACAAACATATATTTAGCAAATAATTCATATTGAATTCCCATTCAGCCACAGTAGGGGGACGAGAAATGTTACATCAAACGATCAGTTCAATGCAATTTCTTTCAGAGGGTTCCAGCTAGGAAAAAAAGCATTCTGTTTCGCATACACTAATTTTAATCTTATTACGTCTTAAAAAGAAAAAGAAAAGGGAAAGAAGAAAAAACGATATACGGACACAAGGGAATAAGGTCCACACTTCAATGACT
Organism: Dolichovespula saxonica; assembly: GCA_911387935.1. NCBI lineage: Eukaryota > Metazoa > Arthropoda > Insecta > Hymenoptera > Vespidae > Dolichovespula > Dolichovespula saxonica. The sequence continues at coordinate 2,863,008 of OU427001.1, forward strand.
CTGCAGATTGGGTGCCGATAAGCAGGGAGATCTCCTCCCAATGGAGTTTACGAAGGATTCCAGAAGAAGGAGGGGATTTTGCCCTTTGATCGGCACTACTGTTGCGAACTGCTACGAACCCCTACCCCACAATACGAAGGACGCTTGAAAAATCCCATTGGAAATGCTGATAAACCAATCACCCCACAGTGAAAGTATTCAAGCGATTCGATGCCTATGCATGTCCAGTGCAAAGTTATTGCGCTCGGGCCATTGTACTTTTCCAATGATACTCTCCTTATCACGTTTACAATGTCCTTGGGGAGGTATAACGATACCTCTTTTATTCCCTTCACGAACAAAGTTCATGACCTAAAATAAATTTTTGACTCGTAATGAACTGAATATCGTCATGTACGTAAGGACATATGCAATATTAACCCATATATGATCCTTTAATTAATAATATGATTTTCATATCGTTCGGAACTGTGAAGGTAGCATTTATATTAAGTACGATTGTTACGATACAAGAAAAGCATATTGAAAAACATGCTTCTGCGGTTCATAGGCTAGGCGATCTCCCTTTGAAGGATAAATCGAGATCTAAGTACCGGTGGCAACTCGATTCTGCAGGAAAAGGAGCCGTGACGTTTCTCAAACGATCGATTGAAGGCAAGTACACGCGGTAGGTCCATTGATCGAGAGAAATCCAGATACAGAAAGTTAGAGGACGACGGAGAAGCTACGGCGGTTATTGGGTACACTGATGTGGACGAGGGTGGTATGGTGGAATGTATTGGTATCCGCTTTACGAGTACGAAACCAACCCATACCTCTCAAAGGATCGTTCAACCGCGTCGGATTGGTCTTTCGGATAGCACGATTTCCTATTTGGGGATTGAAATTCGCTTTAAAATCAGACTAGTGATTTTTAGTTTTTTTTTTCGTCTGCATTGTAGTTTCATTTCGATTTAAATAATACGAACTAGTCTTAAGCGCATAATATCAATTTCGAAATTTCATAATTTCTTTCAAAATCTTGCTAAAACAAAGTTTTCTATCGTATACTTGGAATGAAATGTCAAGGACAGATACTACAAAGAGTCTTTAAGTCCTTAAGAAATTAATTAAAACTAAAAAGCGTTAGACAAAAGATCTACATATGTAAAAAAAAAAAAGAAATAATTTGTCATGTAAATGAAAAATAGTCATGTTTGTTCTTCCATAAACGCTGACGGAGGAGTGACGTGCGGTTTCCTGGTTCAGAAAAAATATCGCTAAGTAACGACTAAAGGATTGTCAATATTCTCTTTTTCTTCTCTCCGACGATTTACTCTAGGACGGTGGTAAGTTCTGAGATCAAAAGAAGAATGAGGAGAAAGAGGAAGTACAAAAAAGGGAACAAAAGCGAGAAACGAAGGAAAGAAGTATAGAGAGGAGAAGAAAGAGAGAGAGAGATAGAAGAGAGAGAGAGAGAGAGAGAGAGAGAGAGAAGATACCAGCTTTTTCCCTCTTCGATATCAAGTTGGCGACTCTCTGCTCGTTTTCCTTCGTCCTTGTCCTTGCCTGTTCGAGGAAGCTGGCCCTTACTTCTACTTCTTTCCCTTCTCTCGAGATTAATTATTCGACCTTCTTCTCGCGTCATTACGCGCCGAGTCCAAATAATCGGCGACTCACTTTGGATCTTTTCGTAAAGCGCCGACCACTTAGCACTTTGGGATCCTGAAGGAGAGGTGACTCCTCGTTAAACCGGTGAGAGGACGAACGATCTGTATTAAAGAAAAAGAGAAAGAGAGATAGAGAAAAAGAGTAAGAGGAGGAGAATTCGAGGCGATAGCGGGTGAAGACAGACGAAGGACTTACGAAGGGACCGTGCAATGAGGGGAAAAGAGAAGAAGAAGGAGAAAGAAAAGGAGAAGTAGAAGAAGAAGATGAAGAAGAAGGAGAAGATGAAGAAAAAGAAGAAGAAGATGAAGAAGAAGAAGAAGAAGAAGATGAAGAAGAAGAAGGTGGAGAACGGCCCCACGAACGTTGGCAGTGTCGTATGAATAATACATCGGGGCCTCGCGCGTACCACAGTAGTGCGGAGGCTGCTTGTGCTCGTACGAGCCGGTTCTTGGCCTATTTTACAATTCCTTTGATACCGGGCGCACAGACCTGGCCGTCGTATAACCAACTCGAATGACGAGACTCTGAGTAAAAGGAGAAAGAGGAGGATGGGATGAAGGAGGATGTTACGAGGATGGTTTTTGGTCTACGAGAAAATTACCCGAGAAGAATATATACTCTCCCGTACATTTATCAACTTTTTGAAAAATCTTTTCTCATGATATTTTTCAAAAATGAAAAATACATCTAGTCAGAGTTCTTTTAAAGATATTTAAAAGTCTCGATTATGAATGTCACGTGGTCGTCTTCTGAATTATAGCATAGTCATATTAGAGAGTTATCGTTTTATCAAATAATAACAAAGAATACACAATAAATATTAAATGCAGTATTTATATAATATACGAAAAACTCCACTTGTTAAATAAACGTCAGATTATTAAATTAAACGTCAAATAGAGGATACATGTAACTGAGATATTGTTACGTTATAATATTTAGATATGTGCTACTGATGGCACACTATATATGAGGAAGAAATCACGACTTACGAGTTCTTTATTTATGACATTTTATTTAATGGGATTAATAAATATCTTGAAATTGGAAAAAAGAAGAAATTTAAGTTTCTTTCATAATTTTTTAAAACGAGTTTTAGTGTGTAGACATTATATTTTATAAAATAGTAAAAATCCTTTATCTCGGTGAAAAGCGAGCGTGATGGTTTTCAGGTCATGATAAATCCGTCTTCTCGGTTTCCCTAGCGTGCATCGTTGAGAAGACGACGAAGATGAATCTAAGCCAGCCCATTGAAATGCGTGCGCTAATTGCGCGAACGGACGAGGCGTAAACGGCCATTCAGAAGGGGTTCGCGCGGCCGACGAGCACTCGGTGCTTTCATTATGCACGCTTGTTCCGCGACGTCGTTAATTAGATGCTCCGTGAAAGAGAAAAGTGACGCTCGCGCGCGGTGGAGCTTGGACGGAAAAAAAATAACGTTTTTGCGTTTACGCGTTACCGTTTATATTGCCAAATGGCGGCTACTTAACGCGCAACGAGCTCTTTTCATGAATTCATTGTTAAGGGGATGTCGTTTTTCTTCCACAACAAAGTTTATTGTTCTACGAACAAAATACGAATCCTTCGTTCTGTTTCTAGTTGATAACGTTTCAACGTTACGAACAAAATCATTTGACGATTTACAGCATCGGCTTTTTTACTATCTTAATTGGTAATAAGAATGATCAAAAAATATATTAATTGCAGGATATGATCTTCATTTCTTTGAGATTTTTTATGACATTTGTAAGAATCTTTCGCATCTTCTATCGATTATTAAAAACCGTGATTAATTTAGAGAAAGGAACATGATCATCTTTTCCGAGTATCTATGTCAATGACACCAGATAAGATCAAGTGTAACGCGTTTGAAGTTTAATAGAGACAAAGTACACGTGTGAAATATGACGTTTAAAGACATAAATAATGAGCTGTGGTGTAACGAGGATAACTCGTTGTGACGTGTGCCAAAAGAAATGAATGATATGTAGATACGTATGTATATGCATGTATATGCACAATACATAGGTACTTTCCTGTGTATTATATGTATAGGTAAGTCGTTCGTTGGGCGTGTCGATTAATCGTTCGTCTCGGTCACCAGTAATTCCAGCTTCCGAATGAACTCTTACGGAAAGACGTAATTACTATCTCCTGTAGCAACGGTGATTGGCAATCGGGAGGATCGACAGAAAATAAGGTTAAAACGCGGTTGAACGTCACCGACGTGACTGGTGTCGGTGGTCCGTGCAGATAGCTTCCGGTAAAACGACAGCATTTCCTTCCTTGCGTGTTCGTGTACCTACATTTATCTCCATGTGGGCGCATGTGTGAGTGTACTCCGTAAGTTGTGTCTGTCTATCGGATCTGCTTCGAGAACGGCTCGTCGTCGTTACAAATCGAGTCCGGGCGAAGCTCGAATTACACTCTCTTCAATTTTACGGTATCGCCCTGGTTGCACGCTAGAACTGGTGTAGATAAGGCGATCGGTGACGAGTGGTGAAGAAAAATGGCAAAAGGAGAGCTAAGTTTTCGTATACTCGTTGGAGGCTGCGACAACGGTAAAGACTACGACGAAACCAGGAAACGGAAAATCGCTTGACTGACGTGACCCCGATCTCGGGCTCACTCAGTGACGTTCAAAGTAATTGAAACTACCTTCGAGTCTTTCGTTTTCAATCGAAATTTACTGCCCGGCCATTATTTCTACACAGAGGAAAACATATCAAACTGAAAGAGCATGTCGTAATTGTTTATATTTAGATTTAATTACGTAGTTCTTTTTTCGTGAAGGTACGAGGTAATAGGTCTAATTATAGATCATTGTACTTCGTCACGGAATAAATAATCACAAGTGGAAACACTTATTTGCTGTGAATCATGATTTCATGAGTACTCATATTTAAGTTCTCTCTTCTCTTTCCTTTTTTTCCAAGAATTCATGAGAACTCAGCAAGATTTGATTTTTTAGATTACATTGAGCAAACTGTCACGAACTTTTCTTTCCCTCTATCGGATTGCTTCGATTCCTCGCAAGATATCGCTTCCTAAATAAAGTCTCAGCTTGTGGATGAAAGAAACTTTGGATTGCTCTTTGATGAGGATGTGTCGCCAAGTTGTGCTATATTTTAGTTCATGGCTATCTCATGACGTAGATATCGACAGGGATACTCTTCGAAGATAAGAGTATAACTTCCTGTTCTGTTATTATATCTATGAAATTGCCATCATCTTTTATCTTGTTCAATGATTTCAACGAAGACGATAATAGTATCTATTGATTTACCTATTTCTATAAATTTAATAAAACTAGAAAAAAGAATAAAGTGAAAAAAGAACATCGATTGGTTTGAGAACGTGATGCAGTACGGTATCAATTTTACCACTCGAATTTTCACTAGGCTAGAAATCTGTCGCTTCGTTGCTTTTTCGTTTTTTTCTCTGGTCCGCTAGAACGTCACAACTTGTCCTATGAAACAACAACGGCGCCACTCTAGTATCTCGATGAGCGTATTGAGAAGCAAGAGTGTACCGTCGTTATCGAGTATACAATACGAAGCGCCGTATGAAGGTTACGCGAGGGTGTACCGTAGGGTTAGAGAAAAAGAGAGAGAGAGAGAGAGAGAGAGAGAGAGAGAGAGAGAGAGAGAGAGAGAGAATAGATGGAAAAGCAACCCTCGATCGATACCATGCTCGTTCGACGAACGCAGCAGTTTTCGTCCCCCGTGGGTCATTTCGATGCCATATGGGACGAACGTGGATGCTAAGTTTTCGACAATGCGTTCTCTATTACTCCGCTCTTTTTTCTCTCTTTCTACTTGCATTCAACCTTTCTCCCTTTCTCCACGTTTTTCGCCCTCTTGCGCATCGTTCTACGCCCCTTTAAAAGTCCTTTGCTAGCCGCACTTGCTTTTTTTCCACTCCGAGAACTCAACGTCATACGTTTCGACAAAGGCGCGATCGTTGACACCATTTTTACCATCTGGAATTTTTATTGTTATTATTATTATTATTATTATTATTATTATTATTATTATTATTATTATTATTATTATTATTACTATTATTATTATTATTATTATTATTACTGTACACTCTTAAAAGAAAAATCGTTACGGAGGAAATTTTGTTTTAACAAAAAAAGACGATACGATCTTCTATCACACAAATGTCGATAATAATCGTAGATAATACAATGCGAGTAAATAATCATGGGACGTTGATCCGTGGTGTCTGGCATGGACGATTTTATTAAAAATTCATACATTCGGGAACTGCTGTTGCAAGCGAATGCTGTCAACTCTCTGCCTCGCGAGGATAACAAGAGAAAGATAGAAAGAGAAATCCTCGTTGTTTGATTTCGTTGTGGTGAACGTCCGAGACGAGAGAGAGTGAGAGAGAGAGAGAGAGAGAGAGAGAGAGAGAGAGAGAAAGAGAGAGAGAGAGAGAGAGAGAGAGAGAGAGAGAGAGAGAGAGAGCAGACGAGTCGAAATAGAAGGAAAAAGAGGAGAAGAAAGACGATGAAGAACAGGATAACTGAAAAGGGTAGACGGTTGCATAGAGTCTTTCTCTCTTTTACCTCACCCCCATCATAACAGCCCCGCAGCTCGACTCTTAGTGGTGCTTGCAAGGTATCAGGATTTTACCCTCTCGTCGTCGGTCTCTCTTCTCTCCGCCAACAGTCTGCTACGACATCCAAGTACAAAGACAGACCCGCCTCCGCGCCCGAGCCTCATTTAAATAACAGATAATTGCCAGCCCTGTTAATTGAAGCGCCACGGGAATCGTCGGGGTAGAAGAGTTACCCAAGATTTCGCACGGAACTACCCTTACCACCTTCGTCTATCTCTCTCCCTCCCTCCCTCCCCCCCTCCCCCCTCCCTCCCCCCTCCCTCCCCCTCTCTCTTAGTCTTCCTCTGCTTTCGTGTCCTTGACTCTCCCATCGTCAACGCGTTTCCGTTACCGTCTTTCAACCCTGTCTTCGAAAGATAATACGAGACTATTCGTTTCTCTCTTTCTCTTTCTCGTGCTCGCGCGATCCTACGATAAATAATTCGCTTTTGTCGTCAGATGCAATACTCCTCGAGGCTCATTATAATCCCCGCTAAACTTTTAATCTATTGTCGTAAGGATTGTAGAAACAGTTTGAGTAAACGTTTCCCTTATAAACGCTTGATCTCAATATCAACAATCTCGATGAGATATTTACTAAAGAGAGATTATTTGGACTAATCGATTACTTTAATAGATAACGCTCCTAATGCGTACTAATGTCTTTATTTCGGAATTAATCAAGAACGCATATTTTGAAGGACACAACAATATCTTCTAGTTACTTGAGACAAAGAGAGAGAAAGAGAGAGAGAGAGAGAGAGAGAGAGAGAGAGAGAGAGAGAGAGAGAGAGAGAGAGAGTATTATCATCCGAGGATTCTATGTATAGTCGAAAGAAACAAATAATTAGTAAGCGTATATCTTTCTATGTTTTCGGTTAAGAAACGAACGAAAATGTTCGACGTTGTTCTTCATCATTTTAAAATAATGTTCTTCAATATTTTCTATATACAGGAAAGTTATAGGTAACACGTCGATCCTGTTTTAGTTAGAAAAAGTTTGCGTCTCGTGCAAGAAGTACTCACTCGGTATAACTCAGCGTGAAATCAAAGAACCGACGGACTGCAGAAGCGTCGCTTCCGAGCGAAGAGAACTCGTTTAAATAACGTATAATTGCTAGTTCTGTTAATTGAAGAGCTGCGGGTATCGCGCGTTATCCGGCCTTCGTTCGTGCCGGCTGCTCCGTAGCCTGTAGTTAGCGGCAATATCTCCGTCGATCTTGCTTCTTGCGTTTGTAAGAATACAATAGGACTTAACCCTTTGACGCCTACCGCTTCTAATTCGTAAAATATTCTTTCAAGTATTTCTAATGTTGTCCCCTTTCATTTCCGAGAAAGTGAAAATGAACCATGCCGGTTTAAGAGTAGAACAAGCAATATTTGAAAATGTTACATATGTACATAAGTGTTTATGAAAGAACGAAATTCATGTCGTTCGATTTCACATCGTTAGAATTCGATACTCATACCTACCTCTTACGAACCATTTTTCATAAGTTTACATTAGTAACAAGAGATAAGGGGCAAGAAAAGAACGAAAAAAAAAATTAGAAAAGAAATGAGTCGTAGAGACGACGTAGTCGATGTTGTATAATACGAATGAAAGAAAAAAAAAAAAAAAAGAAAAAGAAGGAAAAAGAAAATAAATAAGAATCCTATTTCCCATTGATTCGACTAACGTACTTACTTAACTATATAAAGCACGGACAAGCGACGAGCGCATCTCCAATGAAAAGCTTTCGAAGGCAGAAAAGTTCGGACTGACGTGCTTTTCTTCTCTAAGCGATAACTTAAACCGCATTGCGAAGCGGTGGTTTCGATTCTCCGGAGAAAAGCGATTCTCGATAGGAAGGACGAACGAAATGTCCAGGTTCGAAATTCGAAACCTCCTATCCCTCTTTCTCCTGGGGGCCTCTATTGCCTCGAGTCGCAAACTTCTCTTTAACTCTGCTTACACAAAGAAGCGTGTTCGTCGTTGAGAACTGTCAGGATGAAAAGTCTCGAATCAAGGTGTCGTCCTCTCGTTCCTACTGGATCGAACTTGCCTTCGGCAGCTTCCAAGAGGATCCTCGTGTGAGAGCGACCTTTCGTGATACCTTTGGATGCCCTCGGGCTAATTCCTTTTCTCTCTCTCTCTTTCTCTCTCTCTCTCTCTCTCTCTCTCTCTCTCTCTCTCTCTCTCTCTCTCTCTCTCGCCTTTTTATTCCACCACGAATACCCAGCCTGCTCGCGATTGACAAAACGGTTTCAACGATTGCCTTCTCCCGTTTCTATCACTTCTGCCAAAATGTATGGTTCGTTATCCTTTCTTTCAAGAGGATAAACCAAACTGTATCGCGACCGCCTCCGAGAAGGCCTCCGGCTAAATTAAAACTCTCTAGGTTTTCTTTTCATCTCTATATTGTTACGTATATGAATCCATATTATGAGGGATTTATAACTAATAGAAAATAATTTATAATAATGCTATTATCATTGTTGAAAACGTATAAGTCTATTTTTGTTGATAATATACAATTATAGAGAAATCGAATATGTCATAGTTTTATCGTCGAAGAAAAAATGATCATAACCCTTGGCTAATTTTAACGGCACATTTTCACGTTTGGTACATCACGATCGTAGCCTCAGCAGCATCGTACCACCGCATTGTGCAAGAGTGTCTGTGACATTGACATGCGACTGCGAAAAACGGGAAAATTCGCGTAAAAGTTCTCGAATTCGTCTGATGCATGCGGAACGATCGCTCTCCACTGAACGAAATTGGCAGTTCGATTGAACCAGACAAAAAAGCTACGGTACGGTCGCCGTCGCGAAAGATTTATCGACGATCTCTCGAAGCGTTGAGTATCTAGTGTTTCTTTAACGATTTCGAACGAATTTCGAAGGTTAAGATTCAATAATCTGTAACTTTGTTATTTTCGAACTCGATAATAATGTTAAAATCGAAGAGACTAAATATATATGAGAAAAAAGATATAAATTTGTAATAATTTGTATCAATTAAAAATATATTAATTATTACGCTTTCCTATTCTTATTTTAATTTGTTAAGTTGGGAGCTCTCGAAAATTTCTTCTCAAACGAAATAAAAGTTTTATATGATTCAACATATGTAATAATCAGTAAAATTCAATAGAATACTTCTATAATATTCGTGGTAGAATAATTAAAGATTTTTTTCGTTCGGTGATTATCGACCGGCCAATGTAACTAATTAAATCCTCAATTTTCGCTTACGTCGACGGCATCTCGTCTTCCATCCGCATAAGCCGCTCTTTTTATTCTTCTCGCTCTTACTGTGCAAGCATTCTATTCATATAACCCATGGCTTTCTGATCTGCAAACTTTGCGTAAGCAGAAATAAGTGGTGAAATTGTAAAGTAATCACATAGAAGAAGTCGCGTTAAAAATGTCGTAGTAGGATTTGTCTGTCAACCGAAGAAAAAACGTAAGAGATAATGTTACATCTTCATAAATTGCGGAAAAATATTTTTAACAAAATATTATTCTAATTTGTATTGTTACTCAAATAATGAAACATATTACGAATTCTTTTGAAAAGAAATTTGTAATTTGTATGGATTCTAGGAGTACTATTTCAGCTATTTAAGATTTTATAACAAATAATTCTATTTCTTCTTGTTAAATCTTTGTGCTTATTATTTTTTATATGCATTGATTGATATAACTTGGAAAAAAATTTCGTGCTCATAGAAATGTTTTTCTTAAAAAATAGTGAAACTAAAAAGATAACGTAATCGGAATGTAAAAGAGTAGTCACGGTTATTTACGTTCGCTTCGATTCGTCTCGCTTCGTTTTCCTCGTTCTTATCGTCGTAGTATTCGTCGTCGTACTATGAAAGAAAAAATACAACTAGTGATAGAAGGGAAAGAGAATCCAATCTCAGATCCTAAAGCGGTGGCGGCAGCAACGTAGCCGCATTTTTCGTCGGGATGGGAATCAATCTCAGGTGAAAGCCGTCGTCTTGGTGCAAGCGCTGATTTTATTCATGCAGTTACGTTTGTACACACACACACACACACACACACACACACACACACACACAGAGAGAGAGAGGTGCACACATATAAAAATAGAGTAATAAAGCTGTCGTTCCTGAGGTAAATCAATGTACCCTTCCTGTCGATCTAAGGGAAACATCGATTTTCTTGCTCGGGATTAAAGTGCCAGAATTGAAGAAGCAATTTCCACTTACTATACGATATTACCGTCCTACAATTTTACCATACATTACCACCGTGTCTCGATATTTATAGCTTTCGCATTTCTGCTACTGAATTACATCCTCAGGAGGCTAAAAGAATTTTTAGATATCGACAACGGCCAAAGCAAAGTGATTTTCTTTAAAATAAGTTTCTTTTAAATAAGATTGCCTTGCTATTTTTATTTGAACGCAGCAGAACGAAATTCCTTCTTTCATTAAATATCGATTCGATTGTAAGTTCGATTCCGTGCATTTTACTTTAGAAATATCTTTGATCGATAGTTTTGGACGAATCCAAAGCATACAAATTATATCCGAGCAACTTTAGTCACAAGTGTGTGAAATTTAACATAGAGTAACGCACGGAGCCTGTTCAAACTCACCGCTCTACATTGCACGCTCGATAAACTTTGCAGTGACTTCTAATCCTATTTCCAAAGTCTATTACCTATCACTCGAGAGTGTGCAAATCGTTTCAAGCATGTTTCCTAATTTATTGAATATGATATTGTGTTTAGTAAAAAAAAAAAAGAAGAAAATAACCGATACCTAATAGAAATTCTATGATACATTAGGCATTCTACATTCCTATATGTGAAATCTAGAAATCTTTTACCATAGTTTTAATTTTTAAAGTATATATTTGTTAAGTACGCTTTAGAATCACTCTGTATATCAAAATGAATTCTCTGGTAGCAACATTTGCAATCGGAGTCCGCAAAATGACTCGTGTTCCCGTTAATTTCTTCGTTGCCAGCCGGGAACATTTTACGTGGCTACTCGTTACCTGTTCCCTGGTTAAGATCGGTCTATGCCTCCGCCTTAATGGGTGGCCATACATTATCGCAAATGAGGAAAGTTGGTTGGATAAGGGGAAGAGAGGGACTAGAGGGTAAAGGGGCCATGTGGCGCCAGATGCGGACTCGTAACCTCCAACTTCATAACCGGCGACTCGCTGGGAGATGCCTCGAACTGGTCATGTACCCTCGAATTTCCAAACTGTACTCTCCCATTGCATCTCCTTCGATCTTTTCCCCCGGCTCATCCGATAGGTGCCAAAGTTTCCTCGTTACACGAGCCCTGCACTAACGAATTCCATGACTTTTGACCCATCATTTGGGAGGGATCAACGCAAACAGACTTTTATCGATTTATCTTTTTACCAAGATAAAATCCTGTCTTTATGAAAATAATTCTCTTATTTCGGAAAAACGTGAATAGGTATAAGAGAAAACTCATTAATTAATCTAACAATTAATTGCTTTTCATCTTTTATATCTATTATACTTTTTACGTTACATACTATCTACGATGATTATTAAATAATTTAAGTAATCATGAAAATAATCATAAAACATAAAAAGATAAGAAAAAAGGGAAAAGAAATGTAGGATGTTTATAAATTATTACCCTGATTATAATATATTATAATTCTTTAATGGATACTTGTAATGAAACACAAATTTATACGTATATGCATAAGAACATAAAGTTTCTAACCATAAATAATATGCTTCAACATGTGTATTTCTTGTAGCACGCAAAATATCTAAGCGATATTCAATCTCACACGCGATACTTATTCTGGAACATTTGTGGTGCGACTCCTTCAATTGCATATCTGATGTGTTGTTGAAAAATCACAATGTTTAGAACTATTGTTTTGTAAACAATATCTTTAACATACCTTCCCAATGAGAAAAATCTAAGATCCATCCTGAGCTATAGAAAATTCAATTGACTGTAATCTTTCAGTAAGATGGAGTTCACCCTTATTGGACTTTTCATATACCTAAGCATCAAAGAAAACATTTCTAAATCGGTGAATTGACAGAGATGACCCAATCCTATAATCCTTGATATTATCGTACATTATACCCTTGGATTTCATGGTACCAGATGTTCACATGTCTATTAAATTTATTAAGTTCTTCTTTTATGGTTAGAAACTTTGTGTTCATGCACTGATGTATAAATTTGTGTTTCATTACAAGTATCCAATAAAGAGTTACGATATATTATAATCAGAATAATAACTTATGGATACCCTATACAAGATTCACAGAATATCTCTTGCTAAATCCATTTCGTTCGATTTCTCTCGTGAACTCTTTACAAGCAGGTGGACAAAGCTAAAACCATCAAGAGAGAACGATCGTACGTATTCAGCCTAATCGATAAGAAACTATGGCACGTCCACCTGACCAGACGAGATAAATCGACAACAGGCAACGCCACTCGTAAAGTCAACTACGATAGTCGTGCGAGAGCGAACCGTAAGTTTAATCACGCACCTGGATCACCTAGACGCGATAACACGATCTTCCCGAATCCAAGAGTTTAGCCCTCGTACCGTTTTATTAGACGATTCGTAGTAGGAACATGGTAGCCCAACCCCATGTAGCCATGAAGGGTCGGAATCGTGCATTCCCTTTTGCTTCTCTCTCTCTCTCTCTCTCTCTCACTTTCTCTGTCTCTCTATCTTTCTCATGTTGTTCCGATTCCATCGTTTCTACTCTCACTGTCTTTCGCTCTATTCGTTCTCTCATCCCATGGGCACCGTTCGAGTGGAACAGTCAAACACGCTTTCGTCGAGTAAGGAGTTTGGCGGCTAAATAATTAGGTTAACCCTTGTTGTCCTGCTGCTTCCTACCATCACCGCGATAACGGACTGAAAAGGGGGAAAAAATTGTGGGTGCGACGAAAGAAAAAGAGAGAGAGAGAGAGAGAGAGAGAGAGAGAGAGAGAGAGGAAGATATAACCTTCGGTTTAGACTCTATTTTCTTTCGAAGGAGAAATAGCTCGTTTACGAAATTTTGTTTCGAAGGAAAATTTTATGAAAATTTGTCAAACAAAGTTAAGCAAGTAAATGTACTATGAATGTCATGTTTTGTTATTTAAATTTTCCGTTCTCTGCGTGTAATAAAAACTATTAAAACTGAAAGTACCTCATTTTGCTTCATGTTTTATCAAATGATCCAAGAAATGAAGCTTAAAGACGAGTAGCATAAATTCGAAAGATTGAAGAGAGTGGAAAGAAGCAAAAACGGCGATCTCTTCGATCCTGGAATGTTTATTGTTTGTTTCGAATTTATTTACGACGTGGTCTCTATCTCTCTCTCTCTCTCTCTCTCTCTCTCTCTCTCTCTCTCTCTCTCTCTCTCCTCTTAGTCTTTCTCATTCTCTCTCTTTATCTTCGCGTATCTAGAAAGCCTCGTCGAGGGAGAAATTGCGAACGTTATGGTCCGAGTGCGAGCAATGAATTTTTCGCGGAGAACAAGCCGTTTTATGTTCCACCATACGCGTCTGACGCTATTAATATTCAATTTATCAGATTTACGGGAGGTAACTCTCTTACGTAAATTTGCATTCTTTCCTCTCGTAAAGAGTGCGTGCGCGAGCGAGCAAGCAAACTAACGAACGAACGGACGAATGAACGAACAAGCGAGCAAGCGATCATGGCAAGAGAAGAAGAGCCTAGCGCAAAACCTGCCCGGTGGCTGCTAGCACCGAGATTGACTGCGGCTTGCAAATATCGCTCGTCGAGACGGGTAATTGAAAATTAGCAGAGTTAATAGCTGTGACGAGATAGGAGGAGAAGAACCGAAGCCGGAGCGCCGTCATTTGTGCCAGAAAATCGAGTCACCTTTGCAGAGTGCCTTTTAATGCGATTCCATGATCAAATTCGACGGCGGGCAACGGTAAAACCTACTTCAGCATCATTTTCCTGATAGTCTACTGTGGTGAACGATCGGTCTCGTTGTCGTTAAGCTCCCCAAGTATTTTTCTTTTTCTCTTCTTTTCTTCTCCCTCCCCTACCCCCTTACGCAATAGATACTGCCATTTGTAATTTTTGTTAGAGGAACGTTTTCGAATTTTATATTTTCACAGACGAATGAAAAACGTATCGCGAATAGTTACGCGCATTTATATTAATTGCAAGGGAAAACGTCGTTGATTTAATTCTCGCCATTTCGAGATTAAACGCATAAAGCCAAAAGCAAAAAGCGATGAGAGTTGGAAAGGATAAGTTACGATCGTTGCCAACCCGTGGACACTCTCGTACGAGGGGTTCTCGAGGTTGCACTGCATCAAACTGTATCAAAGGGCTCCGCTTTCGAAGGCGATTGGAAAGATCGGCTAACTGGCGTCTCTCCCTTCGCATGAACGAAAAGAGACGCGTCGAACGATCGCCCGTTAAAGAGCATAAGATTGAGAGAGGAAAAAAGGAGTGCTCAAGAGGAGCGAAGAACTGCAATCTATTCCAATTTAACACTCCCCTCTCTGGCATTAAATAATCGCCCTCGCCTTCGGAGAAACTGGTCCCCATTCAATAATGGATTTTTATCAAACGAGCTCGTACTTAGAGCTCGCGCGAAACGGAGCTGCCTGGTTCGAGATATTAACCTCCGGTAAAAGTCGTCGGTGTTGTGACAGTAAAGAGCTTGGAATAAATCTTAGTTACAATCATTTCTTTTGCAAGCTACAACCCACGATGGACATAAATCAAATATCATCGTTCTTCGAGCTCTCCCTCACTTCGCTTTCTTGCGAGTCTTATTATCTCTCTCTTACTCTTTCACGCTCTCTCTCTCTCTCTCTCTCTCTCTCTCTCTCTCTCTCTCTCTCTATCTATCTATCTATCTATCTATCTATCTATCTATCTTTCTCTCAACCCTTTCCGTTTCTCTTTCACTTCCAGTCTTCCTCCTTGGCTCATTGAACTTGCATTTGCATCGACGAACATCGCACGAAGCTTCGTTTTCATCTTTCTCTCTTCATCCACTTTACTCCTCCATATATCTCCGATATTCCCGTTCAGATCTCGGACGACCTTGATCGATAAGACCCAAGATGTAAACCTGGCTGCTGTACAAAGCTAGAACGCAGTTTTATCGATCCGCGAGTGCGATTTAAAGAACGATCGGAACGAATATCTTTGGTAAATGCTCCTTCCGGATAGAATTTAATTTCTCTATCTCTTTCTTTGTCTTTCTATTTTATCAACCGACAGAACGAAGAGTGATCCGAAAAGATATCATTGCTTTTACGTAAGTATAATACGGAATTCAACAGGATGATTGAGGACTTCATTTCATTGCTTCTAAAAGTCCAAAAACATTTGTTAGAAAATAATCCACAAAGAATCCATTGTACAAAGCTGTTACGTTGGGTAAATGTACTAAAGTGTTACACCACTTTACAATCTAACTCGACGTATCTAATACTTATTAGCTGGCGATACGATACACGGAAAGGAAATAATTTGCAACGCTGGATATGTGCATTTAGCATGGTTACACGCTTCTAAGAATCTCTACCATCTCTATCGAGGGTACAATTAAGTGGCTAACTTTACACACATATATAGCTTACGTACGTGCCACAGAAACTCGTTTAATCATTTACTACGGTTCTCTTATCAAAGTATATCGTGATATTACCGTGTGAATCTACGTTTAATATAATCGTCATACACAAAAAAAATAGAATAATATACTGACATAAGTATATTAGAAATTTTTATTTGTTAAGTATGTACATTTTTCTACAATGTAAATTCTCACATCGTTATCGTTTGTAATTGTTCCATAAATTTTGTTATCTGTAAAATTTAATCAATTTAATTAAACGTAAGAGAGATTTATATATAAAGAAAGAATTAAGGAAAAAAAGATACGTTATTAATATCTTTATCTATCAAAGAGATTTGTAGTAATTGAAAAGATCGAGATAGTGGAAAATCACGAAGCTCGAGATGTGCCTAGCACAAAATCGTTCTTCACAAATAAATTTTTCGTAGAACAAAGTTACCTTTTCCATTTCGCAAAGCTAACCCACTTCGGGATAGCCTCCTTTCACTTTGTAACGATAAAGAAGAAATTGATTTATATTGTTCGTAAATTTTAGACGGACGTGTACCATCCTTCTTGCCGTTTCCCGAGGGAAGCTCGTGTACCTTTGACTCTATAAACTTTTCGTAGAGCAAAGTCAAACAGCGTCGGCGTTATCGATCGAATCGTACTTTCGACGAAACTGTCTCTCTCTCTCTCTCTCTCTCTCTCTCTCTCTCTCTCTCTCTTTTACTTCTTCTCTCTTTGGAAGTAGGCTCGTAAACGACAACGATAATCACGACGTTACTTACCCATCGACGAACTAGGTCACTGTACTAGAATTTGGTTCTATCGAATATAAAAAAAATCGAACTTTTTACACTTTAAAAACAGTCTTACTTCTTAGATCCATTTTACAAACAAATAATCATTGATTTACATAGTGACAGCCTCAATACTTTTTTCATCTTTTGTACTGTTCATATTAATACAAAAAAGAAAATTTATTTTTGAAAAGACTATAAAATATAACAAATTTTTCATGTTTCATTGCTTACGTAAAAGAAGAATCAAAAAATTATTCGAATACTATAATGATGAGATATAAAGAAAATATAAAAAACAATCTTACAGATATTAAAAACGAATATTAAATAGAAATGATTCAATTTTATTCTTCGTTCTATCAGGTGCGAAGCGTCAATGCGACTATTAATTTCAACGGGTTATGCATTCCAATTCTCACGAATGGTGCCAGCCCAAAATTCGAGGGTTGCTCGTCGGTCGGCTTCTCGAGGCGACGACCCGCACCGTCGAATCGTCGACGAATGAATATGCATTTCGTCCGTACGCCATGCGATTAAAATCGATGCTACCTTCCACGAACTTCCTGCTATCGTCTTTCTTGATGCATTCTAAACGACGTTATACGATCTCGATCTTATAGAAATGACGAATTTAAATAAAAATTGCGACGTTCGGTTTCTAGAGGGAGAAATCATTGTTAAATTTATATAAATATTAATACATAGAAAAGGAGATAAGGAAGGAGAGAAAGAGAGAGAGAGAGAGAAAATAAAACTTTGTTTTGAATACACTTTTATCCTTATAATGCGAGAATGGAAGATCATGAGACCTGATCGTGTGCGAACCATCAATCACTTTCGCTCCGTACTCATCGTTCTCAAGTCCATGGACATTTTTCCAAACGTTCCATATAATTCGGATCGTCTTATTGATGGAAAAGAATTTGGATGCTTTCTACCTGATTTTTCTCGAAGATGATTAACTGTGAATATGTCAAATACCTCATCTATTGCAAGAATAAGGATCATTATTTACTGCTGAGTATTACAACAAAAAGAAGAAACTTAAGTAAATATTTTGTAAAAATATTGATCGTACAATCCATGATCTATTTATACGGCTGTTTGAGATTGTCTAGAACCAAATAAAATCGCGAAACATGAGGAAGCACTTTAACAACGTAAAACAATCAATTAATAAACAGCACTCGTTCACAAACGAGTGAGCGAGAAGGACTGTGGCTGGGGAGTTATGAGGAAAATATAACGATGTAGCAATTTACTCGTTACACCGATCTTGACAGGGCAACGCCCCGTACCTCAGCGTTTCTACCCTAAGTACAATCATTTCACACTTACATATCTCTATTCGTAGAGTCTACGCACACAATCACAAAAGAGATCGACACACGACGTCGTATAATGGGGTCTACGTAATATCATAAGCCACGATCGACGTTAGAGGTTATGCGGATTATACGTAGTAGGTACATATCCGCGGATCGCGATTCGACGTAGAACATACATACATATTCGCAATATACTCAGTAAGCCCTCTATGACCCTCCTCGACCCTCTCTAGCAACCCTTACCGCTCGTTACGTGTCCAGCATATCTAAGATTCCACTGAACCGGTTGCATTTCAAATTTCAAATTCTACACCGGCATTAAAGATCGCATTGTTCCTCCGTACACGCAATGCCGGTATATTAACCGTTAGCCTCTTCCGATATAACTCAGTTTCTTTACGGAGAAAAGGAAAATCACTATGGACTTATTATATTTACTTCAAGGAACGAACTTAATTCGATAGATAAGAGAAATTTCGAATGTAGGAAGGAAGATATCTACGTGAACGGGAAACATCTGTGAGTATACTTTTTAAATATGGTAGCTTTCTTTATCTATAATAAATGTAGCTGTGTAAAAATTTATTGAATAATGTTTAAAATCTACTTTTACGTTTCGAACAAATATGTAGTTTTTATCGAGATAGATAGAACATGTCATAAATAAGCGTCGATTTTGAAAGTTACTTTTTTTGCCATTCGTTCCTCGCGTTTTCTGCTCGGTATATTAATCCGAACGCGAACATAAACTCGTTATACATTTTTTGCTCGATAGCGAACGAGCGACCCTCGGGCTAACGTTAATAAATAACTTAACGAGATACGCAAAAGAAGCGTGCCCGCGTTATACGAGACTCCGTCTCCGCAATCTTTCTTAATCCTACAAAGTGAGGGAGAAAAAAGGAACAAAAAGCTGAGCGAGAGCGCTGAAAAATCCCACGTGAATTTGTAATGTGGCATTAAGAGCTTATGACGCAGTACGCGCTCGCCCCTCCCGTAAAGAGGGATAGGAGTCTATACTTTCAGTGACGCGGGAGGAGAAAGAGGTAGAGGTAAAGGTAGAGAGAGAGAGAGAGAGAGAGAGAGAGAGAGAGAGAGAGAGAGAGAGTGAGAGAGAGGGAGAGAGAGAGGGAGAGAGGGATAGAGAGATGGGAAATAAAGAAAGTATCAAATGAAAGTGCTAAATATTCCGGGGAATATGTTGGTATGCGTCTAATCGCTTTTCGATTCTCGTTGAAAATTCGTGAGACGAAATTTTCGGGGACTGTCAAGGTACGTCATGGTTTTAAACGTTTCCACAAAAGGATCCGTAATCGTCTGCGTTACGGGTTGAAGGTTTCTTGCTCCCTCTCTCAAGTGGAATGAATGACAGGCTAGGAAATGAGATCTCTTCCAGGCAGTGTCTAGAAATTAGGAAGTGTCGCGTAAACCGAGATGTCACGAGATGGTCCTTTCCATCTGGTTAAGTCCGTTTTACTGAAAACGAATGATCCGAGTTAACGTGGATATAACTTATATTCTAATCTCAACAATAATAATAAATAACTGTCCGTCTATTTATCTGTTTCTTAACTCGAAAGTATGATAAAATAATAGTATTCACTGAACGATCCACACTGCTCGCAATTATCTCGAAATAAGGTGTCGCTTTGAAAGGAAATAAAAACTTTTGTTGAGATAAAAACTTCGAGCCAGACACAAATTAAACGGCTGTTAAGGGCCGAACTATCCATCGTCGCGGCGGTGAATCTAAAGGGGTGAGAGAACGAGAAAACGGGTTGAAAAAAAATCGGTGAGAAAAAGTGCGACGCAAGGTCTATTAACAGACAGAGAGGTATGCGGCCGTTTCTGGATCGTCTTACACGAAAAGGAGAGACACCTACATCCTTCGAGGTTCGAGAAAAACTTTAGCTTTTCTCATTTTTCTCCTCACGGGAACGTTTCCATTTTTACTGACCTCGCCCTTTCCCATCGTAGTGTTTTTCGATCATTTTTTTTCCATCTCTTCATCCTCTCGAGAAAAGACATGTCTTCCAGGCCACGCCGCCTACAACAACCTTCTATTACGATTGCCCGACTAGCTAGAGACTTGGCAGATTGAAAAAAAAAAAGAAGAATAATGTTGAACTTCTGAAGTACTTGTATTATAAAAAATATGGAGATTCACTTAGCAATAGTAGTAGTAGTAGTAATAGTAGTAGTAGTGTGGTGATAGTAATAGTAGTAGTAGCAGTAAGCTAACAACATGAACTCGTAGAAAGCATATTAATAACGGGTCTTCTTCCGCATAATAGGAGAGAAATTGTCGGTAGGTAACAAGACAGGAGATAATTCTACGCGTTCCCCTTAGAAGGTAATCCGCGATTCTCTCAAGAAATCGACGTCGATGTCGGTACCGGCCTTTTTATCATTACTACTCTAACGGCTGCGGTTGATGGAGCGCGTACTGCGAAAATGACGTAATTTCGCATGAATACTGCGCACCGCAAATGGAGCCACGTCGCGTCGGTGTAGTAATTCGTCGAAAAGTTTATCGTTATACGAGTGTATATGTGTGTGTGTGTGTGAGTAAGAGAAAGAGAAAGAGTGAGAGAGAGAGAATCATAGGTAATGAGCAAACAAAGGGCTAAAACTTGTCGTTGGAGGTGAAGGCAGTGTTTGCACGACAGGAGGTACAAAGAGAGTCGGAAAACAACTTGCGAATAAGCGAGTGAGTTATCAAAGATGTGGATAAGTAGAAAATAAGATGCACGATGAGAAATAAATTCCGAGACTTTTCGGAACGAAAGGAGTACACAAATATTCTATTTTTTATTCGTAAAATAAAGTGCACTCCGTATTGTTACGTAAGCGTTTAATTATTTTTCTTCTAAGCTATTATAAGATTGTTAATAACTTTGCGGCAAAAATATTCGAATATTCGGATATCTCATCGTAGAGCAACGGTTTGCGGTGAGCGCACAGTATAAACTATGGAGTAAATATACAAAAGGCGTACCGAATAATACAACTCGACGTATATTTCGAGTTCTTGCTAATGTTTCTCCTTTCCGTGGTGCAGCGGCGAGCCGCGACATTGGCGTAAGTATATCCGAAACCCCCCGTCGTTTTCGCGGATTACAGAGGGAAGGAGTTTCATTAGGTATCACGCATTAAACTAAAAGTCATAACGTTGCTTTTTAGTAGACCGTACGAAAAACCGGTAACGACAACTTCTCGTTCTTTTTCTTATATTTTCAGTAGACAAATTTTATGAGCTCTGCCAAAAGTACAAAGACACCTATTACCATGTCGGAAACAAAACTTTATACTTTTTGACGCTGTTCCGAGCTCTTTAACACGTAGTTCCACGAAGTATCCTTGCTTTATGGCGAATATAATATTTCCTTTACTTGAAAATCTTCCTGTTTAAGGATAGAAAATATAGAGAATACTTTTCGAAACCAGTTTCTACGCCAATGTGAGTTAATTTTCGACCTTTCGCATCGACAGGGTGGCATAAACCTCTTCCTTCTGATCCTCGTTCTTCCATCTCTTTCTCTCGACTATATATATCTATGCGTTTTCGTAGATAGACGTGCGCGCACGCGCGCAATAGACAAAACGAGAGAGAGAGAGAGAGAGAGAGAAGGGGGCGGGGGAAAACGTCTACGTACTTGGAAGGGAAACCAAAGCACTACCCTTAATGACTCTGACGACAACCTACGGGTTCTGCACTTAGTTCTCCTCCCTTTATTTATAGACGAAGAGGAGGTAAAGGAAGTAAGAGGTGATGACGACGACGACGAGGACGAGGACGAAGAGAAGGTCACGGGAAAAGACGCGAACTCCTTCAAAAGTATCTCGTGCGTGGCCACTCGCTCGTTCTTGAAAATGAAAAATGTCTGGAGTTTAAAGAGCACCGTCTGTAAAATGGTATCTGGTACTGTCAACGATATTATTCCTTGCAAAAATTCATAAATCCCTTTAGTTTGAAGAATATGATGGATGATAAAATGGAGTTTTTAATTTCATTGAAACAAATTTCTCATGCCAAATTATTAATTTTGCTTTCACATTAAAACAAGTATAGAATTCCAGAATTAAAATAAATATTTTAGAAAGATATCACGCATTGTTCCTTTGATTTTTACGTGATGTATGTTAAAAAAGAAATAGAGACAAAACTATTTAAAAATGGAGGGACGGTGAATGGGATATATATATATATATATATATATATATATATATATATATATATATATATATATATAGAGAGAGAGAGAGAGAGAGAGAGAGAATCCAGTTAATGCTTTCATGCAATGCACATGGACTAATCTTTTCATCAATTCCTTGTTAAATGTCAAGTCATTTTGCTTTTACGAGTTAAGCTCGCTAATAAACATCGAGTAAGCTAGTTGGGCTGGCTGAGCTTGAGTCGATACATGGACGTTCGTCGACCCAACTTCGGCCTCTCTTACTAGCGTAGATCGTGTCATATTTTTACTTAACCGACTTCCGGCTGTTTCATTACAGCAGAATGTGGCAAATTTTACGTGCGCTCGTCTTCTCGTGTTGCTTTGTTAACGAATATTCATATAAAATTAAGAATGTAAAATAAACTCACTCACATAAAAATAATTTATCAACAGACATTATGCAATTTATTTTAAAAGTATTTTCAAAATAAAAACGAAAATACGAATTAGTAACAGTATAGAATGGATTAAATAAAATGTAATTAACACAAATCCAGGTACTTATCTAATTCAGCCTTAAGTAAACATTTTATAATCAAAGTTAACGAAGAACACTTTGAGACGATTACACACATTGTCGTTTTCCTGAACCATCATGAGAGCAAAGTGTAAGAAGGTCAACTGTGAGTCGTTCTCGAGTCGGTCGTTGGTTTGTGTCAGAGAAATCCCAAAAGGACCAACCCATCCCTGTGTCCTATTCTTCTCGAGTAACCATCTCTGTCGTTGCCTCTTCTCAAGCAGCATACGGTCAGACACCGAAGCGTAAACTTAATTAATAGAATAAATTTACGAGAGACCGTAATCTCGCGTGCGTTTACCCTCTTTCAGTGTCTCTCCGAGAACGAAGGAAAGAAAGAATCAAGGAAGGTATGTAGGTGGAAAGAGCCACGCAAGAATAGGGAGATGGTGCAAACGCGGTGAAATTCTCGTCGGCGATTTACGTAAGTGGCTACGATCACGGCTAACGAGGGCCAATGTCAAATACTTCCCTTACTCCTTTGGGATTTCATGTTGAGTATAAGAAAAAAAAAAAGGTAGAAAGGGTGAGAGTATAGAAAGGGATAGCGTATAGTACGTCGGTCAATCCAAGAGTCATAGCAATATGCTGTATTCCTTAAACTCTTTTAAAACACACAAATTGCGAGACGAATTTTCAGACAATTAATAGCAATAATGGCTAAATGAATTCGATGTGTTTGCTTCCTTTTTGTTTCCTCCTTCTTACTTTTTCATTTTTCTTTCTTCTTTTACCGCATGCCCTACATCGCAAAGAAATAACTGGCATCGTAATAAATTAGTGCTCTTGTTTAATTAAAAAATTCTTTTGCCTTCTCACATTAGATCGAGCAAGTTCAACGTGAAGACTCTCAAAGATATTCTTGGCTAAGTACTCTCGAGTTGTTATTCACTTTTAATTTTGTGATAACGTTCACTCACTTTTTGTCAATGCGAAAGGCACATCAAGAGAATCATCGAGATACGAAAGATGAAACTTTTCTTTTCAATTATTTACAAATTTATTTGATATTATTTACGGACACTTTTATTGGCAAATTCGAACGATACTTTCGAAAAAAAAAATATGTACTTACGTGAGAACGAAATAAATGTTGGTATTCCATATGAACAATCGTATATAAACCATGTAGAAAAAAGTAATGCAGAATAACATAATAAAGCTTTCAACCGGTCAAACAAGCTCAATACAAGTCTGAAAAGAAATCCAATGGCTCAACATTCGTGGTATTCACGAGAGGTTAAAAACCGATTTTTTCGTTGTTTTTTTTTGTCCGCAAATATTCCACGCGCATTAAATAACGTTGAATGCTATTGTTTCAATCGATAAATCCGCGATCCTTCCTCTCTCAAACTTCATAATTTATAAATCTTTTTATGACCATTCTTCGAAACTGCGGCAATAACGAATTCTGGACTTTGTTCGCAAAAGTACTCCAAACGAATCACTTCTATTAAATGGTATCGAATTGGTAGGAAGGTAGATTCTTTTACAAAATACCTTCCCAATCTTGCGATACATAATGAAATAAAACAGATAAAAATGTGTTATTCCGAAGATCTTGCAGGCTTTAATGATTATATATCTACACCATTCAAAATCGTATTACTAAAGTACAACTTCTTATCATCAGCGAAATACTGACGTTATCGTAGTTTCTTTTTGTTATTTCACTTTCATTTACGTACGACGAGACGGTACTTGCTACGATATTTTCTCTTCGTTGTTCCGACATACGTAATCATTTTCCTCTTGTCAACCGCTTTCAGATTTTAATAGTTAAAAGGATTTTTGTTGATGGTGGTAGGGTAAAGGATAGGATAGGTAGATGCCGTACTATGTTAGGCCGTGTATACGAGACCACCCGGTATTTATTAATGCGATGGGAATTATGTCCGACGAACAATTGTAATTTATTGGCCGGCGTTACGGTCGCGCGTGAAAATTCCAATTGCAATTTTGTCCAGCGGTGGTAGCAGTACGGTGCAATGCACGGCACGTCTCGCGCATTATTTAAAATGTACGACACAACCAGCGACACCGGAATAATGACGAATACATACATACATACATACATACATACATACATACATACATACACGCATATGCGTGCACGCCTGTCTCTCCTGTGATGCGTACGTCGTTAGACTGAATCCATGAAACGAGTCAACTCGCGTCGTTTCCTCGTTTATTTGGACCAAAACAAAATTTTACAACGATGATAGGTATCGAATTGAAATTATCTTCTATTCCATCATTCTCATGTATATAGTTACTACCAATTTCATTAGGATCACCATTATTTTTTATTATTATTATTATAATTAATTATGTTTTCGTAAATAATACGATTGTAATTATATGAATTCTAACAGGAAAAGTAGCGTGTTTAAGTCGTATTTAATCGAAAAATCGATGGAAAACTCGTAACTTTCTAGAATCGAGGTAACCGATTGTATTAGAACCTTTCGTGAATTTATCTCCTCTTTCTGTACATTTTCCCCACGTTGAAGCTCATCGATCCTCGAAATAGAAGTAGGCGTCCTCTTCTTAGGGCTTTGAACGACTACACGTAAACGATTGTATACACCTAAGACGTGAAGTCGTTAAAAAGGTATCGCAGGGCTACAAACATTAGGAGAACTCCTCCTAGATACGCCTCCTAGGGTGATTTACGACGATGCTATCCAAAGACAGGAAATTCGTTAGGGTGATCTCTTGGATTCGAGATGGACTCCCGCACGCACAAGTATACCGACGAATAACAAGATAATGTTATCGAGTCTGACGGATAAACGCACGAGAATCGTAGTTTCACCTTAATACCCACATTTCGTGACTTACTGCTTCGAGTTCCGATCGAGATATATTGTACTTTTTTCTTGTTTTAATTAAGAAAAATTGCAATTTTGATCTTTCGATGTAACGAGGTAACGAATAGAATGAGAGGTCGTCAAGTAAAGTTCGTGATAAATATTGAAGAAATACGAGCGAAAAAGAAATATATATATATATATATATATATATATATATATATATATA
The DNA here is from genome assembly GCA_911387935.1 of Dolichovespula saxonica. Classification (NCBI taxonomy): domain Eukaryota; kingdom Metazoa; phylum Arthropoda; class Insecta; order Hymenoptera; family Vespidae; genus Dolichovespula; species Dolichovespula saxonica. The sequence continues at coordinate 2,888,783 of OU427001.1, forward strand.
TATATATATAATATAATCTATTTGGATAATTATATTTTTTTAAATAATAACATATTTCACAGAAATTTGTATTTTTGAAAGTATTTCAAAGTGAAATATCATTGGAAATCGGAGCCTCCCTTTGAGACGATATCGAGTGAAAGTCATAAAGCTTTTTTTATGAACGTACCCAATATTATTCATCTTTTCCTCGTCGTTCCTTTTATGGTTGGTGAAAGTTAAGCAGAGAATAGAAAAGCTACCAGCGAAGAATCGCGGGTATGGTTAAACGCGAAGCACTGTGAAAACCATCGGAATTGCTCGGAGATTACGCGATAACCCTCTGCGACCTACGCTTATAGTCGGTAGTACAAGCGAGATATCTCTCGACGTTCGAGAACTCGATGGCTCGAGAGCAAGCCGACAGACTCGATTTTCTCCGTCCTACGAGAAAGTTCCTTCGATTCTATTTATCGCGAGGAATAACCGTGTTAGCGCTTCGTCTCGACCACTTTCGGTATTTTCTCTCTCTCTCTCTCTCCCCCTCTCTCTATCTCTATCTCTATCTCTATCTCTATCTCCCTCTCCCCCTCTTTCTTCCGAAGCGTCGTCGTAAGTTTTTCTTTACGTTCTCCTCTAATCCTCTCATCCAATTCGCTCCTTGAAAATACCGAAATAAAAATTTTCCTTCGGGAGTAACATCAAAAGTTAATAACTTTTACGAAATATTTTCTTCGATATCGAAGAAAACATATCCGATTATAAATTTTTTTTATGCGGTAAAGTTTAAACGATGCCTGATAAAAGAAGCAATCATAATTATTGTAAGAAAACATAAGTTTATTGAATAGAAAACTTAATCCGCAAATTTTAATTCTTTATAATGTTACGAGTGCAAAGTATTCGCGGAAAGGTAGCGTACCAGAATAATGTCAAGTACTTATGTTTTTCTAACTATTTCGCACTCAGCATTCTTTTCTTATTCATCGTCTCTTTCGAGGTTCGGTACCGGTGAGCTCTCGTCCTTATCTTCCTTCGACGCGTAGAGAGACGATTTCTGTCGCATGTACGAGCAGAAACATAAGTAGCAACAACAGCAACGTAGTAGAGGACACCAAACCCGCTCGCTTCGTTCCTAGTTTTACTACTTCTTTTACTACTTTTACGTTCTCTATGCAGGCAATGGCGGGCGCCATTGAAACAGTTGCTCTTCCCTGAACTCTTTCTTCCAAGAGTATTCGACCAAACCCACGATTTCTATCTTTAAATACCGTTTAACTTTTCGTACCTTCCCACACGATCGTAAAAATGAACTTTCTTGCGACTTGACAAACTCTTAAAAATCGAAGGAAGTAGCGTTATCGACTCGTTCTTTTCAAAGTTAATCCGAAAATCTAACTCGGAGTTCGTACTGCCGCATTTATTAATTTAATATAGAAAATGAAAGGAAAGATAAGATTGAAATAATAGCTATTGATAGCAATTATCTTTGTTGACTATTATCTTATTATCTGAACGCGTTGTTTAACATGATTATGATGTAACGATGGAGGAAGATAAAAATTATTAAATTAACGAATAAATCTCAAGCACAATACCAAGGTACCTGTGGTATAAGTATATGTAAAACACAAACGATCTAAGTAGAAATTCTTTAGAAGTTTCGAGTTCGTTCGTTCGCTCGGTTTCGAAGACGGCTTTAATTATTTTCAATGAAAGCAGCGCAGAGTGGTCGAAGAGAAACGAAGTGCATTATTTCGCGGTCGCCCCGGGGTAAGAACGAGTGGTGGAAGCCCATACTAAACAGCCCTTCTTTTCGCTCTGTCGGTCCTCTGCCGTTGGCGATGTGCTTGCGAGTGATTAATAACGTCTTAGCAAACGTTAAATGCCCGCGCGAACTTCTTCAGATTAGTTCCGGATAAAAATGACGAAGTTCGAATATGCTCGTAGAAACGTTCTCGTGGCCGTGGCAAAGGAATAAATCACTTTGGGAAAAGGGCACAGGCACGCGCGCTCGCGTACGCGAGCTCGCTCTTCTTCCTCTCTCCTTTTTCTCACTCATCCCTCCCTCGTCGTTCCTTTTCACTCTCATGGCCAGTGAGTTATGGCGGACCCAAGGAAAAGAAGGCACCAGCCGTGCCGGAGACATTGTACTAGCTCTTACCAGTGAGAAAAAGAGAAAGAATGACAGAGAGAAAGAGAGTCCTCCTTGGCTTGGTATCGTTCTCTATAAAAGGAAACGCGCTTTAAGTGGCCGTGAATCAAAGTAGATAAACGCGACTGGCGGGCGTTTTCTGGTAAAGGCAAGATGCAAGGGCGTTAACGTGCGTTAAATAAGCTTCGTCTTTTTTATGTCCTCCGGCTTTGTTATAGAAATTAAATGCAACAAGTTTAAACGAGTTTAAACGACCAAGAATGTCGGTCTCATTGTCACGTGATGAACGTTATCAAAACGTTTATCGATCCTACTCTAAACAGTCTCGAATGAAATAATACTATCTTGAAAATCTACACAACTTTGACTCGTACAATTTGTCACATTGTCGCGTTCGTTCCGTGTCTCGATTTCACTACAACGCACGTAACTACCGTATAATACCCTTATTGTTTCATGACGGCATTAGATCGACCTATTTTCCCGTCTAAGAACTTCCTTTGTTCAGCCCTTGTATCTTCCTCCCTGTCGTCCATAATTAACGATACGCCTCGATTTAATTAGTAGCTCACTCGGTGCCGCTCCGAGGTAACTCGAAGCCGTTCCAGGAATTATCCAAGAGAGAGAGAGAGAGAGAGAGAGAGAGAGAAAGAGAGAAAGAAACTGTGTATATATATATATATATATATATATATATATATATATATATAAACTCACGCAAGGTGTCTCAAGTATTACAGACTCGCAGTCAGTTGGTCTAATACGGTCTTGCGCTTATAAGCGCAAGCTGTGACATCGTCGAAAGAGTACGAGATATTCTTACCACATTGTGCTTCCAAACTACAGGCAAGAAGGTTTAATCGACACTCGCTGGCAAAAGTAAGATACTACGATTTATATTCGAGCTTCCTACGCGTCGAAAAATTTTAAGCGACTATCGTATTTTTTAAGACTTTTAAGATGACATTTCTATGTTTTAAGAGGTAGACACATATGGGCAAGGAAAAGAAAGTGAAATTCAATAAAACGTTATGCTTGGGTGAAAATATATATGATGGACAACGTAACAATAAAAATAATAAATATAAGTATTAAAAATTTAAGTGGAAAATAGTAACGAAATAATGTGATAAAGGTAAAAATGAGTAACGAATTGAAAATGTGAGAGGAAGAAGGGGAGACGATGGACGTCGAGATGCAAGAATATATACGCAAAGAATTTATGCAATACGAGATATCTAATTCCTTGGCAACTTTCGAGTTGGAAGCTTATACTTCTTCCTTCATCTTTTTCTCATTCAACGAATATGTCACTATTGGTATTTAAATGTCATGCGTTGTTTCTGCTTCGCGTAAGACGCTTAAAAGCCATAAAGAAACTCGCTGGAAGGCTGATGGTTTGTCGCGTAAACTCCAGACATATTACATGTAGAAACGATGACGCATTACTCGACGCGCCTATTGTTAAAAGCACGTTTCGTAACTTTGGGATTCGCTTGTGTTAAAAAATGTAAATAGGTTTTTGTTCGGAGATTTTCTCACACGACCATCATATTTTTTGCTTTCTACGTAGAAACCTTCGTGGTCTTTCGCTAAAGTTGTGCGAAACATGTCTTACATATTTAATTCATATCACTTGTTATACTCGTCTAGCTTTTCTTAACGTTCTTTCGCGTTCAATATATTATATCAATATAATCTGGTCTTCGGTTCTTTAGAAAAGTTCTCTTCTCATTCATCGGGTAAATGGTTCGAGGATGAAGAGGAGAGAAAAGAAATCTTGTAACGTACGGCACATGACGTTTCTCAAAAAGCTAGGTTGAGAGAATAGAAGAAAAAGAGAAAGATGGATAGATAGATAGGTTGGTAGGTAGGTAGGTAGGAAGAGAGAGAGAGAGAGAGAGAGAGAGAGAGAGAGAGAAACGCAAGTTTTATTTTACCCAGTGAACTTTTCATAAGCCACGGGGTCATGCAAATTGTCCCCGCAAAGAACTATCGAGAGAATTTCTTTTCCAACTTCACTTTTAACACCGAACACTATCACGCTAGCGAGTACGCGTGATTCTCGCGACCTCATCGACATCGAAAATGCGAAGTGGCCGTGCAAATACGCCGAAGAGAAGTGGATCCCTTAGATTCACCAGAAATCCGCATCGCGAGGTCTTAGTGGTTGAATAATGTAACGGGCATCGGTCTGAATGATTTAAAAGTAAAAGTCCTGAGCGACATCACGACGAAGAGGGCACAGAGAGTGAAACAAGGAAAGCCGGTGACGAGAGAAGAAGAAGGAAGGATGGAAGGAAGGAAGGAAGGAAGAGGAAGGGAAGAAGGAAGGGGGGAAGAAAGACTAGGGAAAACCGAAAGTTTTATGTTATTCCACCATGGAAGACAATTCCTCCGGGGGTCCAAGCGAGAGATTAACACGAAAAGTTCTTACGTCGTTGAAGTTTGCATTAAGTACGAACGAACAAACGAGACCGGTGTAACTTCGCGAGCTAAATAACAGCCCGAGACATTTTTCGTTATTCTCCATTGCGTGGGTAGGAACGAATAGAAGGACCATTTCACCTTGCCCGACGATCGTGTTCGTACTGAAGTCGTAAAGAGGAGAGAATAAAACTAACAATAAGAGTAAGAGAGCGAGAGAGAGAGAAAAGGAGTTACCCAAAGCGTTTCTACAACTGACATTTTTATGGATAATTCGAAATAATGTCATGCAAATCACTACTAAACTCAGTTTAGACTTTACGATATAGCTACCTAATTTTCCTTAGCAAATGATAAAGTTGCAAATATTAAACTTACGACTGACGATACAGTTTGTACTATATAATGGATCTCTCACAGAGTACGGGTTTAACAACAAACATTCAAAAACTTATTCGACGGAATACGTAATTGTAATAGAAATATTTTTATCACAAATTGGATTATTTTTATAAATAAATGTTATTCTTAAAATATATCTCAGAAATATTAAGAATTAACGATCAGATTATCTTTTCACATATCTGTTTAAATATAACTTAAGTCTTTCAAAGAAATGGAACTGACCTTTCAGTCGTCGTCGAGTTTTAACACACATGTACAAAATCGCGTTGCCGATGATCTCATACTCGGTACTAACGAACGCTATTCGTGCCGGCGCAGTCGTAGGAATTATCCCTTTATCCCGGTTCTACTGTCGGTTCTGGGTCAGCGCTATGCATTAGACTTTTCCAGCTTGACATTAATAACCCATAAATACTGTGTCGCGGTCGCTAGCACCAACTCGTACTCGTTTATAGATGTGTACGATTGTACAGGGTGTTCCGGAAGGAAATGAACAAATTCAGTAATATATTCTATTATTACTTCTTACTCTTAGTAAAAACTATTTTATTAACATACATAGATTCTATTCTTACCAAAAAACTATATGTACTAGACATTTCACTGGTGTCATTCTAAAGTATCTTAAAATAGTATCTATACACACGCGCGCGCGCGCGAATATAATTAATAAATAATTATAAAATATCAATCATTTATATTTGCAAGAAGTGAAAAGTTTAAAGGCGAAATATCACGAATAATCAATGATAATCAAACTTATATCGATGTAACATTTTTCATCTCCAGTATCGTGTGATAAAATATATATGTATTTCCTATTGGAACACCCCATATACACATACACACAAACACACGCACACACAAAGAACGTGTTAAGAAGAAGCAGGAACGGTGGCCGTCGAAACGGGCTTGCGTGCACGTGTTGGAGGGCGAAGAATTCATTTCACCGGCTCACTCCTGGGATAAGGAATGGGGTCTTGACCTGCCAGACGGTTTCACGCCTAACGCGATGCAACGGAGATATCGTGAGTCTGACTTCCCTTCATCCGTTCACGATAATAAACATCGCGATTGCCATGCGTCGCGGTAGTCGCGATGCCGCTCCCAAAGTCGTTTGTCCGGATTATCGTGGAGTTCGTGTAAATCGCGCCGATCCTCTTATCGATTTGCGAACGACACCTTCGAGATTTTAGGAAAATAATTTTTCTAGTTTATTGTTTATTCCTAATGAAATCTCCTCTGGCCTGCTTTCAGGAGTATTAATGGAATATTGATTTGTTACCAAATTTAACACTTTGAGTTGTCTATGATCGTAATAAATTTACGATGTCTCACATTTTATATATATATATATATATATATATATATATATATATATATTACTTATTATATATATATACATTATAAATATTATTCTATATTTTAGGATAAATTCAATAATAAAGTCAATAAAAGAAGTTTAATATACTAACTATAAACATGATTAGAATAGGACCTCGCTCGCTGTAGATATTTTTGTAAATACTATATATGTACATACTTCTGGCTTGTATAGGACATTCAGAGGCATTTATAAATTCTGTAGATTTAAAAAGCATTTAGTTGAATAACAAACTCAAATTGATATACGACGAATGTAATTTTCAATAAACGTTATTTACATAACTTCATTGATTATTTGTAAAGTATTATGTAATGTTTAATTATATGTTTTATTAAAAAAAAATGAATCTATGGTCTGAATTTATTCATGTAACGTCACTGTTCTCGCATGCATCTGAAATTACATGACACAACAACACGAAATTTGCCTCTTCCTACGTTATTAATATCGTAGGTTGTACAACATTAATGCTTTTACATTTTCAGTACGAAGGCTTAAATTTAAATACCGTATTAATGTACAGTGATTACGATTGCATAAGTATAAAAGCAAAAGCGAATGGAACAACGCTGCCATGTATTTATTTAATACGTGCCGTTAATATTTAACAAAAGAGCTATCTCATTAGTATTGCAATTAACAAAATACGTCCCCTAAATGTATGAATGTATATTGGCCGTAACTTGAAAAATAAATAATATTACACTTGGCTCGAAGAAATTCCTCCAGAATATAAATCTTTCGAACGTCGATAATCATCATTGTCGATAGATCTGATCGTTCGTTTAGACGTGAAAAGGGGATAAGCAAACATGAACGGCCATAATTTGATGCGACGAGCAAAGAGAACACGAAGGTAATAGTTTTCATTTGGCACAGAGAAAAGCTTTTGTAGATATCACGAGCGATTAGAATGTGACGTAGCGTGGCACGTTATCGTTCGGTGAGATCAAACGCTGGACAGCTGAACCGGAATATGTGGATTTGCCGACACTTCTCACTCTCGTTAATGAGTGTAACCGCGCTTCAACGTTTAATATCGACATACACGCGAGCACTATGCCTAATGGCATACTACCTGCCATTGCTACATCCCTCTCGAAGAATTCTCTTCTTTTATTTCTTTCAATCGTTTTTTTTTTCCTTTCTTTTTCTCCTTTCGAAAGATCTTGTATATTTGAAAATAGATACCAGATCTGTGCTGAACGTGAACAGGAACCTTAGCAACAGCTTTGAGCGATCGGTTCTACGGAATCGATGGAAGATTACATTGTTTCGATCTGAGGAAAACATTTAAACATAGAGATATGAACTTTAACGTAGCATTCAAAGAGACAGGAATGGGAATTCTGTTTCTGAAATGTATATTGTGTCTTCAAAAAAAAAAAAAAAAAATACAAAAAAATTAAGCACAAAGGAAATTTGTCAGTAAATTCTAGAGTCAATCTTTATCGATAGTGAAAAATATCCTATCGTACAGCATATGATTGATGAACCATTACTTATAAATATATTTACCTTTTAACACATCGTAAGATTTAGTTTTTGAATCAATTATAAAAATATTTCTATTTTCTTTGGAACACCTTGTACGTACGTTTACCTTAAATTTCTTGGAAATGACTTGCATCGTTTTTTCATACACGATGTCGTTACATCAAAGACTTTGAAATTTCTACTATTTTTACCACGTCTCCTTTCGACTTTAGGATGACTCCTTGACACGATGTCATAATTCTGACGTACTTCGTGTTACTTCTTAAGTATCATAAGAAACGAAGTGTCATAGAAACTGTCGTTTCGACGTGTCATCAGAAAAGGAAATCGATTAAGTTACCTTTAACTTTCCTTTCGATTGAAAATAGCCAAATGAAAGCCCAAATGAAAGGATAGTTTCAACCGTTTAATTAATAAATTATTAATCCTTCTATATCATAGAAATTATTCTTATGAAATCGAAAATTTTTCATTATATTTATCGTATTTATTATAATAAAATTGAAAGAGCTTAGCAAGAGATTATCAACTCGTTTTATTGAAAATTTATTTATCGTTCCTCTGTTATCTAACATGCATGGATATCACCGTGCATGCAAGTTCATACCACTCGAAGGGTTAATCATGGAGGAACGCTGAAAAATGTATAATTGTTTGTATATGTGTGTATGTGTGAGAGAGAGAGGGGGAGAGGGAGAGAGAATGGATATAGGAATATTTCAAAAAAGCAGTTACACCGGCTGCATATCGTGTATAACTCAAATATCGTTCGTGCAGCGAACTACGTGCTCGGTGTTCCCGGCTCAATAACAACGAAAGCGGCGTTACGGCGGTACTTTTAAATAGATTTTTATCGTATCACGTTGTTAGAGGGATCGATTAGACGGTCGTGGAATTCATATGAGTCAAGCTTGCTCGGATTACGGTCCAACTTTTTTATTGCAGTGAGCAGTCATGCGTGCTACGCTTCGGGGCATACGTGCTGCCCCGAAATGGATTAAATCCTTCGTTCTGAAAGAACATACCGTCGTATTTGTATTATTTTAGACGATGCTTCCCTTATACTCGATCACATCGTTTTAGAAAAGAAAACAATTATTAAATATTTTTATCGGATACTCTTCGATTAGTTAACGGTTCTACAGATCTGTATATCCTAAAACGCGTTCTCCAGGCGAGATACGATCTCGGCAATAGAAAAGAAGATGCAGGAATTTCTCTGTAAAATCTCAAACTCGCCGATTCGTCGTTGGAGGAAGAGAAGGAAAAATAAAAAGAAGAAGGAACGAAGAAGAAGGAGAAGGAAAGGAAGAAAAAAAGAGAGAAGGAGGAGTTGAAAGAGGCGAGTAAGTGGCGGAAGAGGAAAAGAGAAGAAGGCTTTAACCGTCGTTATCGCCTACCTACGAATTATTCATTGTCGCTTTAGACAATGGAGATTACTTTATCTCCGAGATGCGAGACTCGTATATACCTTGCGTCACGTACTTTCTCGGTGGATCGCCGTATAAGACAGCTCGTATCGAGTGTGCGTTGGCCAATCGTAATTTATACCACGTTGCAATATCCTAATATGTAGTCCGCTCGAATCGGCATGTAGCTCGACCTTAAGATCCGAGTTAAGAGTTTTAAAAAGACCGTCTTGCAACCTCCCTTAAGACAGAATCCGTAAGTACTCTTCAAAGATAACTTCGATTTTCGACCGGATCTTTTTCTTAACTATGAAATCCTCTCACGATTATTTCAAATAAGAGAACGCTCAAGGACGTAGGCGTCTAATAATTAGTTTCGGGCGATTACTTGTAAAATAAGGAAATCGTTGTGAAGATAATACTTAGATAAATGTTATGATTTCACCAACAAGGACGATTCTATTCAAAAAAAAAAAAAAAAAAAAAAAAAAGAAAAAAAAAACTAGTAATGATTAACCGACCGGTTGTGCGAGTAGGTTATCTTAAAAAAGTTTCGCGTCCCTTTCCAGAGAGACAAGCCGCCGGCGTTTTTGATGTCGACGCGTCAAACGACTTTCTTAAGATATAAAATGTGAAAGGAAATATTTCTGTAGCTTGCGCTTGCGGAAAAAGCCGGCATTTTGATTTTTTACAACGATCATTGGAAAAATGATAGTTCGTTAACAATTTGACGTCTCTGACCAACGACGCGCGTGAATCGTTTGAAACATCCCTCGACGTCTCTCTCCGTGGCTATTAATTTTGATACGTACGTACGGCTCAACGAGTTTCAATTAAATCCAGACAAATTCGAGTCGATACAAGTCGTAGATTTTGCGTATATGTTATTTCTTGATTAATGAAACATGCCATGTGATGTTAGAACATTAAAACAACTAATTTTACGTATCTATAATTCATCGTTTATCGTCACTATACCGAAGTATATAAAAGACGACGATCGAGAATGAAATCTGCATGGGTTAGAACAAAATTACATTATATTCAAACATAACGAGAATGTAAAACGCATAGACCGAGTCCCATGTCATAATGTCGCAAAGCATACAAAAACGTACTCTTCTCAACGACTTTCTTCGAAACGATAGTTCTCTGCAGGATACGAAATAATTAAAATTTATCGTGCCATTAAAAGCATAATCTTTCGGCGATTCGTGAACAACGAAAAAGAATAAGAAAGAGAGAGAGAGAGAGAGAGAGAGAGAGAGAGAGAGAGAGAGAGAGAGAGAGAGAGAAATGCGTGATACGAACACACACGTTGAAAATATTCCACGTGCGTTTTCCCAAGACACTCCTTTTGCCCAGCACTTAGCCAAGATCTGATAGCGGCTAACTACAATCAAAGTTTTCTACGATCGGCGTATTATTTACTATTATAACGCTCGTCCGCGTGTGCACGTCGACGATATCGATGTATGCCGAAGAGATTAAACGAATTGTATATGTATAGCTATGAGGATATAAGACAGGAGAAAGAGAGAGGGAAAGACGAGAACCCCGACGAATGGTAGAACCTGAGGAGAGCGAGGTCAGGATTACGACATGTTGAATCGACCGCATGCCTTTTGAGAGCTCTAAAGCTCATTCATCTTGGCAGCTCGAGCTCGGCCTCTCCAATCTGTGCGTGATTATGTATTACATTAATATGTAAGTCGGTCTGCCCACGTACAGATATTACATCCATCTCGAGGAAGGCTTCTCGTCTGAACTACGCAAGTTTCGTTACTCCATCACGGATCCGGAGTCACGTAGATACTGGTAAGAAATGTTGAATCTATCGATCAATAGGCAAGATACTTTACTAATCAATGAATATAAGATTTAATATTAAGTACTACCCAGTTTGTGATACGATATGTTATGAAAATGAATATGACACGCTTATACGGTTGTCGCTCTTAATAAACGCTTTTCACTTAACCTTAATTACCGACTCGACTTGGTAATAATTATCGTTCACTGGCACGCGTAATACGAACATTAAGCGGTGGTTGTATAACCACGTTCTTGATAAAGCGATCGCTTCTCGTTTTAGCGTTACATTGCGCAGAGTGTTATCTCTGCACGATTTGAAAATTGATTAGATGAATAATCTCAAAGAATTTATATCCGAAGTTTCTTAATTTTAAAAACGTGTTTCAAACAAATATCTATTTGTATGAACAAACGGAGCTACATTCAAAAATACATGAAAACTTTCTAATAGCTGGATATTATCTGGTTTTGTATGAAGTTTTAGAAAAGAAAAGAAACAAAAAACTATTAAATTTTTCGCGCATAGCCAAACACGAATACGCAAGAAGTATGTGTGCTCGAGTCGAGTAGACCGAAGCTAAGGTATCAAAGCAAAGAGTACGAAGCTTGACCTGAGGCAAAGAGATCGTATTTATAGGCGCACTATATCGCGCACGCAGCTAGATCAAATAGATAAGGGTACGATACATGAGGCTCGCGATGCCGATTGTCTCCCGCTGTGGTTAATGCCACGCTTCTCCCTCGATCCTTCCTAGCAAGCCTTCGAGTATCTTATACTCGACCTACGCGAACGGAGGTGAGCCAACGTGCCGATGCGAATCTCCGAAGTAACGATTTGCGAATTCCATTGAAAGTTTAATAATTATCGAGGTGTCGAAAAAATATTCTAACGGTGGATTTCCGCGAGTGCATACCATACGTGGGATAACTTTATTCCGTATGATTCCTGATTAAATGAAACGATAGAATATTATTTGTCAGAGATTTTGTTCTTATTTTACATTACGATTATTATATATCGACATAGTTTCGTAAATAACTAATCGTAATATGTGTTTATTTATTTTTTGTTGTGATGTTGACCTTAATACGACGATACTAAGGAAAACAATTGTGTGACAATAGATCCAATTTGAACATGATTGATTATTATTACTATTGTTTTATAACTGTTGCAGTATAATGAAAACGATTGACAATTTGACATTTTTCTATATGGTACTACCAGTATTATTTACGTACGTGAGATAAATAATTGCATAAGGAATTTGGAAAAAATAAAAAACACGATACATTAGGGTCGGTAACGCGCAAGGTGACACGGATAAGGCGCGAACGCGCAACGATTTGCAACGCGTAATCTGAGTCCGCTTCGTGTATAACGACGCTTAAATACTATTGTCGCGCGATAAGTAGTCGAATGGGTAGCGCTTTGTGAGTCGATTTGAAATTCAAATTCGCTTCTCCGACAGAGTGTAGGGCCACATACAAAGGATAGCGTCGAGGAACGGCGACAAGCACGACGACCACGACGACCTTTCCGGTATAGCTTGATGAAAAATCGAAGTAAATCGAATGTCGATCCGTCCTCGTTTACTCCTCTTCTATCTTCTTTACCAAGGAATTATAATATCGTTCAATCGATATCATTCGACGAGAAAAACAAAATGATTTGCAAAATGTCAATATTCATTAATATATTTATTTATTCTGTTTTATTTATCATTATCGTGTATCCTTTAAGAAGAATTTAAATATACCAACATAACGATATGATCTGAAAAATAAAAAGATTCAATTAGAGATTAAAGATGGAATAGAAAGGAAACAGTTTGATACTAACATGATTCGAATCTAAAATTGATTTAATACTCGACCTGGAAACAATACTTACCTTATCTCGACCTAAAAGAAGATAAAAGTAGAAGAGAGGAAAGGAATGAAAAGGAAGCGGAAAAGAAGATAAAAGGAATAGGTACTTTGTACAGAACAAGATATCCATACACGGACACACAGGCTGATGTAGGACAACGTTTTCAAAAACAAGCATCTAAAGGAACGATGATGCAAAAAGGTGAACGTGTATGGAGAGAAAGAAATTGAACTTCTTCAACGAGATCAGGTAAAAGTGCTGACATTAATAGAAGTATTAAGATATTAAAAATGACTAATAATACTAATACTAATATTAATACTAACAATAATAATAACAACAACAGCAATAATAATAATAATAATAATAATAATAATAATAATAATAATAATAATAATAATAATAATAATAATAATAATAATAATAATAATAATAATAATAATCCTTTTCCTCTTTCTTCACTTCTAACAAATCTTTTCTTTTCCTTCTCTTTTAAAAGCAAGATGATTTTGGCTCGTTGTAAAGCAGTGGCTCATACGGCGTTATTACATCGTGTATCTTCTTTTCGAGCAACGTGCACACGTGAGAGTACAACACGTAGATACGCTCATCTCGTAACGACACCCACGCGGAATCGTTCGCTGGATCCTTTCCTTTTGTACCGCGAAGAACTGTTCGCTCGCCAACGCTCCTCCTCTCGCTTGTTATTTTATTCCTCTTGCGATACGCCGGGGGAACACAAAAGACATCAATGATATACAACGTATTTCCCATTCGGGTTTAACGAAAAGATTTGACTTTTGACAATTAATAATAACTCAATAAACAACATGTCGATAATGTAAAATCATTTAAATCAAAATTTCAAGCAATAATGCATAGAGTGAGTCTTTCAAAGATGTTTATAAAGTTTCAAAGATGTCTATATTATTTTTCTTATTAGATATTTTATGTCCTAAACAATATTTACGATAGAAAAATATTGATCAGAGATTGATTCTAATCTCTTGATCGAACCATTTTACTCTGTAAGATTTCTAAAAAACATTGGGTGTCTCAAAAATCCAAAAGTCATTACTTAATAAGAGTTGTTTCATTTAAAAAAACATTACATGTTCCTTTCTAATTGGATTTTTTACAAAGACTTGGAAGCAACTTCGCCACTGGCTTATGTACACACTCGAACTCGAGACATTACGTACTGGTATCCTACGGACATCTATATATTTCTTGCATGTTTCATGCTCATTGGTTCCCCTTTCACATGAACTTTGTGCCGTGCCGCATACTCGGTTTCGTCCTCCTTTGGAATTACACGTGAACTACGCTTACGTTCGCAACGTAGAGAGAGAAAGAGGGAGAGACTGATACTGTATGCTTACCAACATTTCTATTCCATTTACGGGTAGGTAATTAGTCCGCTTAGAAACAGCCAAGCGCTCCTTCTCTCTCTCTCTCTCTCTCTCTCTCTCTCTCTCTCTCTCTCATGTGTCGATCGTTCGCGATTCGATCTAATCGTATTGTCCTTTTGATCGTTTTTACGCTTTATCTCACCATCTTTTTTTAACAAAATCCTTGAACAATTTCTATTTGATAATATTTCCTTTTTCAAATCGAAAATGGTTCGTTTTGCTTTAAGAAAATTCTTTCTTTTCTCTTTATCGATCAGTACATCATAGGCGCAGCTTGTATAAAGATAAGTTGTATATACCCATATACGAACATGTAGGTATAACTATATATAATCTAATGAGATCAGTAGATACATACATAAGAATGCACCATTAATTAACTACTTGCATCGGCCATCTGATTGGCCATTTAATAAAAATAGGGAAACGGTATGTATATATATATATATATATATATATATATATATACTATATATATATACTATATATTATATATATATATATATATATATATATATACTATATATAGTATATATATATATATATATATATATATATATATATATATGATATATAGTATATATATATATATAGTAGGTACTAAAGTCTGCCAAGTATACGTGGCAATTACGTTAGTACCTACGTATCTGTTACACAGTGCAAGTGGGTGCCGTAGCTCAGCGTAGAATGCCAATTGCGTTCTCCTTTTCTACTCCCTCTCACTTCCTTTCTTTCATTCCGTCTTCTCCTTCTAGTTTTCTCTATCTTTTCTATGCAATTCTTTCGCATCTTCTTCTTCATACATATATATATATATATATATATATATATATATATATATATATATATATATATATATATATATATATATATAAGAAGATATATGTACGCCCATGCTGTAACACAATCACATATACACACACGGATGCGTTCGCTTGCGTTCTCTCATTTTCTACAATCATGCAAATCGCTATAAATCACTATGCCTATCGGAACACATACACGCAAAGACACACACAGACAGAATATGGTTGTACGACGTAGCTCGCTAAACAACGGCGCTAAAATTGCTGCTGGTACCGTTAGCCGATCGATACTGTTAAACCGCTACCACTTTACGGCTGTTCAGCCAAAGATACCGACCGTTGGCTCTCTTAATCCAGAAAATGAATCGATTTGCGCGAGTCGTATGTATGTATGTCGGGCAGGAAACGCGAGCGTCGGCAATACCGTTAATCTTCGAAGATTATCGGCCACGAATTTTCTACCTACTGGACTATAATCGAGTAGGGGTATCTATAATACGTGAAGCACGGTACACACACTATAGATATATTGCGTATGAAGATACGACGTAGGTAGAATGTAAGCATCCGATCATCTAGATAATTCGAAGCTCGATCTATTATCCCATCTAATTTTTCGTTTTCATAGAACCATAAGATAATTGCTACGTTTCGTGATATCTACGTTTGTATTTTCTGAACGTTCGCGAGAAACGTTATATTCTAATAGTTCGATTGTATTATCTCATATGAACTCATACCAATAACAATGCAAATTGATGTAAGTAGACATTTTCTAGTGTAGCCTACGAGTTTTATTATCTTCTAAATTAATTTTATACGTGATAACAAAATCCATGAAGACACGTTTATTCGTTCACTATTGACGTACGAAGCAGTAACATATTCTCTCAGGTATCTCCTAGGATACATCGTGAAATTTTTAACGTCAGCGTTTATTACGATTAACGAAATCGTAACGATAACGCGATGCTGACTATTAAACACACCCTCCCATTTCTAATCCCTTGGCATAATCTAGAAAATTCTGTATCGCTCGTAGCCAACTGTTTTCGTGCCAGTTCGTCCTTGTACGATAGAAAAAACCAATTTCCCTGGTGGCTAGTGGACGGACGGGAATGAGAGGGAAAAAACGAAAAATAAACGTGCGATTTCCTAGATTCGGATGCTGTCAGGCCAAAGGGAACAAACACGTTCCAATTTAATACTTTGACCATCCTATATGTTCGTATACATACATACGTACATACATACATGCATACATACATATATAGATACATACATATATACATATATAGGCATATAGATGCATCCACATGACAGGAGGAAACGAATCGCTCGTGCACGCGCCAATTCTTCGCGCGTGGATGAAACGCGCGCTTGAGAACGCGTTCATTCGATCGCGACTGCGAGATGTTTTTGGTTTCTATCTGTTTTTCTCTGGAATAAAAATTTTATCGATTGTTGACCTATTTGGTCAAAAAATCTTCCGGTGACGAGAATTCGAGAACAATAAAATTACCAAAACATTCGGGAGCCATCTGTTTCTCCGTTCGGAGGGAAATCGTTTACATTGATTTTGGTTACTGCGGTCGCATAGTACGCATATAGTATTTATCATATAAAACGAACAAGATACTCTCGCGAAATCGAATATCACAACGAAGAAAATGAAAAACAATGATTTCTCTTTTACGATATCTCACGAGTAACGTTCGATCTACGTCAAAGACGAAACGCGGTATAACACGAGGGAATCAAAAAAAGAAAAAGGAAAAAAGAAAAGAACAACAAGAGGAGAACAGAACGATGGTATGAATCGAGACGTTCAAGAGTGCGTGTGTGGGAGGACTAACGAAAGAAAGAGGAAGAGAGGAAGGAGGACAGAAAAGAGAAGAAGGAAGGCGAGAGGAGAGACAGGGTGATGGACAACCAGAGAAAACCACGTGTAACAACACCGGAGCAAAATGAGTGCTGGCCGGTATATTAATTCTGCATTTAAAGCTGCGGTCAGGGCACACCGGTCTCGGTGGTCGAGTGGTTAGTACGAGTGTAGGTAGAGAACACAACAATTCAGAGGGGTCCGCTGGATATAATGGCTGGTAATTAGAGTGCCATGATAGCAGGCTCCACGAAAGCAGTTATCTCGCTACGTGCATCGTGCATGCCCATGCCAAAGCCCTCTGCTTTCGTAGCGTCTCTCCTCCTCCTACTCCTCATCTCTTTCTCCTCCTTTTCTTTCTCCACCTTCGCCCTTGTCGCACTCCTCTGTGGCCTTTCTCTCTTTCTCTCTCTCTCTCTCTCTCTCTCTCTCTCCCTCTCTCTCTTTGTCTGTACATCTCGTCCTTGTCCTCGGCCTCCTGGAAGTCGTCCTACTCCTACTTTCACCTTCCTCTCGTTAATTGCATACACATACACATGAGTGCTCTTCTTCGTTATACTGTTACGCAAAAGTTCCACAATTTATTAACGAGCGGTACTTTAAATTTATTCTGATAGAGCAAATATTATATTTTATGTTTTTATTGTATTTTTTTTTTTTTTTTTTCTTTACAGAACTTTCATAGAGCCACTCTCTTTTGAGTAAATATTATAGAAAAGTTTTTAAATTGTAGGCCACTCTTTGAATATACGGGCAAGTATGAAATACGTAATACAGAAACAGAAAGCACCGCCAACTCTTTTCGATGACGACAATGAAACTTATGCGAAGATAACAAAAGTCAAGTTCCTCTTTCTTTTCGAATGGCAAAAGTGTCCTCCAGTAGATCTCGCGGCCATTTGTCGAAAGATATCGTTGATCAACATTGTCGGCAAATAAAGCCGAGTAACGGCGTGAAAAGCTGGCGCATGCTGACCAAGCTATTCGCTCGCTACGCTGGCACGTTCCCCTTTTAGATCGAACTTCTCCCCGCTGCCGCTGGTCAACGTACTTCGTCGCGGATTCAAGTACGTTTACGGTCGACCAACGCTTGCTCGCTTGCTATGGGAACGGGCGTCCCGGCACGTTTCTGTTTGCTTTTCGCCCTATACGTGTTATCGACTTTCGGTGCTCAACATTTGCAAAGCCGAAAGTGCACAACGTGAAACTTCAATCGGGTTAGTCCGCGGACACTAGAAAAGAATATGTTGTTTTGAATTTTCTCATATTACTCCTGTCACTTGTTTCCTCAATAAGTTTTGTTTTTGGTTTTATACCGAATGAATTCTACGAAAGAAATGCGATAGAATGTATTTAGAAGAAATTATTAAATAGATAAGATGTTTGTTTTATAATTCATCATATCGTTATAAATAAAAAATGATATAATCTTGTTGAAATCATCTTATATCTTACATAGCTCTTATGAAAGAAACACGGAGGGTTGCTAGATCAGGAAGCGTCAAGATGGAACCTAATGGATGTAGGTAATGTTGTTTCATCGCAACGGTATCAAAGCAACGGATAGGATGGATAATGCGGTGGATACGTTAAGGATCTATACGTTATGGAGCATGTTTATCAAGCACGAATTTACATGGTAAAATGAATTTTCTCGGCACAGAGTCTGGGATCAATCTAAACTGTAAAGCGTTTCCTCATTATGATTTCATTATCCATTATAGTTATCGTATTAAGCGATATACGGTACGAACGCTAATGTAGTAATCCGATAGATCGAAATCATTAGTTTGATGTCCATTACGGTTATATCTCATTTGTGAAAGAAAATAAAAAATAAATAAATAATCGATAAGTATCTTGAGAAATTTAGAATAAAAGTCGAGGCAATCATTTTATACAATTTACTCTTTATGAAAAATTACATACACTTTCTCGACAAATCGAGACGACAAATCGTATACGATCGTTCGATTCGAAAAGAGCTTTCTCGGGTCGTTCTGAAAAATCGTAGCATTACAAAGGATCTTTGGACTCTTATCTAAGTTATAGTTCACATCTGGCTGTGCACCTTTGAAGATTGTACGAAAAAGTCGAGAGAGTGAAAGAGAAAAAGAAAGGGAGAAAAGTAGCTTCGATGTTGACGACGCTTATACTCGAAAAGGTAAAGGGGATCCAGCTGTAACATTATCAATGTCTTATGACATGCATTAAAGGACGAAAAATGCCGAAGATCGTCAAGGCGAGCCTTTATCTGTCCATTAGCCAAATAGTAGCGAGCGTTCGCACGAATTTCGTACACCTTGTCGACGATATTCCTTCGAATTCTTAGGAACTCTCTCGACCCTCTTTTCTCGTAAGGAGTACTCCTTTATCCCCGTAAAAGGAACGATATAGGGTGTTCTCGAATTTATGGTTCAAACTTTAGCTATCTACGGATATACAATGTAGTATTAAATAAAATAATCAGGGACGTCCAGTAAGAAAAGATCTACAAATATTTCTTGATTTATAAGACAAACATTATGATTAATAGGACATTTAAAAATAATAAATATAGATACTCAAATCCAATTTAATCAAAACGAAGTATCTTAAAATATTCCTCAACGGAGATATGTGATCTAGAATACAAGGAAACTTCTTCGTATCATGGATCAAAAATTTGATTTCTAAACAAATATTTACTTAAATTATTTTGCTTATACTATTCCGTATCGTAAAATTTGAATCATTAAATTGAAGACACCCTATATAGAATGAAACCCATAGACGACAGAGTCGTTCGTGTCGTCCATATAATATCCTGACTAGCGACTTGAATCCAGTCTTCATGGGCTTTATGGATCGCGCTAGAGCTACGAGCATTCGCCTCGACTTTTCTTCGATTGTCCTTCTCCCTATTTCCTTCTTTCTCTGTTCTCAAACCCTCGCCCTTTCGTTTCTGACGAAATGGTTGGACGTTAAAAGTGCTGCGTTCGCGGTAAGTACGAAAGGAGAGCCAAGAAAAAAAGGATAGAAACCGAAAGAGAACAAGAGAGAGAAGAGAGAGAGAGAGAATAGAGAGAGAGGGGGGGAGAAGAGAGAGAGAGAGAGACAAGAAATACGAGGGTGAGGAAGAACGAGGGAGCCCTTTTTATTCTCCGCTATGGTCGAAGCACTTCTCTCTGCGGATGAAAACCGATTACGATGGACCGTTCTCCGATGCGAGGATGGGCCGAAAATGAAATTTCACCAGCAAGCGTCTGCATTATCGTTCGGCCCTTTCTCCCTCCCTCTCTCTCTCTCTCTCTCTCTCTCTCTCTCTCTCTCTCTCTCTGTCTCTCTCTTTATCTTCCTTCCCTTTGGTCTTCTACGCTCGTCCCTTTTTCTAAATATAAAAATCATACGATCTATTTCCTGTAAATTCTCTTTTTAGGATATAATATTGATTGATTAAAAAAACGAACGATCAAGCGAACTTTGGATACTGATTTTGATGCATAATTGGATCATTAATATTCAAATTGAATTTAAATTTGTACTTCGGCACGCGCAGCGCGTTAGAATTCCATTAACGTTCGCCGAGCATTTAATGGAAAGGGAGAGCGATTGTAAGATTCTTAAAGTCGGACAAAGGAATTACCTACTCTTTCCTTGCGGTGGTATTCTATTGTATTATTTAAGAATATCAAAGAGAAGAAGAAAAAGGAGAGAGAGAAAAGAGTTTGGCTCTAGTCGAAAGTACTTTCCTAAAGAAAAATAGTCCCGTTATAATAAGGAAATCATTGACGCTTCTTGGGCTAAAAAATATTTTAAAATAATTATGAATTAATCGTGAGAACGAACGACTGGATCAATCCCTTTGTAGGATCTTAGTAAAAGTTATCGATATTAATTGACGCATTTTAAGAAACAAACAAGAAAATAAAGAATCGCTATAAAGTGAATTGGAAATGGTCGAACAGAAATAAGAGAGCCGTATCGCGGAAGTTTGAATTGCTCAATAGAATGAATGGTTCTGGCGGTTGGAGAATGCATTTTCTTTAGCTCTTCCTCATCCCCTATTACTTTTCCCTTTTTCCCTTTCCCTTTCCTTTCCGACCATTCGTCCATCTATTCCGCTATCTATTTATACGAACGTTCGTTCGTATCGAAGAAAGAAAAGAAGGTAAGAAAGAATAAATCACGGAAATGCAAATTCTACGTGTGCTCGATGGAATTAGAAAGAGGAAGATAGGAAAGGAGAGAGTAAAGCCACCAAGAGAGGAGATGGAAGGATGTTGGAGAGTTGGTAGTGGAATAAAAATGATCCTTGTTATCGACGATTCCAGGAGCCACCAAATACTCGAATTCCTGGAAGGGTCCGGCATGTAAATGAAATTGAAGCTTTTTTTAAATATCGCATCGTAGCTCCCTTATTGATGTTTCTTTTTCGTAATTAGCATTATTATCGCATGGCGACAGTCCACGAAACGAAGGAAAGAACGCCAAGGCGAGATGGCTGCGTGATTAAGTCGATTGATACGATGGGAACCACGAAAAGATGATACTTTAAAATAGCTGACCATACATAGTCATTGATAAGTCTGAAAGAAGTTTCCGCGAACTTGATGTTTTACAAGAATCCAACATTTCTTTAAAGGCAACCTAGACGCAGATAATCTTAAATAGTAGCTTGTTAAGAGTTTTAAAAGGTAAATTTAACTATAGTTAAAATTTATATATTACTACGTAAATAATTAATAATTTTTAAATGGATAAAATGACGTAGTAGTACGTCATATTCTGCGAAAGTATGAATACATTCGATGGATACAAAATTTCAACATTTTACTATTGTATTACATATATCATGAAAGTTGGAAAATCCGATGCTGTGAAGAGGCTTGCCGCACGTAGAGCCGCGAGCAGATCCGAACGTGCGGCTGCCTTTAATCGCGCATTAACGAGACTCGTGGCACGCACGTTGTTATGCCAAAATTCGCGAGCTCGTTAAATTGCTCGTTCGATCGTTTTCGTGTGTATTTGTAATAGAGAAAGAGAGGAAGCAAAAGAGAGTTCAACGGAATAGAACGTTCGATCGAATAACAACTCCGATCGTGTCGGTCTAATAGCCGAACTCGAACGAAAGCGCGAACGCACGAAATTCATAGATCCCCCGATTTAATTGCTCGCTGGAAACCGGCGATCGTATACACGAACTGTTTACCGATTCTTGGCTATCGCTTTTGGAGTACGCTCGTGGTTAATCGAATCCCTTTTGCACATCGAATCTTTCATTTCGGTCGCTCCTTTAAAGAGTAATCGTTCAGTAACGAATTATTAATTCGTTACTGTAAAGCCATTATATACCATCTGTATCGACAATTATTGATTGTCATTGGAGCGTGTATCATGTAATATTCAGGTATTCATGCGTTAATTGTACAGTTTCTACGAGTAATAGAATTTAATGAAATGGTGGATTGTAAATGAAAACAGAATAAACAGTCTATTTAATAAACGTATATTGAAATGAAAATATTTGTCATTAAAATGATTTCATCAATGTTTTTTCTATCTTGATGTTAAATAACGTTTTAAAATTGGACATTTTATCGTTTTAAAATTAGTCATTTAATCGTCCTAATTTTATTAGGACGATTCTTTCCCTTTGAGAAAACTATAAAAACTAGGAAATGAAGCGTTGACGATTGGTCGAATACTCGTACTAATTGCTCTCGTAGACTGGCTCGTTCGACTACACTCGCACGTATATTAATATCGCGGTGAACGTGGCAGAGCCGTTAATTCTTTGGCGTTCGTCGAAACCGGAACGACCATCGAATCGATAAACATCGAACGAGGATAGCACCATTTAGAAACGGCAATACCGTTCAACGTTTTCGAAATAAACGCGTGACAGGGTCGATGCCAGAACGCAAGCGAGTTGTCGACATTCTCGTGGACAAACGAAAATCCACTCATTCAACGTCCATTCCGTTTTGATTCGTTCGTCGTGCACCCTCGCTCATTAGAACAAACCCTCTATATCATTTATTTTCGTCGAATCAATCTCAACAACTACCTTTCTGAATTTCAAAAATTTTTCCAATTCGATATTTTCTCTCTGTCTCTCTCTCTCTCTGTCCCTTGTTTCTCTTTCTCTCTCTTTCTCTCTCTCTCTCTCTCTCTCCCTCTCTCTCTCTCTTTCTTTTTGACGATTATACTTTGACCGAATTTTAAAGCTGTCATACGATCTATTATGTTTTTCGCATACGTACTATAAGTTTGGACGTTGTAATATATTAAAATTAGAAAATGTGAATAAGAGCTCGGAAAAGAGTCTGTTGCGATAATTAAACGTGTTCCTAAACGTGAATGAAATTACATTCTTTGCTGCTTCGATATATTACGAAAAAGCGCGAAAGTTTAATGAGAATAAAGCATAATCCGCTTAGCTGTGTGTAGAGGCTGCCATTACTATTATTATAAAACGGTATTCTTGACTTTTTCGTTAAAAGCTTAACGATACAGTGCATACAGGCTCGCAACGGTGTCACGATGTGAGTAGGTAAAATAGTGAAGGGAAAAAGAGAGAGAGAAAGAGAGAGAGAAAGAGAGAGAGAAAGAGAGAGAGAGAGAGAGAGAGAGAGAGAGAGCAAGAGACAGAAAGAGAGAGAGAGAGAGAGAAAAGGTTGCGTTTAATTACGCGAACGCAAGGGAGATTAAACGCGACGATGCGTCGCTCGATGTTGGCATCAACTTCACGGTAATTAGCATTTATTAATCGCGATGCGTCGCATCGTATCACGACGACAAGCCTGCGATTTACCAAGCAAAAAGTGGAAATCGTAAAATCAAGACAAAAAGATAAATAGATAGATAGATCGTTTATTTAATCCTGACTATTGCTACAAGATGTCAAGAGGTTTAAAAATAAGATCAGAGAAAATACAAAATAACATACAAATAACATAACATATCAAATAAATAAATTAATAAAAATTTGTATGCAGTATATATATAAACACACAATACAATATAGTATAAAAAAATAAATATAAAAATTAATAGTCAAAAAGAGAGAAAAATATATAAAAAGAAAGAAAGAGAGACGCATGCGTTCTTCTTCAATGTTACCCAAACTTGAGTGGCTATCACCTAACTTTCTATTGAACGAAAGAGTGAGTGCAAAGTGTCTTATTGAATGTTATCGTTATGGCAAAGTGTGTGAACATAAAATCAAAATTATTTCTTTCTGTAAAATCACGAAGGTAGAAACTTTGGTGAAAAATTCAAGATGATCGAGGTTTCTCTCGATTGTAAAATCGAGCCTTGCTAGAAATAATGTATTAGAAAAGATTGGAAAAATGAAGGAGAGATCGTGATAGTATAGAAACATAAAAGCGTAGTATTTCTCAAAATACAGACACGAACAATTTCGTGTCTCAAATAATTGTATAGCAAAAGGAAAAGGAACAAACGAAGTTTTTTGATCGTAAAAATGAATTCTTGAAAAAATTGGTAAGATCTAGCTTGATCGGATCGTACGTTTTAAGTGTCCCACTTCGTCGCACAACCCCTTTCACTTCTTTCACCTCCTTTCTTTCCCAAATGGCGTGGACGTTTTAACCATATTGAACGAAGCACTGCTATTGGAGGTGCCTTCAACGTAACGAAGTATATGCCGTCCGGAATAGCGTGTTAAAAATTGCAGACGCTGAATGTTTATGGCCTTTAACCGCGAGCCACCGTCCGAGTTGTATTTTCGAGGTCGAGGAAGGTTATAAATAATGCGAAAGAAACATTCTGTGACTCTCTGTCCTATCAGCGGTTCTCTAGTTACGTCCTCGGACTAACCGACTAGCTCGTTATGCATTTAACGTATCGGCTACTTTTAACGTCACGCGCGTTTGACTTTTATGGGGAACTAAAACGTTCCACAGGATTGATTAGAAACAGATACGACATAATGAAAATATGAATTTAAACTATTCCGCTATTATTTTAATCTTAACGTTTTAAGTGACATTCAATAATTACGTCATCGAATAGACGAATAGAAGCAGCCAAAACTTAAACGATTTTAATTATCGGATTTAACGATTATTCAGAAAACACGAACGTAGTTAAAATTATCGATAATAATAATATTTGAGATTTAATCGATTTAACTATCTTATTTATTTACTTTTTATTATCGACATGGACAATTTATAAATGTTATAATATTTATAAGGATATTCATGCAATAAATATTAAAATCAAATCCTACATACGTATATATGTATACACATAATCACTACGAAGAAAGATCTTACGATAAAATTCTTTAAACTTATCGAAGCAACCCTCCTATCATATATCTCTTTTGTACATGTTTGATAATAGCAAACATAGAGTCCTTGACGCGTCAGTCTTATTTCCTCTTCCCACGCAGTATCAACCATATTAATCTTCGTGCGAGAGAACAATCGTGGTCGTCGTCGAGATTATTTGAAGCGGGTTTGAAAACGCGTTTGCGAAAGAGTGCGTCAGCCAGGTAACGGAATAAACTTCGACATACGACCGTTCCGACGGTCTGCCGGTTCTGTAACTTCTCCCCAGCGCGATACTGTTAATTTACGACGCATTCGTTCGCGGCCGCAGTACGTTGGAATTTCGTCCGGCCACAGAAAATCATTAAACTGGATGAATCACGAAATAGCTTCGTGGAAAAAGCTTTCACCGAACAAACGAACGAAATCGCATCCGTGCGGCTCGACACTCGGCACGGAGTCGGCAACTTTTTTCTTCCGACGATTCGAATTTGCCAACACTGCTCTGCTTCGTGTTGCTGTTAATGGTAGTGGTAGTAATGCTACTTTTTCGAGCAGAAACGATGAGAAAGAGAGGAAAAAATCGTTACCTAAAGTTAACACGTTGAATAACGTAGGAGTAAAGAATGACCGGCACTCGACGTTTCTTTCCAAATTTATCTCAATCGTTCTTAAGATCTTTTTGTGACATTTGGAAGAAAATAATAAAAAGTAAAGACCAATGAAAT
Organism: Dolichovespula saxonica; assembly: GCA_911387935.1. Taxonomy (NCBI): domain Eukaryota; kingdom Metazoa; phylum Arthropoda; class Insecta; order Hymenoptera; family Vespidae; genus Dolichovespula; species Dolichovespula saxonica. Next base: position 2,914,840 of record OU427001.1, read on the forward strand.
TATGAAAATGAATTTTTCTGTATAATTCTATTTGCAAAAAGATTGTGAAAAATATTAGATGAATATATCGACTGCTACAGCGTTTAACGTTTTAATTTATCTCGCGCGAGATTTTAACAGATTTTTAAAGATCGACGAAATAGATTGGATCATTTTAGGCAAGGAAAAAAAAGTAATAAGTAATAGTTTGATCGAAAGATTTCAAAAGAATAGGGATTAGCGATTTCGCGTCGATGGTAGTCCTCAACTTCGTCGTGCGATTGCGTCTGAAGATAATGCGTACGGGAACACACAAGTCGCGCGGTGTGCTTTTCCCGGAAGAGACCGATCATCCGTAATCACCGATGCAAATCTCACACCTCGGGTTAGGCCGCTCGTATGCACACCACCAGCATCGAGCGAATGCTCGTGCTACTCGACCGAGAGAAAGTTGTCGATTTTCGCATCGGGATACAGCAAACAACCGGTATGCTCGTGTTCCGCAGATAGATATTGCCTGCCATCTCTTTCAAGTTAAGAACGATTAGAAAAATGTCGACGAGTATCGTACTAATGGAATCCTCGAAAACATATCTTCTAGAAGAGACGTCTTTAAAACGATTACTCCATCACAGATTTTCTATAACCATCTCTCGTTCGGACTCTCAGAGTCCGTCTATCCTTCGGCAAACACGTTCAATATAGTTCGCGTTCGTATTTTGTGTTTTGCGTTATTTAAACTTTCTTCGGAATAAAGAAAATAACAATTAATTTAACGTCCTTCCGATAGCGCGGAGTAGACTCTCCTTCTTTTAGTTTCCATCATTCCAATTATTTGTTCATTGAACACTGTATTTACCATTAAATGTATTAGTAATTATATGTACTAGTGATAGTGGCTTAAATGATATATATACTTTGTCAGAAAATTAAATTGCTTCATTAATTAAAACGAAACAGGATAGAATAATTGATCAATTTGAGGTTACTTTATTTTTCGCTTGTTGTTAGACCACCGGCACAAATATCATTTACAATGATAAACTATTCCCTGTTGGAATGATTTTCCATAATTTAAATTTGAAAACATTTCAAATTAAATAACAATCAAGAAGGCTTTCGTATTGCGTCTGGTATTGAACGCCCTTTGTAAACGGATAAAACGAGATAAACTTTCATCGTCGTACAAGCGAAGAAAGAGTAGAGTCGATTCGACAGTCGAGACGGAAGAGATAATAATAATGGTGTTTCCTGGACTCGTTAACTCGTTCTCGTTATCGAAAGCTGAGTCTCCTACGCGATCACACTTCAATAATTAGTAAGCTGCATAAAATTTTAATTTTCAAAATGGCGCAAATCAACAATAATTACGAAGCAAGATAAATAGAAATGTTTATCTTAATATTCTTATGTATTGTATATATGCAACACTATACTATTTATAACTACATCCATCTATTATTTATCAATTAAAAGAAAAACATTAGGCTTCATATTATCAAATAAAATTACATACATACAATAATTGTTTCCTTTTAAGTTTCGTTAAAATCTGCTACAAACTTTACGGACTACCCAATATATTTGAGAAAACTTTCTTTTACATCGTATCGATCACGCATTTTCACTTACTTTCCGATCGACCCTACTACTCAACAAGTGCATCTGCGTTGCAAAATGATCGAGCAAACGTGTACGAGACGTCGATGCATTACACGCACATTACCTACCAATCGGTAATCGATTTGACTACCATGGTAACAGAGGTACTTTTTTACCTTCGATAACGAATAACTAGCGAGTGAGAGAGAGATAGAAAGAGATAAAAAGAGAAAAAAACGAAAAAGGCAGTTAAAGTGGAAAAGCGAGAGAGAGAGAGAGAGAGAGAGAGAGAGAGAGAGAAGGAGATAGATAGAGAGAGAGTAGGAGAGAGAGAGAGATAGAAAGAGAGGGTGATGAGCGAATGCCAAGAGAAAGAGTAATAACTGCCCATCCTCTGTACCCGTCGATACACTCGATATTAACTCAATTCACGCTCATTGCGCCGCTTCGCGACTAAACGAATTAATCGCACAAAATGGGAATCGTCCATCATATATGTATGTACCTCGTATGCAGGTGTACCTAACATATATGTGTAGGTGTGCCGAAAAGTTTCAGTCAAAAAATAGCGAGATTTTCGTTCGAATCGAGCTCAACAATTGTTTGAAAAGTAAATAGAATTTTTGGGGAAAATTTTACATCACTGTTCAAAGTAAAACCGACGTTTCATAAAATCCAACTTCCAATTTATCTTCGCTTTAGTAATCGTCATGAGTTCATTATTTTTTTACCACTTCACAAAACGATCTTGAGCGAAATTCGATGTTTCGAGTAAATTTATGAAAATACGATCGATAGCAAGAATGGCACATAGAAAAAGGTCACGAGAGAGATACGAATCGCGAAAGAAATTCTGGGATATTTATATTCCTCTTATAGTCCAAGAACTTTCGAAAGCTTATGCTCGTGGTATGTATACGAAAGCGAAAGCAAAATCTCTTATTGTAGTATGGTCCTACTCGCACACATATGCGAAATCGGTGATTACCGTCACGAGAAAGGTAAGATAGTAACGTCTTGTGCGAAGAAACCGAACCGCCCACTGTCGTTTGTAACGGTATTTCAATGCCAACCATAACCATTTAGAATCTAACCATAACTAACTAGAATCGTTCCAATTCCAGTTTCTACTTATGACTTTCTTAAATGAAATTCCGATGAGCGACTAGCGATTGCATGGGAGGAGACATCGCTAGAAAGTCGATTATTTTTCTTTCTTTGATTTACAGATTTATTGAATTCACTTTTTGAAAGAACTTTTTCGTGTATTCTACAATAACTTAAGCAAATTTATTACGTTAAATTGATCCGTAATAAAGAAGGAAAAATATATTTATGTCGAACAGATGTTATTTAACCTGCCAGTTATCCATAACAGTTTACAGATTTATAAGAACGTGTTATTAATAATCTGCAAGCTTTATATGTAAGAAATACGAGATTGCATCATCATAATACCATGTAAAAATTTCATGCAAGAATAAATGTGACATAATACGTCTAGTTCAAAGAATATTTTACATGCTACACAAATTCACTACATAAATGTTACATCTTGCTTGAACATCTTCGTTCCATTGGTATTTCTCTTAAAATTTTATTTACATAACACCATATACGTAGATATTTTATATTATTAATCGAAAGTACTATTAATCGTATTATCTAAATAAACCATGAAGTATATTTTCTTGCTAGAATAAGGCTTTTAAATCTTCGAGATGATATTTGCGAGTTTCATATTTGTAAGATAATTGTTATGAAATCAATACATTAAAAAGCATTTCAATTCGAATACGGATCTTTTTGATTTAGATCCAGTAGGTAGAAATCTTTATGAAAAAAGAATCTTCAAACAGTAACCCATGCTTTCCTCGATTGCGACAGCCATTCGATTATGATTAAGCTAATACGAATTTGATCCGCGTCAGGTGGAAATAATGGACGCGCCGGTAATTACATATAAATCAAATTATATTCGGAGCCGACCACCGCGTTTAATAATCGCTGGCATGCCATGTCAAGCGTTCGACTCAATTGCAACACAGCCGAACGCGCTTAAATTACATCGTTATATAGGATGCTTTACAATACACATTGATATATCTTTACATGTATCAATTGTATGCGCTATAGCACTTTAAAAACGATTTTTTTTAAACGTACTGTCACGCTCGATTAGATCAAATTTCTCCAAATCGAATACGCTAATTGAAATATCACTTCAATTGTTTCCATTTCCATTTTGGTGTGTACCTTCGAATTTGAACTTTTATGCTATATATTACATATAATTTGACGAATAATATACATTTAAGATATATTATATATTATATATATACATATATATATATATATATATATATATATATATATATATATTCTGACAAATATAAAAAATGTAAAAGATTAAAATGAAAAAGAATAAGTATTAAACAGTTTGAAACATACATATGTCGTTTAAAAATTTCGTTTCACCATAGAGTTAACACAGCCAAAGTCCATCGAACGTATCCATGTGACTTCTTATCAAGGCACAATCTACGATGTACAAGATACCATCCTCGTTCAAAGCAAAGCAATTAGTTCGAAAGTAAAAAATCAATATACGTAATCGGTAATTAAAACGCGATATCCGGCATAATTTGAATCTCTATCTCTTTTTCTCTTGCGATACGACAGCGGTATAAATGATAGACGGGCATCGAACCCTTCGCTACAGGAAACACCTTCCCATATCCTTACAGAGAAAAAGAGAAAGAAGAAAAGAGAGAGAAAGAGAAGGTGGCGGGTTACACGGCGTACAGCGTTGCCTTATCGATGTCGGATCTACGCCGTATTTAGAAGGTGATCCCAGCATGATACAACGTAGCACGAAATCGGTCGTAGCTCGAAGGCATGCAGACCGATCTTACGCGTGCTTTACTACTTCTATAGACTTCCTCTTGCATTAAGATACCGCGAGAACAATAATGTTACCTCGGCCATCGCTGCAGGTCAAAGGATTAAAAATCCGAAATATGTTCGATCTTTTACGCAAGCATATGTTCATGGTTCATATATAATTATATGCTATAATATTATTGCTTAGATGTTCTCAGTTGATCATGTTAATATAATTATGGGTTATTAACAACATTGTACGATAGAAATTATTTCGACCGATTATGTCATTTAAAAGATGTTATTTTTTTTGTAAAAAAAAGAAGACGTAACTTTATTTCAAATGAAATCGAAAATGTTATTTAAAGAAGAGAACAAAAAAAAAGAAAGAAAAAAGTGATAGATTTCACGCTGAGTGACCTGCATGTTCTTTCTCTTATTTTTCTTTCGAAGACGCGTAGGTACATCGACGGTATCGTACGACGAGACTCGCGTCGTAGCTAGAAAAGAGAAAGCGTTGATTTATCGTACCTTGTCAGCTGTCTCTCGAGCTGCCCCTATCAGCCCTCCGGCCCTCTGCTTGCTCCCAGACGCGTACTACCTCCGTCGCGTATCACCGTCGCGGTCGTTATCCCGCCGTTTCCGTTCTTCCATCCGCCATAATGGAAGTCGGAGATCCGTGTATTATCGTCGAGATCTTTCGAAGAGGTAGACGCAAATGGAGACCTCGGTGATGCACCATAAAAGGAGTTTCGCCCCTCGAAATTATCGCCTTCCGTGCTTGTCGAGTAATTCGTACGAGTCAACTTTCCTTCCCCTCCCTGTAACGATGAGAAATAATTAGATATTACGAGAATTCGTATGAGCCATCTCTTTCATTGAAAGCGAATCGATAATTCGTTGGTAATGTAACTTGAAAGTGAGAAGTAAATTATTCTTCTTTAATAACACATTTTCAACTCTTTAATTTAACACTCAGCCTAATCGATCGCTAATTATTATTAAAAAGTATTTGCTCTTTTCAGTTATCTTTATATTTATGAATATGTATCACTAATATAACAAATACGTCGACGTTGGCGTTATTTATAAAACACGTGTCTACTTCGTTGAATACTTCTATAATTTTGTACTGCAAATATTAATCTTCCTCTCAAGAAAGTAAATTATATACGCGTTAACAAGACGAGTTTTTAAACCGAAATGAAATTTCGATTTTCTCTCTGCTTTATGCAGTAGATACATATCGTAAACAGAAATGTTTACTAAGTTATAATCCGTTACATAAACAACGTGATTTAGACCGTGTATTCCCAGTATCGCGTATCGCGTATCGTATATATCGATGGTTCTAATACATTTATCTACCAAATTCTAATAAAACGTATAAATACGACTGTAAATAGGTTAGTAGAATTTCAATATTACTGTCAAGATTATATTCTCTTTTGTAATCGACGTATAAACTGAATCAAAGTACGCAAATATACCAGTTCAAATATTCTTTTTACGTCCTCGTCTCTTCTTTCTTGTCTGCTACAGAATGCAGAAGGGGAAATCTCTGAAGCGACGTTTCCATTTGATTTCCCAAACTAAGCTTCGCAACCCAAATGCCGGAAGGGGAAATTGTTAAACGCTAGCAAACGACTTTCTCGCCTCCACCGTAGCTAGAATTCTTTTGGATCCGATACACACGGCCTAGTCAACTTTTACAACAAACGTAATTTTAGGTTTCTCTTACGAATTAGAGAACCGGTTCAACTTGCAACGAGATTCGTAATGAGATATATTTAGAATTTCCTGAAACAACGATTTACGCGTACTCGTTCATTTTCAGTCTATCGGTTCTCGCTCACCCTGCTCCCACCCTCCTTCTCTTTCTTTCTCTCTCTCTCTCTCTCTCTCTCTCTCTCTCTCTCTCTCTCTCTCTCTTTCTCTCTTCCTCTTTCTCTCTTTTTTTCTCTCTCTTTCTTGTCTCTGTTTCTCTTCGAACTAATATAGTGGTAGAGTTCCGCTTTAATAAATCGCATGCGCGACAATTCGTTCGGTATGCGACGACGTTTCAATGGGCGGAACTTCATAAGCTGGAGAGTAAAGCTCAAAGCTTCGAGAACTGTGTGCGAAGGGTACCTCGAAAAGCAGCAAACAAGCGAAGGCTGGTGGCGTTTCGATGGAAACCTTAATAATAGGAATTCGATAGGCGTATTTCTATCTCACTCACTCATTCACTCTCTTTTTCGTCTCTCTTTGCTATTGGAATATCTCTCTTCTCTTCGTTCTATCTATGTCTCTCTCTCTCTCTCTCTCTCTCTCTCTCTCTCTCGCTATCACTTCCCTCCCCTACTTCTCTCTCCGTGCTTCTCCCTCTCTTTACCTATGTGTCGTCGTACGTGATATACAAGGGATATATACCGTAAAATACGCCGACGGAATTTTTCGGATTAAAACTCCCATGGCGATGGGGAAAGTCCGAAGAGGGACGAGATTCCTGGTCAGCGACTCTTCTGGTCAGCTCTACGAGAACGATGAACGAGCAAGAAGACGACTATTTAATGAGTCCTGTGATCTATTCTCGGTAAATTTGAATATTTTAATTAAAAGAATGAGATTTACTGCTATTTAGATAACGAAGAATGATTACGATTTGTGACGGCTGGTCACAATCGTTCCAAGATAAGTCGTCTCCGTCTTTTTCGTTTATATTCAGGCTCTTTTCAATCAGCATTATAATTCTTATACATGATGTTTTATCTCACCGAGAACGGTGTTATCCTATAAATTTACTCGTTTAGTTCTGCTGGCCGCTAAAACATTGAAAAATTTTGTTACATTGACGAGTGTATATATAATAATGATCGACGATCCATCGAAAATGCCACAAGATGTCTTTAAAGTTCATAAGATAGGTAACTATTCGTTTTATACGTATCTTCCGATCGTCTCTAATTTCCATGTTTCTTCCATGACGGTCGAAGTAATTAGAAAATCTAGGCTATGGTTTCGCTCGTTCAGACAGCTTGGTTAGTGCGACGTTGCGCAGAAGACGTGCACAAATTGGTTAATTAAATCTGGGAAATTACTATTCCCTCATCGCCCAACCGTCTACGCTGTCGGCATACGGCAGCCGAACTTGGCAATAAGAACCTTATGTGATTAGTTCGAAACCTCTGTACGATCCGGCGCGTATCGTGCAAGTGCAAACATCGTCCCATTTAAAGGATCGCATGCAAAGGGGCAACAACGTGTACGTACCAAGCGTCTTGAACAGGATTATCGTTTGTCCTAACCATCTCTCTGGTACATATGTCTGTTATATACGAAGTCTTGATAAATTATAGATTCTAATTTTACTAACTGGGAAAACTTATCGGTAAGATGGATCTTTATTAATATATGTATAATATATATATAATATTAATATAAATAATAATTCTTTTTTCGACGATGGGAAACGTAATTTCCTCCATTAGAACTGCTCGTCCTGTCGAGCATTTTGATAGACTCCAGGATAGGATATTTCCTTGCCAAAGATCTCCAATTTCTTTCTTCCCTATGGACACTGACCCCATATCTCGTTTCGAGGCTTAGTTGTATACAAAGTCTATCCTAAAAGAGAACGCAGGATTCAGGACGTAATAATTATTCCTAGCCCTCATCTTTCTCAAAGTTCTTTCGGAATATAATAGAAAGAGAAGAAGAGGATAAGAGGAGCGGTAATGTGCAATGGGCTATGCGAGTACAAACGATTATAATAATAGCCCTTAAAAGGGCTTCCGCAGCTCTTATGGCGTTTCCTTTGAAGCTTTTTGACGTGTCGTGAATGCTCGAGGTGTTCTGCGTTATGGTTTATGATGAATATGTCGTATCGTGTTTCTTCATCGATGCTTGGTCCCTCTCTCTCTCTCTCTCTCTCTCTCTTTTTCTTTGGTATTTCTCTCTTCCTTTTTATCTTCGAAATAATGATTCCCTTCCTTGAAAGTACAAGCAAAACGTATTGGCCCAAATTATGGTACTTTCGTCTTCTTTCTTGTTCTATTTTCAAAAATATTTATCCGGTTTATGTTTGCAATTCAAGTTGGCCGGATCTTTCTTTATTAAGAAATTGTACTGAAACGGTATTTCCTTCTATTCTCTTTTTCTTCCTTTTTTTCTTCCTCATTCCGTCTTCATTGCTTCATTCTTTGTTCTTCTTTCTCTTATCGAGTCTCTTTCATATTACTTTACTATAAATAATATTCCGTAAGACTTCGTGTATTTCCCCAAAGCGTAGAACCGTGAATATCAAAAAGATCTTATCTCACAGCGAGCTGTACGATTTATTACTCTCCTTCGAATGATACTCTCTTTCTCTTTTACCAGTATAATATATAGACGACCGTTAGTCATTTTGTTCTTCGTCGCGTGCGAGGTCGTCTTCTTACGATAGAAAGAGTCCGTTCAAAAAGGATCAAATCGATATTAACGCGTTGGCGTTCCATTTTTACCCTTCGTTTGTCTAACTCATTCATTATATAGATACTGTCTCAATTGTAAATCTTTGAATAAGATCGTACTCCTTCAAAAAGTTAATTTTTAAAAACAAATTGTATCATAAACCTTCTATTCTTATCTGGCTTTACTAAATTAAATATTAGATATAAACTTAGACAATTAAATTTCGAGACGGCCTTCGGTTTATATCACGAAACCTCATGTTTCAAAATTAATTTCCAAAGATGTTTTCATATGTATATGTGTGTGTGTGTGTATTTTTCGCTTTGCGAAAGATCATATTTTACAATCATAAAAATAGCTAAATTAAATAATTATCCGATTGTCAGTTCGAATCTTCCTTTCGTTTGATGTTATCGAAAAGAATGAAACGTACCGAAAGAAACGATCTCCTTTTCTAAGAAGCCGCTTGGACACCCCTCGGAATTCCATGAAAAGCAAAAAGATCATTTTCGAGTTTATCCCATCTCACGATCTGACGTGTTGCGAGGTACGAGTAGTCCAGTTTCGGGAAGCTGGACACAGTTTTTACGCCTCTATGAGTGCCCTTGTATGTTGGCTACGTGTAAACGTATCGCTTGAAACTTTTCACACGTCGACTCTTATCCGGCGCCGAGTTTCAATGGAAGTTAATACAACACGATAGCGCTGACTATGGTCCAGTGAATTCTTCATGCTCGAACGATCGAAGACCTGCTCTTAACGCGAATCTCGAGAATGAAGTTTGCTACTGGTTCGTGCGTATGTATACGTATACTTATACTTATTTATATACAGCCAAACTGGATCGGCCAAAACGCATTTCTCGTCCGTTAATTGTGTTGTCGTTCATCCGAGTCCTTCTCGGCGTCATACGAATGCGATATATCGTGCAGGTGCAGAAGCCGATCGGTCAAGATTCTGACATGATCATCGAAGTATAAACTTTACGGAAACATCCACTACCTAGATCTCAAACAAGTCTGAAACGTTATCTACAACGTTTTTATGATTCGAAAATTAACATATTGTGAATTAATTGATCATAAGATGTAATACTTATTTATGTTTTTTTTTTTCATTTTTATATAGATATTAACAAAAGATATAGATATTATTTGTAATGAAATGAAAATTAAATGAAAAAACGTAGGGTATGTATGTATGTTTCACAAAGTATACAAGAGTTAATTAAAAAGCTAGTAGAATATCACATATTTTACAATCGTCGCATATCTCTTGGGATTTTCGGAGATGATATTTCAAGATCGAGATGTGTACTTTCGAATTCCAGTTGTGCCTACGCGTGCCTATTTCGCACATCTACGATCAAATCATTCAGATTTAGCATATCAAAGCTCACCATCGGCCGGCGGTTGATCGTTCTGCCCCGACTTCGTAGTGGACCCTTCTCATTCGTACCCTTCCATTAAAGAAACCTCAATATACCCTCGAAGATGTATTCCGTGAAATGTGAAATTCAGAAAATATATACGCGTAGGAACACGTAAACCGACACGAAGCAAGATCGTTGGCCTCGCCTAGTCAGCCAGGAAACGTAAATATGCACTATAGAAGCGTAAATATGCAAGTACACACATACTATGATAACTTCGTGTTTCCTTGGCGTGCACGCAGGCTGTCCTACGGATTTGAGCCTGTTATAGATACACATTCGATATACACATGCATCTATATCCCTCTGTCTCTTATAATGCATTAGATTTTTACAGCGCATCGTTTTCCTCTCTCCAACAACTCTCTATGTTCTATGGTACACATACGTTTCAACGAAAGTATTCGCAAAGATCTATAAATATACGAGAAGGTCTGATGGCTTTCCCGAGCGTTCTATTAAAATATTCGTTTATTTTACGAAACATCGACGTACGCCACGAGAAATAAAACCAGCAATTCCTCGACGTACGCAAACTCTTTTAATAAAGGAAAAACCAACAATGGAAGAATCAAATTTAAGTACTTTTAGTAAGAATATCGATGGAAGCTGCGGATGAAAGGATAGAAAATGAATCAGTAAAATTTTTCAGTAGTAAATAATTAATAAAGAGAGAGAGAGAGAGAGAGGGAGGGAGGGAGTACAGAATAAAAAGTAGTCACGTGGGTAACGCGTCCGGTTCGATTATTCATGCAGAGTAGAAAAGGGAAGGGTAAACGGCGCGGAAAGAAACATCGACGCGGATGGACGCGCAGAATCGAAATTAATATTCCTAGATCGAGGATGATCAACTGTGAACGGTAGCGCGGTAAATTACGTAGCGATATCGCTGCCGGCTCAGAACCGAGCGCGTAGAGCCCCGTCAACTTCGCCGCGATCTGCATAACCGTGAGCTCATTACCTTTTAATTACCGGCCACGGCTGCCGCGATGATTTTCAGTGCCACTGAAACTCATCTACCATCGCGGCTTTCACACAATGGAGGGGACTTTTCCTCGGCAACGTAACACGCCCATTAATTTCGTTGCTAACTCCACGGGGCAACAAAACGATAATTCTCTCCGAGTACGGCCGTGCGCACGAGCGAGTGACATCAAGAGAGAACGGGATAGAGAGAGAGAGAGAGAGAGAGAGAGAGAGAGAGAGAGAGAGAGAGAGAGAGAGAGGTAAATAACCTCATTATACATTACGTAGAGGAGAGTACCAACAACACCGAAAGCTTTCCTATGATCTCGAATATGTTATTTAACTAATCATTTATAACAATCAGTTTTATTGAATTTCATCAATGCTATTATTATTGATCGATTATATAGAATATTATGAAGGAGCTATTATTTGATTATTTGATTGTAAAAAATATAATAAATTATATTTCCCAATAAAACTATTCCAGAGAAATCGATTTCTAAGAGCAATAAAGTTCAACAGAAATGTAACAAAAATAAATGGCGGCGAAGAAAGAGAAACGACAGGATGTCCACTGCCTAATGATGGTAATCACGAGCTCGGGTATAATGTCTTTGTTTTGTAGGAACTCGTAGAAGGCAAGATCGTGCTGAGAGAGAGAGAGAGAGAGAGAGAGAGAGAGAGAGAGAGAGAGAGAGAGAGAGAGAGAGAGAAGACGGAGGTGCAGAGTAGGAAAGAGAGAGAGAAAAAGAGGAAGAGAGAAATCGCGAAGCGTAGGTAAGCGTAGGGTGAAAGAACGGCCAAAGAAATACCACGAAGCAGACCCAGAGGGTATTCGCAGTAACGCAGAAAAGCTGGTCGTGCGTGAAAGGGAGAAAGAGACTATGTAAGTGAGAAAGAGAGAGAAAGAGATAGAGAGAGGGAGAGAGAGAGAAAGAGAGAGAATCTGAAGGAGGGTGAGAGGAAAGGAGGAAGAGACGAAGGTTTAGGCTCGGCACGTATGATTATACGCTATCGCGTACGATTACGGACGCTTGCTCGTGCGAGACCGGCTCGCACAGCGCATTATGAGCTTATCGTAGGCGTACGGCTCATGATAGGCACCAGAATGCACGTTAAATTGAGATAGAAGCGTGCGTAGAGAGCGATACTGGTACTGGTTTCAATCGGGAAGCTGGACGAAGGAAAGACGACGAACGCATTCCTGACAGAATTTGCGGGATTGATGAGAAACACGTGAGAAAGAGAGAGAGAGAGAGAGAGAGAGAGAGAGAGAGAGAGAGAGGAGAAAGAGAGAGAGACGGAGAGAAGATTGGAGGGAATGAAAGATAGACAGAACAGGGAGAATCCTAATTAACGGCATTGGCCCGGACTCGTTTGCATACGTAAACACAGAGAGGGATCGGTTAGGCGCGTTCAGATTCTTGCTAAATCCGAGAGTGATTTCGCAAAGGGAGACCCATCCTTCCAGTGTTCGCGCACTTAAACAACAACTCGTTACCTTCCTCCGTTGAAAGCAAATTCATACAGATAATCTATCGGTGCGAATTATTTATTTTAGCGAAATAAAATGTGTAAGAAGATCGTATCCTTATAGCTCTCACTCAATCGTACGAAAAGCGACGATCTACTTGCGAAGTAGTTACCTGATCGTGCTTTTTCAACGCGAGAAAACTGAACAACCTTCCAATATAAAGGAAGAAGAAGAGAAAGAGGAAGAGTGCGCGAAAGACGAAACGAAATTCAACATGGCTCTAGGAATACGAACGGTAGGATGCTAGAAAGGTGGAAGGAGTCATCGAGATTGGCCTTGCTCTCCTCTTCAACAGCTAGCTAGCTAGCTCGCTGTGTAAACTTTCATCCCCGCCTGCTCTTTCGACACCTTCCATTAGTCGATGGGTTAGCCGGCTGGATGGATGGGTAGATGGATGGATAGATGGTTGGCTGGCTGGCTGGCTGGCTGACTGGCTGGATGGATTTGAGAGTAGCGGCAGGTTTTATCGTTCTACGAGAACTGTCTTCGCTCTGCTTCTTCCAAGAGCGAAGAGGCAGAAACCAAGGAACACAGTTACGAGCTATCGTACTCTCACCCCTTTTCTTCTACTTCTTCTTCTTCTTCTTCTTCTTCTTCTTCTTCTTCTTCTTCTTCTTCTTCTTCTTCTCCTTCTTCTCCTTCTTCTTACCCGGCCATTACCGCTTTTCCACGAAAGAGATTCCGTTTCCTTCAGCTGGCGTTCCGACCATGGACGATCGACCGCGTTTTTCCACTCGTGCAAACGAAGCGTAACCTTCGAGGATGGAGGAGACGAGAAGAAATCTTTAAGAAAGTACGAGCATGGAAAATCGGAGGAAGATTTTGAGTTCCGTGGCGAGCAACCTCGTGCGTTTATTTTACCTTACGCGGAAGAAAAGATGATTCGTAATTGACCGTTGAAGGGAACATTATTCTCGGGAAAGACTAATTGTGGAAATAGATTTTGATATTACCGTGCCTATTGCACGCTTCAACGGTGTAATTTTCTATCTAATAAACATTCTTCACAAATCGACTATTATCTATAATTAAGTATGTGTGTGTGTGTGTGTGTGTGTACATAAAGTAAAATTATCAATTTCGGTGCTGTCAGTTTCAGCAGATATTTTAGATTCATTGTATTTAGACATAAAATAGGTATATATAAATATGCATTTAAGCTTTATTTCAATCGTCTGTTAATAAAAATGATTCTTTTCCCGTTATAATATATATCGTTTTCTTTTTCGTATTAATAACAGTTATGATTTCTTAATCATCGAAACGAAAAGTAACTTCTTGATTTTGTACGACTATATCTATTCCTTGTCAATATTTTAAAAGTATCGTAAAGAGTTTTATTCCTATCTAACACTCTTTCGAACGAATCGATAGGCAATAACGCAGCGAGTACAAAAGATCGAACCTCGAAAGCGAAATAGAGAAGCGAGCGGTGAAATTCAAAATTCGTTTCGGAAAAGAAAGAGAGGGTTTTCGAGAGAGAAAGAGAGACAGACAGACAGAGAGAGAGAGAGTGAGAGAGAGTGAGAGAGAGAGATGATGGGAGTGAGGAAGGGAGGAAGAGAGAGAGAGAGAGAGAGAGAGAGAGAGAGAGAGAGAAAGGGCCCAGTCGAGAAAGTTGGAAGGGAAGATGAAAATGGCGTGGAGGGTGACGTCGCCGGACGGCACTCACAATTTCCGGATTTCAATATTGACGGTTGCGGACAGTCACGCGGCCGCGCGTTATCCAATGTGCAAACTTTCGTCCTGTATTTTAATTTCGCAACGCTCAATATGTTCGCCGCTATCGTCGCGTTGCAGCCTCGGATTCCAATGCCGACGTTGGTTTTCGTCCTCGTTTTCCTTCTCGTTTCTGTCGTCGTCGTCGTCGTCGTTGTCGTCGTCGTCGTCGTCGTCGTCGTCGTCGTCGTCATCGTCGTCCTCGTCGTCGTGAAAGTGTTTGCAATAACAGTTTAATCCTCGGTGATGAGAGAAACTCGTTCGAGGTAGGTCTCACTCTCACCACTCGTCTACCTCACCCAACCCTTTTCGAGACACTTTCGTGCACTTTAATCGAGCCACGTGTTTGATTTTACGCCACCCAAGATGCATAGAAATTAATCGATAGCTAGGCTAACGTGGCCGTTTCGTCGGTCGGACGCTTTTACGCTTATTGGATTCGCGCTAGAAACGATTGAGAAATATTTACACTTCTCTGGTTTAAGCATCAACTATACGTGCACTTTCAACAATTCTCCACGATTACGACTTCTTCCATGATTTTCATCGTTTAATTTCCTAGGAAATCTACATTACTTTCTTAATAACGAAGAGAAAACAATCGTCAAGAGATAAAATCGATAAAACAAAATGTTGCCAATTGTATTCAACTTTTATAATTATATATTTTGAATTGAACGACCAATTATAAGTAATTAATTTATTTATTCGATATTTTATTTATAATATTGATCAATACAAAGATATGAAATAGCTCATTATAAAGCATTTGTAATAAAATATTGAGTCAGACTCGACGTGGCACCGCAAAGGGTTAATTACTAGCTTGGTTCATCTGATAATATCTCTGTAGGTATTATCGATCATTGACACTTATTTCGACAACTCGTCGAAGAGAGAAGCAATTACGACCTAAAAATAGATCACAATGGTATTATATTACGAATCATAGTGGTGTGTTCGACATTGACGCAGTATCGCGACTGGACGCAGTGGACGTAATTAGTTTCGTGTTTCATTACTCTTTAAATTACAAACAGTGAAATACCGCGGTGGAACGTTTAAGCCTTTGTAATCCGTCGAAATAAACATGTCCTTAAATTCATTCGGCGCATTGCGCCGGATTAACGCTGGATCGAAACGATAATTAGATTTTAAGTGCAATTAAATAAGTAATTAATTTACGATCCAATCGTCGAGAGAGGCGCATTGTTCACGAATTTCATAGAATATCTAAAGTATCGATATAGTAATACCGAGATAGCAATAATGAAAGGAATCGCGTTGAAAACTGCAAATAATAGAAAAATAAATCAAATCGATCGATTATTTCTTTATAAAATCATTTAAAGCTTCTAATACATAAAAATAATATCATTGTTTCTAATCAAAAGCAATCATTTCCTTCGATAAAATCACTTTAACATTTCGCTGTAACAATTGATATGAAAACAATATTTACAGTTTCCGAATCTTCCGTTCGATTTTACGAAGAAATTTGAAAAGAAATGTTCGGGAAGAGTGGAAGAACGAATCGATCAGTGAGAGGGACATACCTTCGCGACAAATCTATAAACGTAATGTTCAATAATGTAGCCCTTCGCAAAAGCTGACTCGCGTGACTATACGACACTCTCGACATGCGAACTCGCAATGGCAACACGCATTCGCGACACACGCCACACCCACATCGTATCGGGCCGTTTATTGCAAAGCCACGAGGACGAAAAGGAAAGGAGCAACCACCGGGAGGCAGAGAGAAAGAGAGAAAATGTCGTTCGGCACCCCCGCCCCAAGATACAAGCGCCTCTAAAGATAAGACCCTGCGGTCTCGTGGAATACGATGAGAATATATCCTTGGGGATTTAGCGTGTCACGTGTCACTGAAACGCTCACGATCGACCGACGAAAGAAGGGTGTTCAACGCGATAAACCACCGGCCAGAGTTATCTTCAACATCGCCTATCTAACGATCTTTTGTGTTTTTCGTTCCGGCTTTTCAATTATCCCAAACGTTGCACCGTAACGTCATCTAGACTTCGTTATTATTTTTACGATCGTCCGACGTCTGCATATCCATGAGATTCCCTCTAAACACCGGGAACTTATCGTAATGACATCTCGTAAGCCATGTTAAAAAACATGATACGGTGTAATGGAATCACGTACGTTAATACTGAGATAGAAATAGAAAGAGATAAGGAAAGAAAGAAAAAAGGAAAAAGGAACTGTTATTATGATTAGAAAAGTTAAATTAAAAAATATTTGGATTTAATTGCACAGTTTCTGATTATTTTCTAATGATCGATTAATCAATATATTGTTTTAATTTAGATGAAAATTATCGTGGCTCGTTGTCTTAGACTATCGACTATTCTCGTAGAAAAGTAATTTACGATGATCCGAATCAAAGGACATTTGTCTGAATAAAGGGTAAAACAAGAGAAAAATAAGAAGAAGACACGATCCAAGGCGACAAAGAAGATATACGAGTCTCGCGGTGGAACCCTCGCGTTTCGTTTTTCTTCGATTTGAGCATTTGTCTCGGGCCAAATAACGCGTGTTATTCCAGCTAAGAGACAATAAAGTGCACATGGTAAATTTCGTTCGGAAAAAGGAGAGGGAGAGAGAAAGCATGCGCGCAGTTACGGATAAGCCTCCCTTTTACCCCGAGGAAAGACACACACTGCTCACTTTCTCGACGATCTACGAGCGTTCTACAAAGCAGATGATTTTTCCAACGATATCCAAGCGAATCCAACGTATTTCCGCTTGTCTCGAGAATGCCGTCTTCGAGTAGCACACGAGAAGCCGCTTTCGTGAAGTAAAATCGCGTCTTTGAGAGCGGAGAGGATAAGAAGCTGCTCTGAGGGATATAAACGTCCTTGATGTATCACAAAATGGGGGAACTTTGGCACACCATTCTGCTAACTTCGACGGATCGTGAATAATATTATTTCTCTTCGTATCTTCCCGCCGTCGAAGATCACGCCTTTTCTTTTTCTTCCAATTCTTTTTTCTTCTTTTGCTTTTCTCTCCTTCAATTTCTTTCTTTTTATCATTTCTCTTTCGAAGAACCCGCGAAACCCATCTCGAGAGACGTGGGTGAAAGAAGGAGCGTCCCCTCGGAATTCATACAGCGTAAAAAGAGAAGAAGGAAAAGAAAAAAGTAACCACATCCTCTCGACGTTCTGCTTCGACAACGCGACTGAAACTGGTACAAAAATGCGAGGGCGGACGTTCTACTTTCGATCGATGTGACCTGTAATCAATAAATCGTATTTTATGACCGGCCTAAATCGAAACTCGTTGTTTCCTACAAGAAGATGTACGGTTCGATTATTCTATCAGAGAGGTGACCAAATTTTTTCCATTTGAATGCAGTACACATCATAAAACTTAAACGGTTTAAAAAAGAAATCTATTTCTTATACAAAATTATCTAACCGTATATAGATTTAATTTAATTTAGTTACTCTTTTTTTCTATATTAAAGTTATTTTAAATGATTTCAATTATTATAAATTAAAATATGTTTATTTTGGTTTTGAATATTTTCTTATTTTGAGTGAATACATTTTTGTAAGAAATTTATTATTTCCCTTTAGGATATTTAAACACCGTTTACGGCCATTTCACATGTTAGTTTTTACTTTCATAACAGCTGACAATATATTTCCTGTCAGCTGTTATGATTTGATCTTTCTAACAGATCAATTGGTTAACAGAAAAATATTTTCATCGTCTGCGATTGATTCAAGAAGACCGATGGAAAATTCGACAATTATTGTATTTTCGTACTTTTTAAGGGACGTTAATTAACTTTCAAAATACTAAATTATTTTTAATTTCATTCATCATACATTTTTCTTCGCCACAGAACAATTTGAAACTGATATAAAAATAAATTAATATTTACTGCGTTCTAATTAAACGTTAACAAATCGATTGAAACATATGCGAATGATGTATCGTCATATGTCTATAGTTCAATGATCATTCTTCCTAAATAGCAAAAAGCAATACAAAACAGTACATGTGCTCTAAAGCAGTATAAAATCTCAACATATAAATTTTGCAGTACAACTGTCAAAAAAAGCAGTATAATATTACAAAATGAGTGGTTACCTTAATGTCAGATTGAAGAATAAAAAGAAATATACATTGTATGGTATCTCAAACAATTACATACAATTCAATAAGAAATTCGTGCCGTTCGCTCAATAATCAATTAAACAAAAATTAAATTCAATTCTATTTAACAATTGAAACTATCGTCGATACTTTGAATTCAAACTATTCTATCCATCATCGATCACGTCAAGGAAGATAAACACGCCAATACGGAAATCTAGAACGGATCCGAGCTTGTCGGATCGCACAGCTTAATCCAAAGCCTCGGTTAACGAATTTGCTTTGTTTCATTGAAATGCCCTCACTCTCTCTCTCTCTCTCTATATATATATATATATATATATCTCTCTCTCTATCTCTCTCTCTCTCTCTCTCTCTCTCTCTCTCTCTCTCTCTCTCTCTCTCTCTTTCTCTATCTATCTATCTATCTATCTATCTCTCTCCTTTCTCTCCACTACTCTTTCAATCGATATTCGACCACTGGCCTTTGTTATGATATAATTACCACGTGAAATCATTGATGCGAACGCGGCCACTTTCTCTCTTACTCTTTTCATCCTTCTTGCACGTTTTCGCGATTTCTGACTTTTGCAGTAGAGAATTATTCGCCTCGGCTCATTATCTGCCGGCGCCGATTTACCGGCGTGGAATTCGCTCGTACCCCTCGCCTGTGCTTCATTTTCCACGAAACCGGAGATTACGCTTCCACGGCCGGACCTCTTCCTCTCTCTCTCTCTCTCTCTCTCTCTCTCTCTCTCTCTCTCTCTCATTCCCTCGTTCTCTCCTTTTCTATCTTTCTCCCTCGGTTACTCGTACCGAGTTCTCTCATTCCAGTCGTCGAGTGGAATTTGATTTCTGAATCGCTCCGAAAGCGGACATGCGGACCATCCGTTCGACTCTCTCTCCCCACCCCTCTCTCTCATTCTCTCTCTATCTGTCTCTCTCTCTCTCTTTCTCCCCCTCTCTTCTCATACGACTTAAGGAGTTTACGTAGAAACGTCTCCATCCGTGCGTCGCGCATACGAAGTTAAGAACCGAACAAATCGATCACGGCGCAGGAGCTTTTAGACGGTCATCGAGTTTTGCTGTTAGTCGAATGCATCGAATCGTTACCGGATCTTCTTCGAAGGGAACTCGATTAATTCGAATGAAATTGTTTGTGATTTCGTTATATTTATTTCGTACGGGAGAAAAACGTTCAAGTTAAATATAATTTAGGAAACAATGGACAGTAATTCAGAAACTCGTAGTTTCTATATATATATATATATATATATATATATATATATATATATATATATATATATATATATACACGCAGTTGTCTAGGTTTCTACTTAGAAAAAGAAAACACAAAAAAAGAAAGAGATAAGAAATAAATATATAAACAGTAATTATCGATCTATGCTAAATGTTAAACATTTACACACTGAAAATGTATAAAACTTACAAAACTGTGTTTCACATTGCATTCCGAAATTATTAAAGACTGGAATAGAGAACCCAAGGTCTCATTTCGACCATTTTCTTCCCGAATCGAATCGTAAGTTTGATCAAAATGTTATTAATATTTGAATCAATATGTATTCAAAAAGGCCCGAGAGACTCGCACCTCCTGATAAATAACTATACATTTGCAGCCGATTCAATAGATATAAGACTCGTAGGAAATTCGTTACTAATATACTCGAATCATCAAAATACAAATTTCGAAATTCGAACATCAAAATAATTCGTTTTAAAATATCACTTCGATTTTTTAATTGGAGCTCACACCTCAAATCGAGGCAAATAAATATCGATCGATTAATAAAATTCAAAAATAAAGATAACCAGGAGATTTCGGTCATTTATACAGTTTGCTAAAAAAGATATTTAAAAAAAAAAATCGATATTTCATCCAATGCAATACTATCCAATTACTCTTGTTAGATCTTTAATTACTTCCTTTTAAAATAAAACCTCAATTTGGGCTATTGGATCTCGCTAGATTGAACTCGAAGCAGCCATCGAATCGATCTCGCCGTCGTTTCGGTGGATTATAGCAACAGACAGTGTCAGGCTACTTCATAGCAGAATCCTTGGGTTCTTCCGATAAAAGGAACTCGGAGAGCCCTTGTTCTCGATCGAACTCGTGTGTGTAGACTTTCATGAAAGAGGCGTATCGCACTTCCGCGAATGGACCGAACCTTTTGCTTTTGCTCCGTCATTGCGAGCCTATCTATCTGTCCAGCGAGGCATGCATACCTCTTGGATCCTAAAAGGAAAGTAGCCCACCCCATGTAATGGACCGCCCGCTGCCCGTAATGCACCCAGATCCCTTTTATTATTTTATGGTAATAGCGTTCCCCTCTTTCTTTTCTCTTCTCTTCTTCTCTTTTCCTAGCAATGATCGCGGACACTTTCGTTTCCAGATAGCGAGAAAGTAGCCGTCTGGATTCAATATTTCTGTCTCTTTACGTTGAGAGGAAGTCATTCTGAAACAAGAATAAGACTTCCTCGATCGTAACGACATAATATTTAATTCTATTTCCTTCTTTGAAGCTTAATGACAAAGTTATTTTTATAAATGAGCAAAAATTATATACGTTCAATGGTTTTTGTCTTTCCTTTTTTTTCTTTTTTGCTTAATATAAATACTACTCGTTAATACAAAATCGATTAATCGTAAGACTACGTGAGTACATAGATTTCGATGCGGATTAGAAGCAAATCCAGTGCTATCTTTCATTTAACCTTTAATTTCAACTGATATACCGTCGCTCGAACGCTCTAGCGGCTATTTTGAATAATTTAGGGCGTGCACCCTGTGCGATATTTCAAGGCAACAAAGACGGAGAGACAATTTATTTTTGATTACGTCGTCGAAAGGGGAGAAACGAATGAGCGAAGCGGTGGTGTCGAAAGATCAATTTAAAGTGTACCAGGCTAAAGTCCACAATGACGTGTCTTAATTCGTTTTCATACAAACGATTGAGTTACCGGTTATGAAAACGTTGATTAAAACTCCCTCTTCGAATACGTATCACTCGAAACAATGTCATTTAAAATGTTAACGTTACAACTAAGTGATATTATTATATTAACGAAGATATTAGACGGTAGGGAATAAACTGAAAAACGGGAAAAAAAGATTTTATGAGATTATAAATGTGTCGATGGTTATTAGAGCGGCCTGGATTTTGTTGTTTCGAATCTTTTTATATCTTGGATTTTTTGTTTGATGTCGTAAGTTAAATCCCATAAAAATGTTAAAACGAAACAACCATTGGGGCGATTTCCACGAGGTCTCTCTAATTTCTCCTGGAAGCGTATCCATTGACAACGGACTCGGAGCGTTATTCTCCCTACGTGGAAATTCCGGTAGCTTTCCGAGACAGAGCGCGTACACTCGGTCGGGTGAGATTGTCGACGCTGGGCTCAAATCAAGACGCTGCCTAATCCAATCAGGGATGGTAATTGCGTGCGTAGCTTCAGGGCAGTAAAGCCATCGAGGGGCCAGGGGAGAGGGGATAGGATTGCAGACTACAGCCACGAACCTTGAGGGATGAGTCAGAGTTCAACCCCAATGCTATACAGCCCGTTTGCACGTTCGTACGTACCTCTACATCAACAATTTCCACGATACCGTAACAATCGTCACAATCGATCGTCACTACGACCATAAAAAGTCGAATTTACACTATTTTATTCTATGAAATATTGAAAAATATAAAAATAATTGATTTCATTTCGTCAATATCTCTATACTTGTAATAAACATCGATGTTAATTGTTATTAATAATACAGCAAATTTCAATTTCGTTTCAATATATTTTTTGCATTCAATTTTATGAGGAATACGTTAATTGGCGGTAGGTTTGATACAATTGGCAATATCTAATTATTTTTATACTTTTTTGTTAACAAATAAAATTTATGATTATTGAAAATCGTATCTGAATATTTACGAAGAAAAGTATAGAATACGTAAAATTATAACGGATTATTCTTTGGATAGTATGTTTAAACGTTATCGCAGGCTAAAAGAAGAAAAAAAGAAACAATCAGTAAAATCGACGCAAAAATCGATACCTCTAGTAATCGAGCTCCTAAAGATAGGTACGTACATACGTACATATGTTGTAAGAGAAGATAATTGAAGGTTGTAGAAGAGCGATTTGTAAAAAAACACGTGTAACTCGCACGGTCCACCCTCGCTTATTTTCATTCATCGAAGCGACCCTCAGTCACCCTAACGACCGTTTGCGGACAGCGAACGTGTACCGTTGCCGAAAGAACCGAGAAACTAACCAATCATCGACCATCCATGCTATAATTTCGTACTCTACTTACAAGCTCCGTAATCTAACCTACGATCTTCCTATTTCTAAGTTTTATGTTTAGAACATCATGTAGGTCGGAAATCGAAATATTTCTAATTATTCTTCTTCCTTTTGAATACATTGACCTTCGTTATAATTTCACTCCGTCTTTCCTGTCTGCCATCACTGTTATTAATTACTTCATTATTATTTATCAATATTATTATTATTATTATTATTATTATTATTATTATTATTATTATTATTATTATTATTATTATTATTACTATTATTATTATTATTAAAAGGTATTCTGTTACAGAAATTCGGTGTTCGCATAATGGAACAATAAATAAAATTATTGTTTATTGAAATCGCGTATTCGATTTGATCGTAACAAGTTAGCAAAAATATTTAGACATTTCAAATTTATGCGTATACCAAATATATTAGAAAGTTAGGAAAACGGTGCCTTCTACGGCAAACTAGAGAAGTTACAGATTGCAATGCGCGTTAAAGCAGCAACTGTAATTACGAACGTCCTATACATTGTGGTACTTGGATGCGTAGAAGGATGGGAGGTGTGCGCTCGCGCGCAAACATACCCGCTACTACCTTGGTTCGTGTACGCTCTCCTACAAGGTGTACGTGTGTACACGCGATAATGGTCCTGCGGGATCGTAGGAACGATCGGCTTACGGCACATGTCAGCCGAGTCTAGAACATCGGTGCTCACATTCGAAGCTCGTCGTCGTCCTCCTCCGAGCTGGTAGACGCGGAACTCTACTCACCGGTGCACTGCGTTCGTAGACGTCACTCTGTGTAGTCACTCTGTACAGTCCGCTGCAATTATTTTATCCACTAAGAGAAGACCATAAAGTTCATATTACTACAAACTCTTTGTGAAAATGAATTAATGATACCTTTTCATTCATAAATCTATTAAATTGAAACCAATTTTCATTCGTAAAGTAATAGAAAATCGTTCGTACTTGTGAAGAAATCATGAAATTAACGAAATATCATTGCTTTAGACTGTACACGTGTACATACGTAGGCAGGTAGGTCTAGGTAGATAGGTCGTGATCGGAGATCGACGCAGCCGTCGGGTTATACAGGAGGATCTAATTGCAGCATGGGCTCGTCGCACATTTGTATCCCTACGACGAGAGTCGTAACTTTACTGCAGAGAGATGCCCTCCAATGATCCTGATACCCCAAACCCATTGCCTTCTTCCGTCTTCCTCTACGAGATTCAAAGCGTTACTGTCGTTACTATCGGGTCACAGGTTTTAGTGCTATTACCGTTTAATGACGATTCGATCAGGAGACCTCGTGTGTTCGGAGAAAGGATCAATGTACATAGGTACGTAGACACCAATACCTGTTCGTAAGTACTGGACATTTGGATTTAACAAGCTTAGATTCAAATACAAAGGAAGTTACTTTAAAGATAGACGTCGTGAGATCTTTAAAAGCGTTTAAGATCGAATAATCGGGGGAGAAGAAGAGAGGGAAAGAAAGAGGGAGAGAGAGAGAGAGAGAGAGAGAGAAGGATCTCAAGCGAGAAAAGCAATATGCTTGTGCGATAATGTACACACGTTTATGGCCTGTCAGAGATGAAGAACGATGAGATGCTGCTTCTCTGTTCCTAGGCAAATTAATCGAAGAGAAAGGGAGAAAGAGATAGATAGATAGATAGAGAGAGAGAGAGAGAAAGAGAGAGAGAGAGAGAGAGAGAGAGAGAAAAGAGCAGGGGATGAAAGCGAGGGTCGTTCGGTCGATTAGACGCGTAGGTGTCCCTAACATTATGCGTTACAACAATGATAGTTGACATGAAATACTGGTGAAAATTCGCAGACCTCGTCTAGAACCTATAGAAAAGTGAGCTCGTATTTTCTCGGTTCGCTCGACAGTTCGAACCCACCTCCACGGTCATCGTTCTTACATCGTCGATTACCCAAAATAGATTTAATCAAGGGAACGCACAGTCGATACGGTGGGAGGACAATGGCAAAGCTCGATCCTGCGGACACGCCCGTGATCATGACGAATCGGTGAGATCGTTCGCATATGCAGCCGTGTGAACGCAAACACGTATCCCACTCTCTATATCGATATTAGTCTAGACGTACCGCCTGCAATATGTGGAAACGACGCTCGAATCGACACCCGGATCGACGTAGTGACTTCACTCTCTGGTAGGAGCCTAATGTCGCCCGGTGAATATTTAATGAGATCGTTGGACAACTCGTCTGGTCGATCGTTTTCCCTCGATGACGTATACTTGATGAATGACGATATCTCGATTAAGAGAGAGAATTGTTAAAAGAAGACACCGAGTCGATGTTCATCATATGATTGTTTCGAAATGTTGATTTTGGTGTTGATTAGGAAATTTATCGACATTATAATCCTCATAGATGATGACTTGTCCATCACACCCATCTTTATGCCTGATAATATTCTAAATATCTAATTCGTGATCTTCGTTAGCAAGATTAATTTTGAAAATTGCATAAAAAGTGATTCAATTGTCGTTTTAACAATTTTTCCGACACGCGCCTACGCACATGTGTAGGTAAGTTAAAATGATTAGGAAGCATGAGTCGTAGCGTCGGCGTTGAACCCGAAAGGGGTGAAAAGACCAAGAGAGAGATAGAGAAAGCAAATAAGCGTAACGAACGCGAGACGACTCTGCGGAACTGAATTACATGTAATTGGCTTCACCCCAACTGCAACTTGAAAATATATTTTCGTTGATGCGATTCCATGGCCATTAGTCTGACTTGCCTAATTGTTCGTCCATTATACGCTGACACCGCGTGCTTGCAAGAGGTAGAGGAATAGGAAGAAGAGGAGGATGTGGCGTCGTGTCGCCAATCCCATTCTACTAATCCGAGAGTGTTCTTGTTTACCCTTGCAACCTTGCCCGTTAATCGATAAATCGACCGCATTTTGGTATCCCACTGGCTGAGGTGATAAAGTAGTACAAAGTCAAACCAACGTTATTCCCCATTTTCATTGATGCAACTTTGTTAGATATCTAAAAAAAGTATCACTTCAAGTTACCAAATTTAGATTTAAAACTTCTTTCGAGATATAACTGTTGTCATGGGGAAGGTAGAATGAATGTTCGTTCGTTCCAATTGCGTTTACAGATAAAATTGTACGAAATAATGCTTTACGAAAGCACAGAGAAAAATTGCAACGAACGTAGATGAGGAAAATGTTACAGGAAAAACGAGATGCTTCTCAGGTATTTTTAGGACTTCAACCATTAAACAATGCAACGCTGGAAGCTCAAGGAATTTCGCTATTGCTTCTACAACATTCTAAAGTTCTCGCTGATGAGAGAAAATGAAAATGCACGATATTTCAAAGAGAGAAAACAAGAAAGGAAGAGAGGAAGAGAGAAATCGTTGGCATTCCTTAAGAGCTCGCTCGTTTGGATGTCAAAAAGCACGAAAACGGTGATTCCGCATTCGACGATCGTTTGCCATGGGTGCTATTGATTTCGAAATAATGCGGAAGGAAATCTCTGCGATTCCGCTCGTTACCTATTTTAAACATACCGTCAACAAGCACAACGACAGTAGTAGCGTCCCAGTGGTTTCATTGAGATTCAATAATTTGTTTAATCCCAACGTTTTCAACGTGGCAACTTGTTGCATTCAACAACTACGTTCACATCATAAATTTTTTACGACCTTCCACACTAACGAGCAAAAATAGATGTAAACACGAAAAGAAAGCTATTCTTGGTGATGGTATGTCGGTATAAAATGCGCGGACATTGTCTATTGAAATTGTCTGAAACCATGTTCCGTTCTGATGAATTTGATAACATCATTAGATTTTATAATATTTCATCTTTTAAATGGCATTTCTAGCCTTTATCGCACTCACGTGAAAGATTATACTATATATTATTTCTTCACACTATACAACAAAAGTACTATTGAAACGAACTAAACGTGGTTTTTTCTTAAACATACTTTTTCGCTAGTCTTTTCGATTTTATAAAGAGACAAAAAATCATGTGACGAGTGGTCCTTCGTGAAGTGCTGTCTTGTTTTTCATTCAATCAAGCGGAACTCACAAAATCGTCAAATTAAACACGCCCAGTAAGTGGTCGACCGAGCGAATGAGTGAGTGAGTGAACGAACAAACGAACAAACGAACAAACGAACGAATGAACGAACGAACAGTCGGCGACAGTCGTAACGACCCTCAATGCCTTTCGAGAGGTCGAACGTGAGTTCCAGCGGTGACCACGAAGGGCGGCGAACGTCAACGCGTCACGAAGGTTGCCCTTTTACGAAACACTCGAGGTAAGACCCCTACATATTTATGCCCTTCTAACAATCCTAAAACACCTACCGCTCGGTCTACCGCTCGTATGCAGACTTAGAAATACGAAGCACACCAAGAAAACATCTAACGACATTTCTTTTAGAGCTAGGGTGATAAGTTCAAACGACATCCTTGCACGACTTCTCTCCATTGTTCTGGTTCAAACACAAGCAGGAAAATAATGGGAAAAGAACTGGCACATCGATTTTGAACGAAAAACAACGGGCAAGTTCTCTTAAACTCGTGAAGAAGAGGACAAAATGAAAAAAAAATTTCAATGATAGACATCACTATTACTTCAAAAAGTGAAAGTGGCCGAAGAGAGAGAGAGAGAAAGAGAGAGAGAGAGAGAGAGAGAGAGAGAGAGGAAAGGAAAGAGAGCTCCCTTTTTTTAAGAAAATAATAGACGCACCTTCGAGAAGACGTGAGAAAAAAGGGATGACAAAAAGGGGAAGTGCGGGAAATGGGGTTTTTCCGGACACGATGCTCGTTCGAGCAATCTGGAACGTGGATGAACGGACCCTCAAGTACGTCCTGAATATCGCAGATGCTCGAGCCATTTGCCCTACTCTTCCTGCCCTTCCCGGCGTCTCGTGGTACTTCGGCTGCCACCGACCGGCTGCATGCTACCACTACGTCTGAGATCGTAAAGGCCGTTCATAATTGCCAGTGCATTGTGGATATTAATTTAGTGGCTCGTTCATATCGAAAGTAATATCGACCGTCCTGCTCAGGGAAAGTCCAATAGAAGTCGCTTCGAGATGAGTTACTGCCTTTAATTTTCCGATAATAGGGCTCGTGCGACCCTCCAGCAACTATCTCCCTTACTTCCTATCTTTCTGTCTCTGTCTCTTCCTATTTCACCTCTTCCTTTGCTCTCTCTGTCTCTCTCTCTCTCTCCCCCTCTCTCTCTCTCCCTCTCTTTCTCACTCTCTATCTATCTATCTCTATCTCTATCTCTTCTCTTTTTCCTTTCGGTCGAAGAGAGCACCACGAGACGGAGACGAGGCTCCTTCCTTCGAACGTTCTACTTCGCACCACTTCCCGTGGGTACCATTCCTAGCTCGCTCAGAATTGTTCGCTGATAGTTTCCGCGAGGGGGACACTCAAGAGGGGTAGTTAACTTTGCGACCGAAGCCATTCATTCCCATGGAACAACTATTTTATTGGCAACCCTCGCAATAACCCTAACGTTTATCAACCGAACTATGTTTACCAAACGGTAAGAAGAAGACGATGACAAAACGAACGAGAACGGCAACGTCGTTCGCTATTATTTATTTTTCTACTTGAAAAAATTGTTAATTAACGCTTATGGAAAGATCGAGGATACGTGTTAATCGATAATTCCCAATTATCGCGGACGAATGCGCTTAGATATTCAATAATGTAATTTGTTGTCAACGATTAAACAGGTTTAATAGGATTGTTGTCTCGAGAAAAAGTAGAAAAAATATATATATAATAAATAATTATAAATAATTCTAAAAAAACAATTAAGATAAAATAATCGAACAATTTCTAATATCGCTCGGGTTTATATATCTATCCTGACAATTATAACGTAATTATCGATAATGTCAATATTGTGACATCTACAACTCTATAATTGAGTCTCAATCAGACTCGATTATAACTTGTACAGCCTCGTTATATTAAGTCAATCAAGCTATTAGAGATTAATAGAAAGATAGATAATGTTCAATGGAACTTTGTCAATGTAAAAGTGATTCTTACAATATTTGTCTCGTTCTAGAAGAAATCACGCGATTATTAGCAGCTTGTACCGATCAGCGTATTAACAGTTCGACGCCTGCGTCGCAATCCCTTCCGGTATAAAGTAAATAAAAAACCGAGTACGGAAGTCGGAGATTCGAGAGAGAGCCCTTCCGCTTCACGCAACGCCGAGTTTCTTTTTCATTTCGACAGGAGGAAAGGCATCCTAGTAGAAAGAAAGGCTCGGCGGTGCTGGCAGCTACAAAGTGCTGGCAACGTAATTGAAAGCTTCGAAACGCGGTCATAACCGTCTCCGTTGCAGGACGGTGCGTACGATCGCTCCCAGGATGAAGATATTAAATACTTTTGCTTCGTGATCTGTGCCAGCTGCGTCTCCGTCACAAAGATTCAATTCCTTTTCCTTTCTTTCCTATCTTTGTCTCCGTCCGTCCCTCTCTTTCTCTCTTTTCGCAACCCTCGCAAAAGGACTCGTAGATGTGATAACCTTAAAGGACCATAGGATCGCAAAAAAAAATCGTCATCGATCATTACTTTAAGTAGTGTAACCGTGACTAATCGAAAAAGACGGTTATCGCCTTTCCTCGCCGAGATGACGGCGCATAATTTTGCAAACGTATTTCAATCTCCGACTTGATTCTGTTGAATTACGCCAAGAAGAGACGCTTTTGGATGATACGTTTCTTCGTATTTCTTCTTTTCCTTTTTATTCTTTCGAGGTACGTAGGTACTTAGATACCAGTACTACGTCGAATAAGATTCTATATGCGCGCGATACTCGACGGACGTGACTAATCGATAGAAACACATACGTATGTATGTAGGTATTTTCATTTATACTATATCCCATTATCCCGAAGCATGATTTTTCCAAAGATTCGAAATGCGAGGGATCATCCTCCTGGGTGTATCCTCGCGATATCACGCTGACGCGACGAAATTCTGCGGCAAGCGACCATGCGTTTCCATAAGCCATAAGGCATTAGAACGCACATCCCGTCGCGGCTAACCTTCCATTTGTATCTTTCTCTTTTCTAATCTCGATAGAAAATTGGCAAAAGCCCTCTTGGCACTCGAATAGAATTACAACCATCGATAAGAGTATCTTGTATCAAAGTGCTCAATAATAAATGGTATTAATATATCTACGAAATTTGAAATAATACATTGCACTTTCTTTAATATAAAAAATTATATTATTTACCTTCTCCCTATCTTTCTTGTGTTATCTATAATATGTAGTAGTATTGGCCCTTTGTATACTTACAAGTGTAATATCAAGTTTGTTTTATTTACTATTACATTATCCTCATAATTATTTGCAATTACGTTTAAACAGACTTAATAGTAATAAAACTTTTTCTTCGTCTTCCTCTCTATTTCTCGTCTTCTCTCTTCTCGCGACATAAATTCTATAGCAAACGCAGTCTTGAGGTTAAGTCAAGCAGAGTCAGTCGAGAAGACGGAGGTATATCTTTAAATCCCTGTGAAAGGGATGATAGGTACTCGAAGGCGACAATGAACCGTGACCCGGCTGGTATGCTAATCGGACATAATACTGATGAATTTACGATACAGAACGATTATCCTTGAACTGGCCCTGCCTTCTTGAGAGGCCAACCCTTTCAAATATACTTTCTCTCTCTCTTTCTCTCTCTCTCTCTCTCTCTCTCTCGTTCTTTCTCAAAACGAAACGTACATATTTCTTACGTCTCTTTGTACGGACACACGTCGCCATGCTCGTCCTCGTCCTTCTCTCAGTCTTCTTTCGGTACCTTTGAAAATACGTAGTTTGATTTCTCCGAAGCACAAAACTTGAGTTTGAAGAAAGAGAGAAAGTGAGAAAGGGAAGGAGGGAGGGAGAGGGAGAAAGAGAGATAGAAACGAATAAAAGATGACTCATAAACGAATAACCGATCTACGCCGACACGGTGAAGCCAGCCACGAGAAATCCTTGGTATTTCTGAAGCTTCGATCGGAAGAGCTGGAAATTCTGCAGCTGCGAATCGAACTATGCGAATGTCGTACGACTCGACCCGATCCACTTCGCTAATAGGTTTTACAAGAATTCGATTTAATCTTTCGCGTAATTAAGAATGGCCCGAACGTAGCTCGATTCGAAACTCGAACGATTTCAATATTTCACCAAAGCTTTTAGAATAAAATCGATATCGCGAAAAATTATTGCACACAGAGGTAGTGGTGGACTAGCTAAACGCTTTGCCGAAATTTTCGATCATTCTGGGAAGGCTTGGCAATTTTCAACTAAGAGAAGTCGTGAATTTAAAGAGTCAATAAGGAACGAACGCCGATGGGAATTTGGAAAGGATTCGGAAAGGATTCAAAAATTGTACGATTTCGGTATCGACCGTGGACTCCGAGAACACTCAGTATTATCGGGAGAACATTTTTTATGAACGTTTGACGATGATTTTTTCGACGCGGCATCTATTTCGAAAGTCGTAAATTGATATATGTAGATAGAAGCGATGCCCCTACCTCGGCGGCTCGTTGCTGCGTCGCATCGTCGAACGAGCAATTGGAATTTGTGACTCGCGAATGGGCGCAGCGTTGTAAGCCGCTCACGTACAGATGTAAACGCCGGCTACATCCGTCGATTAAAGGTCGAGCGAGGTAATATCGCGTCGAGCGACGTCAAAGCGTAATGGCGCTCTTTCGTCGTCGTTCACGGCACGTGCGACTTTTGCACGAGATCCCTCTTTCGATCCTTTGCTCTTTCTGATATATACTATACATGTTATATACATAAAAAAGAAAAAAGAAAAAGACTAAGGTAACTGTTATCAAGAAATAATTCGGGAAAAATTAATAAATTAAATAGTTTATACTGTCTACTTTCTTACTTTATACGTTTTTATTTTTTCAATAATTGAAACTTCTTCGTGGTTTCTTTCATCAAACAAAATTGTTTTTTCTTTTTATTTACTATCTCTCTCACGTTCTTTATATAAGTATATAAGTTTTTATGAGATTAGAAAGTAGAAGAGAAGAAATTTTGATTGTTTCATGAAACAACATGGATGTTGTAACATGTAAAGAGAAACAAAAAAACAACAACAAAAAATGTACACTTGACGCAAGATGATTTTTTTGTTCATTACACGAATATTGAAGTCGTGCGAACGAGAAGCTATACATCAATCCTTATTCCACCTAATCAACATGCTAAAATTCCTAAAGAAACAGGTTTGAGCGGCCTTATCAAAAATGGTAGACAATTCCCTCACAATTGTGAGGGACAAGCGGAACGGAGTCTCGATGGCGCTTTATTTTATTCCTTTCATCGTGAATCTCTCGCCGTAGTAATGAGAAAAGAAAACTGCATTAGCAAATGAGATCTATTTACGTATAAGCAATACAAAGAATATGAGAATATTTGTCTAATTAAAAATAATTTTCGATATTTTTTCTCTTATTTCAGTATCTTGATCGTACGTAACGAATCGTTTAGTGAGTCATAAAATAGATTTCTAGGATAAGAATTATGAAGATATCTCTTGTCGCCTTAACAAAACGCGTAATGCTTTATTGAAATGGTCACGGTATAAACGTGTATTACATTTTCCCCTCGATCCTTCTCCAAATGCACGATTTTCTACGCATGTGTCACACAAATTTGGTGTTAGCACATACGTCCCCATATGTTGTCGATAACGAATCGAAATCATTCGACTATTATCGTAGTTCTTTCTTTCCTCCAAAAATGTCCAATTGACGTAATCGAATTAAGTCGGTAATAATGGATATCTTTCATTTTCATCCACATTAATAAAATCAATGAACGATAGTAGAAAAACCAATCATTATATTATGAAACCCTGATTCGAGTACTTCTCTGCTAGCTATAACGAAAAGGAAATTGAATTTAAGGAGCAATTCGCTATAGGAGTGTATTAAAAATTGCTCCTTTAAATTTCGAATATATGAGTATCGTTGTGGCTTTATATTCCTCTGTATTACGTGAAATACCATTAATCGTTATAAAATGTTATTTTCCTCGAACGTTGAAAATGTATGGAACCATTATACCTTTTTCGGCTGAGTGACTGAAATATCATTATCGTCGGCTATTGAAGGTTCATCAAAATCCGATACCTATATAATACACAGTTCCATTAACTTTCCTATTTACTCTTTCGCGAAAGGTACAATGGAAATCGGTTATAATAAGTAATTTTCACTTAGTCGAACAATCTAGGAAGATCTCCACTTATTCGAAGGTATCGATTTTCTAAAGGTAAAATATTTCCGTTTGTAGAAAAAATATTCGTGAGGTACAAGAATGTCTCGGTACTGAAGGCGTTGCTGGGCAACCAAAAAAGGTTCGGCAGAAATAGCAGCGATTGGTTAAGGTTTCGACGACGACAGAAGGAAAAAGAAAAGGAGAGAGAGAGAGAGAGAGAGAGAGAGAGAGAGAGAGAGAGAGAGAGAGAGAGAGAGAGAGAGAGAGAGAGAAAGGAAAAAGAAGGAAAAAAGAAGAAGAACAAAAGCAAGGAAAGAAGATATCGATAGAGAATAAAGAGAGAATAAAAGAAGTACGGAATCGAAAGGAAGAAGAGGTAAAGGAAAGATAGAGGGACGTTAAGGTAGAAAGGAAGTAAAGAAAGGTTTATTAGGATGCTAAGGGACGAAGGGAGACGTAAGAGGAAGGAGGGAAGAGAAGAGATCTCGCAGTACGGTAGCCACGTCAAAGGTGTATCATAGCCAGACCGAAAGTGTTGGACGCTCGTGGGATGTTCAGGCCGAAAGGGCCCACTGCGATCGAGAGAAGTCGATGGAAGTAGTAGGTGCTGTAGGGGAGGAGCAAAGAAGAACGCAGAGGTAAGGGGAGGAACGACGAGGGAGAGTGAGAGACTTTTAGAGGAAAGGAAAAGGTAAGGGACCGACTGGAGAAGCAAGGAGGGAGTCGGCGTTCCGTCTTACCTTGTAATTTACTCACCGCGGGCCCCGAGCTATCCATCTCGTGGCATAACTCAGGGATGGGCCTGTAGAATTTCGAAAATGTCACTACACGAGGGGCACCACTGAATTTTCTCATTCATCCTGATTATAACTCGATGTGTACGTATTTATTCTACACCCCTTTATATTATCTTTCTTTCAATCGATTCAATGAAATTATTCACCGTCTTGTCTCCTCCTTTCGTTTCATTTCGTTTATTCGCTCTATAATATTTTCCGTTGTTTTATGTTTCGTTTTCTTTATAGCGTCTGATAAACAACAGAAAACATTCATTAATTTTTATTTACAATATAAAAAAGATAAAATAATCTTCTATTATGTATTAATGTTGTAATATATGATAGATATATTACCTCATGAACGATCATATTCTTTCTAGATTCAAAGATCGCGCCGTCCTTGGTTGCGATTAAAATAAACGACAAATTACGTCCTCGAAGATAATAAGATTTACGTTCACATATATCCAAGGCTATTGTCTTCGGGATACGTTTTGCCTCTGTATGGATATCCCAGCGTGGCCTTCGACTAAGAACCATGCGGATATTCGAGTCGTGAAAGGATACTTTATGTTTTCCTTTGGAAGGATCGAGCGATCGGTCAATTACATTCGCGAACATTAATGTAAGACTAATCTCGTTGAAAGCTATACCACCTACCAGCTATCTATTGTTCGTTAAAATTATCATGAATATCTACGATTAAATGCATTCATCGATTGCGCAATTTTATTACTTGCGAAATCAATAATGTATACCATAAATAAAAATATCTATCCAACTATTCTATAAAAATTTTCATTATTTTATTACTTGCATCTCTGTCCTCAATTAAGTGGAAAAATGTGGAAAAAGAATCGAAAGGAATGTAAGTTTCGAATTATCGAAGAATTCTTATTCGAGTGGTAAGGAGAAGAGAGAGGTTGGAGGGATGGGTAGGAGGGAGGGTAGTATACAAAGTATAAGTTGCACGACTAGGCACGGCCCTGGCATCGCATTGGAGCTTCAATACAACGCTGCATACGTTTAGCTAAATTACACTTTATATATACCATTATTATTTCATGGCTCCCACTGATGTGCCCTCTCACGGCTGACGCCTTTTTCTCGTTCTACCTCTTCTCACCCTTCTCCCTTCCTTCGAGCGAAGTTTAACAAAAGAAAGACTACCGCGCACAACCTTTTGCGGTACCGACGTTACAGAACGGCTTATTCGTATTACTCGACATAGGCGGAGTGAAAAAGCACATTACCTGTAGTTTCTTACACTTCTTTAACTTTGTTCCTCGTTTATGGATACTGATTTTGTCTCTTCGAGAAATATAATTTTTTTCTTTATATAACGAAATAAAGAAATGATAATAATGACCTAACAATAAGACTTATTTGTCGTTTATATTTCGATATCCATTAAATTGGTCTACTCTATTACATTTTCATACCAGACAGTCTAATATAAAATTTATATACTAAATATATTTATAAACTAGATAGACGGTAAATACTTGAAACTTTAAAATGGACTATTTTAACGTCTCGAAATATGTATACCTAATCGACTATCGGTGAATCGGAAAAGGAAGATAAAAAGTAGATAAAAAGTGGGATGATCACAATGAACCCATTGCTAGGTTAAAAAGTATTTGTGTAGTAAAAAGCTTTTGGTGAAGGTGCGAGGTAAAAGAAACGATTGAAGCTGAGAACGAGCCTTCGATCGTTCGATAGAACTATTCTATGAAGTTGAATGGTTTTCCGTCGAAAGAATTTCATCCGAGTCACAAAGACCTTTTACCATAAGTAATCAGACATGCAAAATCCTCCTTTTGTGCATGCTCTTACCTCCTCGATCATTCTTTCTTTCCTTACTCTTTATTCTCTCTCTCTCTCTCTCTCTTTTTGCCTCGTCTTCTCTTTTGCTCCACCTTAATCGAACCACATTTGATTTCATCAAGGAACATCAACGAACTTCCGAAATCATTATACGAATCAGTGTGAACAATGTACATACGACCCTTCTTTTTTAAGTTTTTTCTGTTCCCGGAGAATGGCAAAAAGTGTATTAATCTACGACAGCCTCTACTTTAGTTCATGTCTTTTTTCTCTCTTTTTTTTTTTTTTTCTTTTAGTCTTTCAGCGTTAGTAGGTCTGAGCTTGTAGCTTACGAACACGGTAAGCCTAGAAGGTAAACCACGCGACTAAGGTTGTCATATTGCTCCCGATCTCACATCTGAAATTCAAATGACCGCGGCGCCATGACTTTCAAATCTATCGATAAGCAGATAGGACCAGCAGGGAAGTACAAATTCGCATTCTCGCTTGGGTTTGTTCCTCCTTCTCCTTCTATCTTTCATCCCACGAACCAACGAACGAACGAACTCATAGTCAACATATGCATGTACATTGTATATACATACGTACAACCTACATAGATAGGTACGTATGTACGTACCTATATGTTTATTTTCTTTCCTTTTCTTTCCTCCTTTCGGTGAGAAGCAGCAGGAGATCTTCACGTGCAACATCGACCACTTCGAGCGTAACGATTTTTCGAGAGATCTCTTGAGCACTCGCTTTTAATCCCTCAAAAAGTTTTCTTCTCTTTCCCTCTGGTCGATCCGTCACGATCGAATACGCGCGATAACAATAAAATGTTTGCACGCGAGTATCTTCAGTTCGAAAGGATTCATTTATCGAACGTCTTGCGAGCCTGTAATTAATTACACGTCCCCCTACTACAAGCCGTTTTCTCTCTATCTTTCTCTCTCTCTCTCTCTCTCCTTTTCTCCCTTTTTCTTTTTCTCGGGCTGGTAAAAGAAAAAGAGAGAGCGAGAGAGAGAGGGAGAGAGAGAGAGAGAGAGAGAGGAAGCAAAATTAATTCAATTTAATCCACGCGCTCTCGCACAACTCGCGGGGTCGCGAGAAGATGCACGATCGTTCTTTGGAGGGAGCCCGTCAAAGGAAGAGGGACTATAGACTACTTATGCATTATGCAACTCGTAGCAATTAAAACTAAGTAACAATTAGACTTAAGGGGAAGAACTTTCGACCGAATACGTGACCCTTTAAAATCTTCAACAAAGTTGGAGGAGAATGGATAAGAAAGAATCTTTTTCTTTGACTCGTCGACTTAGCTTTTCCTTCCCCTTCTTTTTATTCTTTCCTTCCTTTTGCACTCTTTATCTCTCTCTCTCTCTCTCTCTCTCTCTCTCTCTCACTCTCTCATTCTCTCACTCTCTTCCTCTCTCTCTTTCTCCTGATGTCTCCTTGTCTTCTCTCAGCTCTTTCAGTTTCCTCTTCTTTCGCATCTCAGATTCGCTCGTTGAACTAGCGGTTAAGCACTCCTTTCAGTATACTCCAAGAACTTTAAGCACGCTTTTCAACGAGCAACATAACTTTGTGTAGCCTGGCAAGTGGCATACCCTCGATCGTAGGTTCGTAGGGCGCTATAATTAAGGCTATCAATTAACATTCCTTCTTATCCTTGCCGATTAATTCGAGATTATTGTTACCTCCTGACCCTTTTCCGACCATTATTTAGGTATTTATTTTCAGGTTCTTTTTTACACTTTAAATATATATCAAATTTTTATGTGTTCGTCTAACGAAATTAAACTTCCTCTCAATTTTATTCACGTAAAGTGAAAAATCATTTTCGGTAATGTAATTAAAGTGTCTCCACGACTTATCATCTTCGTCTATATCGATTAGCGAACTGTCGATGATTAGATTCTTAAGTTCGATCAAAATTC
Organism: Dolichovespula saxonica; assembly: GCA_911387935.1. Classification (NCBI taxonomy): domain Eukaryota; kingdom Metazoa; phylum Arthropoda; class Insecta; order Hymenoptera; family Vespidae; genus Dolichovespula; species Dolichovespula saxonica. The sequence goes on from OU427001.1 coordinate 2,952,653, forward strand.
CACGAAGGTACGTGCTGGCACGAATTTTATACGCTTCATACGGAAGGTTCGTATCCTTGAAAGAAGGAAACTTAATGATCCTTTATAGAGAGGCTTGGTCGATCTATGAGATGGCTAAGAGAAATCGTACATTTGTAATACGCGTCTGTTAGTAACGCACCTCGAGGTACCTCACTAATTATAAGTTTTTTACCGATCTTTGGCGCCGTGTCGGACGCAACTATAGCCCAAGTATTACGTTTCAAGGTTCCAAGAGAGCTGAAGCCACGAATAAAATATAATCAAGGCCGCAGTAGTGAAATCCCAACGAAATTCTCCTGTCGAGAAGTCAAAAGGAAAAGCGACGATTGCTTGAGAAAGAGAGCAAGAGAAAGAGATAGAGCACGAGAGAAAGAGAGAGAGAGAGAGAGAGAGAGAGGACAAAATAAAGAGAAAGAACATTACATTATATTATAAAGTCTGTAGGTAGAAAATATAATATATGTTAATTCATTAGTTAACCAGGGCACGTATAGATTAATGAATCGTGGTATGCTTTCTTAGTAGTAGTAAGAAATAAATAATTTATTTATTCTTTTATCGCGAGAGAAGTTAAACCTTCCTGACGAATGATTCGTTTTTTCTTTTCTTTTTTTTTTCCTTTTTTTTTTGAGTTAACACTTTAACAGTAAGAAAAATAAAAAATATTTTTACATAATTCATCCGTTCGTTAGCCTCAAGAAACGTTTTCGTACCTCAGAGTGCAGGTAATAAACCATACATACGCATGGGTTTAACATTCCGAAAGAGAGATAAAAAAAAGGTATCGATAATCGAAGGCACGGAAGGAGAAGGCCGTCTTCGTCGTCGTCTTCTTTGTCGATTGGGAAGTCGAAGCGGCACGATCAGGACTTACGGTAACTTTAATTACCAGTTTTCAATTCGTTAGCGTGGCGCAACCGCGGCCGAATACGTGGCTGGAATTCAAGGGCAGCTCGCCGTAGGAAAAAAATTAGCATGCTTTCCCGGGAGCTACCGCAGTCTAGCTAATTTGCAAAAACGTGAAGAATCGATAGCCGGAAAATGTGGCAGATTGCCTTGCCGTGGAGAAGAGAAAGAGGAGGATGGGCGGAAGGAAACGGTTAAAAGAGAGAGAGAGAGAGAGAGAGAGAGAGAGAGAGAGAGAGAGAGAGAGAGAGAGAGAGAGAGATAGAGAGAGAGAGAACAGAGAGACGGTGAAAGAAATTTAACGTGTCTCTCGAGAAAGTCAGGCCCGTTCCCTTTCGATTCTCAGCACGCGCGTCCCTTTCGTAGAAAACGAGAAACGATCAACGATCGTTTCTCCTTTGACATCCGGCACTTGTAAGCTCTTTCAAACGATGAGAACATATTCGTACATGCTTTTTTCTTTTTCTTTTTTCTTTCTAATAAAACGTACAAATATTCTAACAAGTCGAATGGTTGGTGCATAAATAAGATTGATGAAATCCTTAAATTTAGAATAGAAAAAAAAGTTCTCGTGCTTTCAAACACTAACGAAGTCTTACGGAGCTCGTAAAAAAGACAATCTCGAGTATCAAGATAGCCAGCTTTTCCAAGCCAACAACGAAGCCACCACGAAGAGTTATTTTTGTCGAGCACGCGACACGAAATGCTACCTAACGCGTTTTCTGCCACGATGGAAAATGCAAGATGCATGATACAAGGTACGTTCTATAAGCCGGTGAATTAATCAATTATTATATTTTTATCAACCTAGAGAACAGAAAATGGACGAAACATTATTTAATATTATAATGAACGAGGAAATGATATTCTATCGGTATCGACCTCATAAAATTTCTTTTTAACACACTGTTAAATTATTAGTGACGTTACTCACAGGAGAAATGATGATCTGCGTTTCCATTTAAATAGGTAACGGGGGATTAAACTCTTTTCAACTTTTACAATCGTTATAAATTCCTGATTCTCTGTGTTTTTTGTATCTTGTAAAAACAAGACAACACGTTATGTATTTATTTTTTATCGATTTTTTCGTATGTCAAATATAAATATAAACACTCGAGAAAACGCTACATATAATCTCGTCGAGAGGTACCAAAAAAGCGTTAACGTTTCCGTTAGACACCACAGGTGATTAATGCTCACTGACTTGAATTCTGAGAACTTGATTTGGCAAGCCACTGAATAATAAGTTCTTTTTCAATACGTACACGCATTCTTAGAAGTTGACTCGGCAAATTAATGTAGTTTTTAACAGATTTCATCTATCAAGAGAATTCGTATAAAAATTTATAGAATTATAATCGAAGAAACAATAATAAACAGATATGTTTTCGATATCTAGATACATATTAAAGATATATTTGACCTACATAAATACCTGGAATTTAATTTTTAGGCACATAAATAATAAAAATATGTGTTTCTTATACGCGATAATAAGTTTTTACTCTTCTCTCTCTCTCTCTCTCTCTCTCTCTCTCTCTCTCTCTCTCTATCTCTCTCTCTCTCTCTCTCTCTATCTCTCCCTCTCCTTTTCCTTTTCTCTTGTCGCTATCATCTTGAATGTTCGTCGTCGAATAAAGCCAAGATTGAAGAGAAGCACGGTTATATTTATGGTCAAAGCATAGGAGGAGGCCCGCGAACGATTTACCGAACAAATACTTTCGGTTTATCACCATACGTGCGATAACGATCGATCGATGTCCAAAGAGTAATAAAGCTAAAAGATGGACGACGGGCAACGTGAGTTCTCCTTCCGCTATCGGCGTCGGACGATCGCCGCACGTAAAATAACAACCGTGCCTCGCGTTTCGCTTTTCCATCGGCAAAGGAAATCGAGGTCGACGACGATGAAAATACAAGCGAATATTTCGTTCCTCGCTCGCTAGTACGTCAATGTATATGTATATATTTATATACACATACATATATATATATATATACATATATATAGATAATATATATATATATATATATATATATATATATATATATTTATATACACATACATATATATATATATATATATATACATATATATATATAATATATATATATATATATATATATATATATATATATATTTATATACACATACATATATATATATATATATATATACATATATATAGATAATATATATATATATATATATATATATATATATATCTGTGTATGTGTATACACCTATGTACACATATATCTGTAAATATACGAGCGTAAAATAGCTATCGCGGTCGTTCCTGCATTGTTGGAAAATTCAATACGATATTCGAGAAACGCGCGATGTTTGAAGTTCAAAACGTAGTATGGAAATTAAAGTAGAGTCGATTTTACAAACACGATCGATTATAAGCAATATTTGTTGCACATATAATATTGTAGTTGTTTGGTATTCTTAATTTTAATATGCCCTATGGTAATTATTGAATTGTACCTAATGCGAATGAATTTTCAATTTAATTAGTTTTAGAGAATAGAATGCAATTATCGACGTTTCTATTGTATTAGCAAGAAAATCTATTTTGCTATAACGATACATTCCTTGCAGTAACCAATTGTAAACATAAAAAGAAAATAGTAGAGAAAATAGCACAATTACTTTGAATATATTATAAGAGAGAATATTTCAAATAACGTAAAGATAAAACGAGATTATTTAAATCCGAGAGCGAATTGTAAATTATTGTTAACAAAATATTAGGAAAAAAATAACGTTCAAATATATACATATATATATATGTGTGTGTGTGTGTGTATAATTATAAATAATGTACGATTATTTTAGCTTGACAATTATTTCTTTTCCCTCTTTAAAATACGAGATCAAATTGAACGAATAAGCGATGAAAGATCAAGCACGGTTAACGCCGAGAAAACATGTTCGATGACAAGAAAGTAGGGGGAGTGTAGGAAAAAGAAGAGGATGGTGAATGTCGCTTGCTCGGTCGAAGGCGAAATCAATTTTCACAGAGCATCGTGCCACTTGCGGCTTGAGTTTGCGCGCGCGTGCGAGCAAGCAAGCGAGTCACACGTATACTTCGAGTAGCATGTGAACGAGCACGACCCGCGAACGATTAGTTTACGCCGTTGACCACGTCGTTCGTTCTGACGGACAGCGCTTCTGGGATTTCGCGATGAGAAATCGAAACGATGGACGCTTCTCTCTCTCTCTCTCTCTCTCTCTCTCTCTCTCTCTATCTATCTATCTATCTCTCCTTCCCTCTCTTTTTCTCTCTCATATGTTCTATCACGTGCATTCGATGACGCTAGAGCGTTTATCATAATTAATAATTATCGAGAAGATATGGAACCGTGTGTGGCCACATAGAAACGACGACTACTAGCTTGGAAAATAACGGGACGACAGAAATTGTCGATCAAAATAGCGTTTCGCCAACGAAATATTCGAAAATATTATCAGAGCGTAGGTCGCACCTGCGCTACCGACTGAAAATCCACCTTGGTTAGGACCAATCATAAATCACCGGCAAATCTTGCGCCGACCATTATTCACAATTAATCTCGTTTCACTGGGTAACGCGCGCATACCGACTACGACTAGCCACTATATTGTTCTCTTTTCTTTTCTCTTTATACCTTAATCTAATAAGAAAATCCAATCTAACAGAACATAATTCTTCTATGATTGAAATAATAGAAACTATCTACATAATTAACTTTCCTTTTCTTTTCGCCTCTAACCTGCTTCATTCCTAAGGCTTTACGTTGTCCTAGAATCCCAGAAAAATTCAATCAACAATTTATTTAAACAATTTCAATTAATTATCCATTTGGAATAAGCAAAGTCTCGAGGAAACTTATACACTTGACGACTTTAGGTTAACAATCGGTAAGGGCGGATGCTCTTTTCTCCAGTAGAACGAACAATTTTCGCGACGAGTCCTATTGGCAAAGCGTTGTTACCTCCGAAAAAGGGACGGCTTCAAATTGCTCGTAACAAAGATTTAATTGAGGCAATTAACGGAGGCGGACGGACGAGAGCATGGTGGAGTCAACGAGATGAAAGGCGAAGAAAAAGACTGCCAACGGACATGAACGATGGTAGAGCGACGTTGAGAAGTTAAAAAAGAGAGACGAATGTTGAGGACATAAAAAGAAGAGGAGGGAAGAAGGGTTGTCGCGAACGAGAACGAACGGACACGTGAAAACGCGTGCTCTTACGGGATCAACTACAAAGATAGCGATGAGAACGAAACTAAATCCATATACGGTAAGTCGGCAAAGTGTGAGCGCGTACACGACAGAAAGAGATTCCAGGAGGGTGGAAGTCTCGTTGAAGGGTCCTTCGCTTTGCCCGAAAAGGAAAGGACTTCAAATGGCTCCTACGGAAAAGGGACAAGAGAGAGAGAGAGAGAGAGAGAGAGAGAGAGAGAGAGAGAGAGAGAGAGAGAGAGAGAGAGAGAGAGAGAGAGAGATAAAGAGAGAGAGAGAGAGAGAGAAATATAAAGAGAGAGAGGAGCAGCCGAGAGGTGACCCTCCATGTATTATTCCCTTCGAACGTCATTTCAAAAACGGCTTATCCAGTGGCTAGGCTATTAATGTCAGAACTCATCGTCCCTCTCGCGTAAACGTAGGGTGGAATCTGAGCCAAGGACGACCACGAGAAGAAAGAAGAAGGAAGACACAGAAAGAGGGGGGGGGGAGAAAGAGAGACGAATAGAAGGGAGGGGGAGACATAGTGAGGAAAGGGGGGGAAATAGTGACGACGAGTAAGAACGACGACGATCCGATTTGTCCGAAGGGTTTCTGATTTAAGGCGACCTCGATCTCAAAATCCTCGTTATGACGACTCCTCCTGTGTGAATCACGCTGACGTGGTATTTAGTCCGATATCACTGTCTTTCGACATAATCGTTAGTTAACGTCTTTAACGATAGGATGTCGGAAAGGTCACTATTTTCGTGACACCATATATAATTATACTTTCTAAACGTGCTTATTTTTGCTTTGCTTATTCTACTTATGTACTTTTAGTCTCGTCGATACTTCTCATTATGATTTAGATGATTACGAGCAGATTATTAGATAATATTCAAACATAAAAATATGGTATAATTGAATAAAAATTTCGAGCGTTTCATATACGAGTCCGGACTAATTGTAAGTGGAATTGGAAAGTCAAAATTTGTACTGCATGTATCATACATGGTGTAAAACTCGTCGGAAGTGTTCCCTGTTGATTGTAATTCAGGAGATTAAACATTAACAAAAAGAACAGTGAAAGATACAGGGAACGTTGGAGGAAGACATTAGTAATTTTCTTTTTTTCTTCGCGGAGACCGCTCTTACGGGAATACTCTTGCCGTGAAAGGAAAATGAAACCGAGAGGAATAGGAAAATGGCAAAATCTATTGCACGTTCCAGGAGACCTCGTCGAATCGAGTTAAGTTTAACACGTATAATTTGATCTATCAATGTTACGAATCGCCGCTTATATTAAATTCGTAGCGTCGTTAATAGCGAGTGAAACTTGGTTGTACATGGAATAATCGCACGAGTCTACAATAGCGAAATTGATTAGCACGCGTTTCGTGAAGAGAAAGAGAAAGAAAGAGAGAGAGAGAGAGAGAGAGAGAGGGAGGGAGGGAGAGAGAAAGGGAGAGAGAGAGAGAGAGAGAAAATATTAAACCAGGACGCGCATACCTCCTCTTCGTTCGGAATTATTATTTAATTAATATTCGGTTTTCTGTATGCACGATGCACAGGCTGTCAGGCGCGTGCACGTCCGAACAAAAATCTGCTGATAATTTAAATACGAAACAATTTATTTCACGTCATACTTCGGGATTACGTGTCTGAACGTGTGTGTAAATTTCGTTAGCGGCTTGTTATTAATTGAGAATTAAAGAACGGGGTAGAAGAACAATGGACAATTACGAGATAGATACCTGTGAAAGCTCTATATATTTTTTTTTTTTACACTAAAAATAAACAGAAAAGACAAGAAAAATATTCTTTTACGAAACAATCGAACGATTCGTAATCAGACACAGCATATGCTCGCGGCGATCGATTGCAAAATCGAGAACTTTCATTTTACAAGCTAATAACTCTGCATCGATATCAAAGAATGTTTAACAAAAATTCTTATATTTATCGATCGAATCGTTTGTTAAACGTACACGTTAGAAAAAGGTGAAAAAGAAATAAAGAGGAGAGAGAAAAAAAAGAAACTAAGTTTACAATTTCGTTATGTCGATACGAAGGCAAAGCATCGAGTTTGACGCGGTTAGATCTAAGCCTTGGTAAAGGCAAGTTGTATCGAGACGTAGCACATTTTGTACGCTATATGTCAAGAGGCCGAATAAAAATCGTCTTACATGACTTATACTTTCTATTTCGTTGAGATACGTTACGCTGCTCACGGCATTACCATGGCTGGCGATCGTAGTCGAACGATCGTTTATTCTTCCAGACAGGATCGTAACCAATGGAATAATGAGCATCGAAGTCTCGCCGCGTACTCGTTTACGCGAGATCCGAGCACAGTCCTCTCGCTTCTTTCCCCTCTCCTTCCTTGTCTCCGCTTGCTTTACGAGATCCGGAGATGGTTCGATGCCTCGAAAAGAATTCTGAATAAAAGTAGGAAGTCCTTGAAATCGACGAAAGCGTAACAGTTCGAAAGAAAGGATCGATGCTTGCCGATAAAATCGTCCTGTAATAAAAGGACGCTCTTTACTCTACAATATTAGATTGCATTGTCTCGAAGCTTTGCGGTTCGATAAACGTAATTGAAAGACCTTTGTTGCTCTCAACTTCTTTAGCTACAAAGAGATTGAAACTGCCGTATTATCATGGAATTGTGCTATAATTGTATAATGTTACTTGCAATACGAATTCTTCAACAACGTTAGGTATTTATGTTTAACTTATTAATACCACTTCAACTCGTCCCTATTTCTCTTCAAAACATAAAAAGAATATATAAACTTGTTTATACATTTCTTAGACTAGGATAGAATGATGTGCGGTAATATACATTTAGAATATCATATAGAAAACAGCATATCAGATATTCTTAACTTTTAGTTTAAAATAATTCTAATATATACATTTAGAATATAAAATAGAAATTGGTATACTTGTAAACTTTTATTTTAAAATAATTCTCACTTGTGACAAAGAATTATTTAAATCGTTATTAGTTAACTGATTAATACACTTTATAGTATACTCTCTATTTTTCTCATAAAAGTTCATCCCAGTTTCTTTCCATGTCACGAAATTCGTTTTGTAACGAAATCGAACTGTGCGATCGATCATTTTCAATTCTCGGAGCGACGTTCTCAACTTGAGTACGCTTTTCAAAATTCAAAGTCGTATATCAGTCGGTAGGAAAATGCTCGCGACGAAACGTACCGACCGGCTACCGGCGAGTTACGCGCGAAAGGAGGATGTAAACGCGACTCGTATATCGTGCTAGAATGATTCTAAGCTCGTAAAAAGCAATACTGCGTATACGCGATCGCGTATCTTCACGACGTTTTACCACCACCGTATTTCGTTACGGAATACCACAAGACGTGTCTCTCTCTCTCTCTCTCTCTCCCTCTCTCTCTCTCTCTCTTTCTCACTCTCTTTTTCCCTCACACACTCGCGTAGACGGTAATAAACATAAAACTCGACGCCTATATTTTTTTCTTTTCCCTTTACTTTTCTTTCTTTTTTCATTCTTTATTTGCCCATTTTATTTTATTTTCATTCCCTTATTTATTTCTATTATTTTATACATGTAGGTATATGGTAATTTTACTTCACTATTTTCACCCATTAGTATACTCTCTCACACACACACACACACACACACACACCTTCCCTCTCTGATTTACTCTCATCACTTTGTTTTTTATTTTATGTTTTGGGAAAAAAAATTAAAAAATAAATAAAGAAAAGAAAGTTCGGATCGTGCGATGCGACGATATTCTGTAGCCGTTAAAGCAGCAAGAATAACGGACATATTTTTAAGCTACGATCTCAAATAAAGTCCTGAAACGTTTTACACGTCGTAAAAGCGCGTGATCCTTCCGTCGCGGAGAACGCGGAAGGTGAAGGATTTTCTTTTCCGCGCCGTAGTGTTCCCTTCGTATGCGCACCCGTACTTTCTTTCTTTTATCGTTCTAAGCACCGAACAAATTACGTCAACGTGCTACGATTTTCGGCACGCGGCTTTCTCGAGAGATTTCGTAAACGAGTGTGCTCGTATACGTCTATCTGATTTATAAACCATCGAGAAAATCGTTTCTAGACGTAAAGAGAGAAAATTTAATTCTTCCCCATACTTTATAGACGGTGTAATTTTATCGATTGTCTAATATAATCTCGTTAGAGATAAAATTAATGTTCCCATGAAAAATGATGTCCTAGAAAGAGAGAAAGGTAGAGAAAGAAAGAAAGAAAGGAGAGAGGGAGAGAGAGATGCTAGACGATTCAGTATACCTACTAAATTTATCAGAGATTGAAAAGAGGTTTTATCAAAAAATACTTTATCAAACGTTATTTTTTTCGATATATGTATATATCAAAATATGAACGAGGTAGAAACGAATCGATAGTCGAACTACCGCGAGCGACGCATAGGTGCTTCGAACGTATCGACTCCTCTATTTCGTGGAATTAGAACATAAGCTCTGCGCTGTCGCCATGAATTTTTTCCTGCTCTTCTCTTTCTATCCCCTTCTTCGCTCTCTCTCTCTCTCTCTCTCTCTCTCTCTCTCTCTCTCTCTCGTACGACTCTATAAACGTTTTCATAAATTTTCGCTTGCCGTGGCGAACAGTATCGCGAAGGCAAGAGAAAGAGAAATGTAGATAGAGAGAAAGACAAAGAGAGAGAGAGAGATAGAGATAGAGAGAGAGAGAGAGAGAGAGAGAGAGAGAGAGAGAGAGAAAGAAAGACATAGAAAGAGTACGAAGTGGAGGGAGCATAAAATTCGTCGGACTATTTTCCTGAGGGCAGTTACGCGTTATCCGGTGCAGATTGTCTGCAACGGACGTTTCTATCGTAGAGAACAAATAAAAACGCATCGCCTACCAATATCGAAAAATCGTTAGGAAACATAACCACGCAGAGATATACGGTGAATCCGAACGTGTCTCTTCTCACGTATAAGTGGGTATGTGTGAGCGCAAACACGCGAATACGTGGAACTCGTGCTTCGAGCAATCTGGAGGTACACCTTCGTGCGTTCGAAAGCGAGCTTGGTGGTATCAGAGCGCGAGCTATCGCCGTTTCAATTATTCTTCGTTATTGTCTCGCACCTACGAAGCTGGTAGAAAGTTTACGTATTCATGAGAATAACCACGATACGCCTCTGAATTTTGGCCGTTCCATCCTCTTCTCGCAAGACGCTTAATAAATCTTTCGTGTTTTCGAATTACCTATCATCCTTCTTTCTGTCCCTTCTTTCCCCTTTCATTTCTCTTTTCCCTTCGATCCTTGCGCAATTTTCCTCTAACGAGATAACTAAGCTTGTTTCTGCCATCTTGGATTCTCTCTCCCTCTTCCTCTCTCTCTCTCTCTCTCTCTCTCTCTCTCTCTCTCTCTCTCTCTCTCATCTTTAATACTGCGTGAGATTCATTGTTTGTGAATTCTATGCGGCTTGATTTACGAAGAATCTACGTTGGATTTTGCATAATTGGATACAGTGTTGCAAAATTTCATTCGAATGGACGACAACGACGATGATGACATGTGCGTGAGTGGCACGCGTTTATTACGCTTTTCCCACGCCTTGCTTTCTCTTTTAATTACAACAAAAATGCTAAAAAAGATATCTTCTATGTATATACGTTCGTTCTGTGCTTTACGTTCCACTCTCTGTAAATTTCGTTCTGCTTTCCGGGAGTAAAATAAACATTTAGTCGGCGTAGTGCCGCATTATTGCCGTATTCCGAGGGTCGATGTGGTCAACAAATTGAAATGCATCACGACCACGAACCACCATTGGTGATCACTAACACCAATACCAGTTAACGTGATTGAAGTCGTCACTATCGAGTACGGATAACGACGAGAGTGCACCAACGTAGGAAAATATGGACACACATATATAGCAAAGGCTTATAAGCAGAGAGAGAGAGAGAGAGAGAGAGAGAGAGAGAGAGAGAGAGAGAGGGAGAGAGAGAGATAGAGAGAGAGAGAGAGATAAGATTAGATTATAATCGCGAATTGCAAATGTACAAATGTCAAATAAAAAAATTATACATACTATAAGTTTAAGTCTAATAGTAAGTGAAAAATTATGAGTAAATAAGTTAGTATTTGAGAGAGAGACACAAAGCAAGAGAGAGAGAGAGAGAGAGAACTTATACCCTTGAGACCACTCGAAAGCCGCCGTTTTATACTAATATCTTCGTAGAACGGAGAAACACTTACGGTCTCACGCGTCTAATAAATAACGATTACTACGAACGACTACCTGGTATCGCAATCGGCCGAACATAAATTACGAAATCACATTATTCCCGTTGAATTATTATTTGGATTTCCATCGTATTATGAAAGTCGAACTATCGAGTTTATAAGTACAAAAATGAAAGGAAAAGCTAAGAAAGAATTGAAAATTTTCTATTTATGTAACGTGTCAACATATCGAGGATTTGTTGGTTTAACTCTCCTTGGATTTACGCCACACGTGTTTGACAATGTTTTTTGATTATTTATTATATAATAGCAACATAATTTAAAGTACAATATAGGAGCATATTCATTCATTTTCGATGGAAGCAATTATCGTACTTTTATCAAATCTCGGATCTTCAATGAATTTGTGGAAAAAAGAAATAACAAGAAAAGCAATAGAATAGAATAGAGAGATAGAGAGAGAGAGAGAGAGAGAGAGAGAGAGAGAGAGAGAGAGAGAAAGAGAGAGAGAGAGGAAAAGAGAGAGAAATGGTAAAACGTAGGTGGATGACTGCGGCTATCCCGACGTTTTTATTACGACGATCGTAAAATAAATTCGCGGTCACCTGCGGCTGCTGGATGGTGCCGAATTTATCGCAGCGCTATTTTCATTCGCAAAAGGACTGCCATTGGTTACTTCTCCTCGGAATGCACTTACGGATCGATCAGCCTGTATGAAAATGAATTTTATTTCTTCTCAGGCGGAACGAGAGCGGCCGGTAAGTATGAAAATTACCGGCCGGAAGGAAGAGTTTGAGAAAAAGTGGGATGGGGCTTACGGCTTTGTTAATTAAATTTCTGGATTAATCTCAGCCGTTGCGATGCCGCGGGCGAGGTAATACTTTCTCTTTAGCCTGTCAAGTCCGGCCAACTGAACGTGCTGTTACAGTCGACGTGATTGCATCCGGTGCGACGAAAACGAAAGTTCTTTTTATTTTTTTCGATATGACGAATATCAACAAAAAAATACGATATTATTAACCACATCCCTCCGTAGTAACCCAATTTTTATTCGTTTCAAAAAAAAAACTAATAACTATATTTCTTGTATAGCTTATATTTAGTAAACACTAGCTATTAAATACAAACTAAACATTACTTTTCTTACAAAAAAAATAAAATATAGAACATATATACGAATACATGATTTCAAAGTTATATAGAATATATGGAAGGATACTATACAAATTAACGGTAAGTAATAACACGTTAATTGTCAAAATTAATCCATCGCACGTGTATTTGTACATGCTCATGCTTTATATATCGTGAATTTATTTTTTTAAAGGCAAATTCATTTCTGGAATATTAAAAGGAAGAATAGCAAGTGTTAACGCACGATAGAAATTCCTGAATTTTCCGAATTAAGAGGCAAGCGAAGGTTTATTTATATTTACTTCGAAGTACATATGTAAAAAGAAGAAGGAAGGTAAAGAAAGAAAGAAAGAGAGAGAGTGATAGAGAGAGAGAGAGAGAGAGAGAGAGAGAGAGAGAGAGAGAGAGAGAGAGAGAGATGAAGGCGACTCACGTTTTATGTAAACGTAAACGCCCGGAGGATATTAAATTCACGTTGGCCGTGGTCTAGACGACGAATGAAGTCGTAAGATTCCGATCGAAATTATTGCACAATAACAGGACGTTTAATCCTGGTAGTGAGTATTATTATCACTATTATTCTTATCGATATGGTAAAAGGATTATGAGAAGAAGGGGTGGTAGTAGGTGGAGAGCACGTTCGGTTGGCACGTATAAACGAGCCTCGACCTTATATTAAACGGCACGAACTTCTCGCCTTGACGTTTACCGTCTTCCTACGGAGGAAGACTTTCAGAAGGAAGTTATGAACTTTTCAAGAATTATGAAGAGACCTCGAGAAGGAGACATTGGGATGTCGCCTTTCGTGCGAGCAGAAAACCGAGACGGACGTTCTCCAAACTACGAAAGAGAGAGAGAGAGAGAGGGAGAGAGAGAAGTTCATCGAGCATTAAAACTCACGAAACGCGCGTAAAGCTTCGACCGCCTAGCGGGGTACCACGGTGTTGAATTTCACGGTAATATATCGTCCTTTACCACCCGTCACTGGCTGCTATCGGTAGCTGTAAACATAGTGAAAAGACCGATGTAGGACGTACGAAGAGAAAAAAAGGAAACAAAAAAGCATATATACTCATGTTCTATAAGATCCATTTTTAACTACAACTATAACGTTAAAATTAATGTGAAAGTTGAACGAAAGTGGATACAATAAAATTTAGCAAAATATAACGAAGGTCTGGAAGGATAATTAACACGAATAGCTGCACGTTCAAACGAATCCTAATTAAAAGAAACTGGTCACAGCCAAACGTGATGTTTCTTTAAATGGCCGAACACACCGAATATGATTTAGTCAATCA
>OU427001.1:2968958-3096458 GCA_911387935.1 Dolichovespula saxonica
AATGACGATAGCCAATTAAGCGAATTAACAATAAATGCCATCGAGCTCGCGGCATTCGCGAAAAAAAAGAGATCGGTCATCGTGAAAATTCGATTTTATATGACCGTGCTTGATTAACAAAAAAAAAGAACATACGCGTGTACGTATGTGAACAAGTTGGAAGGCTGAGCAAGCAGTAAAAATAAAAATAAATAAAAAAAAATACATAAAAAAGATAGTGGACAGTCGCATGTGCTACGAAAAGGGTAACGAAATCGAGGAAGGTAAACGCTCGTACGGCTCGTTAAATCCACGCTGAATGATCGTAACGAAATTATTTAACTGGAAACGAGGGTGAGTACATTATATCGACGCGTTTCACGTCGATCCACTGACCCGAGAGCGAGCAAAGGAGAGCATGTTTTCTCGAAAGCGTATCGGATGGCTTGTGAAAGAAAAATAAAAAAAGAAAAAAAAAAAAAAATATATATATATATATATATATATATATATATATATATATATATGAATAAACAGCGAATTTATCTGTTTTTTCAAAAATCTATACGTTCTCTCTTATCATACATATTTTTATAAAAAGTATCATTTTAAAGAATATAAATGGTGATATACCGTCGAAAGCATTAATAAGAAAAATCACGAATTTCTTATCAAACGGTCTACGAATACGATCAAATGAAATCGCTCGAACGTTAAAAAATGTTCAACTTTTTCTAAAGTTCCTTTTACGAAAGTTATTAAAATTTTAAAAATGTTTATGGATGTCAAGATATTGTAGGTAAACATAACTAAAATCAATGCATTTTCAAGAGGCACTTAACGTATCCTCTACGTAATCGACAGTTCGGTAACTTCATCGTCCTCACACCGTCCTCACAGTGTTGCTTTGTGTTCGACGAGAAAGGGAATGCGTTTGACTAACTCTACGTCTGCGCATGACTAGATGTCGTCTAAGCTAGCAAAGTACCAGTATCTATTGCTGAGCCATAATGAGTTACGTGAGGAACGAGTCGTTTAATACACTATTAGCAGTTTCTAAGGAATTGAATAATCGAGGATGATGATATAGATTAATTACGCGAAAAATAGTTAAAAGTTATCAAAAATAAAATAGTTCAATAGTTCAACATAAAGCGAAATTGTTTATCTCAATGTTACGAATCTAAGGGAAAGTACAATTCAACCTTCATTAGTAAAAGAAAACAGTATCTCTCAAGTATTCTTATATTGTCCTCGTTTCAAACATGTTCATGCCCGATGAAATTCACGAAGAAATTGTAAAAAAAAACACAAATATTTGAAATTGACTTCGACACTCAGTTCGGATAATTAAATCTCTAGTACATGACACTTTCTATGATCTCTTATCATCTAGATAATTTCTTATGATATGGATATCATGTAATACGAGATACAATAGTTCTTAAGAAGTTTCATCAGAAGCAAGTTGAAAATGTTCGATCGTTGCCAACAATCGATCGGCAACAAACGACTACTTTTACGATTAATCTCAGGAATCGAGTCGTTCATTAATGGATTGAACTAAACTACATTCCAATTTCGCATTGAAGCTTATGCCGGGAAATGTTCATCTCCCCCGCCTCCGCTCCTGTCCTTTCTTGCGGTTATGACGGAAAGCTTTAGGATCGCGAGATACTATCGCTGGCAGCGTTTTGCGGAATGCCCGGATGTCGTTACGGCGAACTAGCAGCTCGGCTTCTGCAGTTTATTACACTGCCTCGTTAAATCGGACTATTCTGGAAAGGGAAGTATTGTGATCGATGTAAACTATCCCGTCGAGTCGACGGAATCGCATTTATCCTCCATCGTTCCTTTTAAATACGTAGAACGAAACGAAAGAAACCGTTGGAAAAGACGTTGGAAAGTAAGGAACGCGACGCTCAAAAATCTTTATCAATTTCCTTTTGTTACGTTTCATCGTACCGCTAAGAGGCACGAAAAAGGAACGACTCCTCATAAAAAACGTTGAGAAGAAAAAAGGAAGAAAGAAGAAAAGAAAGGAAGAAAGGAAAGAAGAAAGTAAGGAAGGAAGGAAGGAAGGAAGGAAGGAAGAGTCTCGATGGGGACAAAAGGGATAGATTTAATACGACAAAAAGAGCTCGTTGGACCGTAATTCTTTCATCCCACAAATCAATGGGGTCCGATTACGTCGGTCTAGGAGTTTCCTATGAAAAAAGAAAAGAGAAGAGAAAAAAATGAAAATCGAAAGAACTTCCGAAGGTCTTGGATGCTTAAAGTAGAAAGAAAGGAAAAAGGAAAAGAAAGATAGTTTGAGGGACATTAATTCCTAAGCTTTATGCGGTTCTTATTAGAATCTCACTCTTTCTTGTTTTCTCTTTCTTTTTTGATGCTAGAGAATCGAGCGAAAGGACGCCAGCTGCCACGAAAAATATGACTCTATTTTTCCTTTCCCCCAAGATTTTATTTGCACGTGCGCGAAAGACGTTACCGGGCTGGCAAACGGCGAATAGTTTTCAGTTTGTAAGTTTGCCGTATCCATGATCATCCTTTCTCTGTTTCTTTCTTTTTTTTCTATTATATATATATATATACACTACGTATATAGAGCTTATTGTCGTTACATTTTTTTGTATTATTCTTGTCATACATTTCTATACTTCCTAACAATGTAATGGCAATAAACTTGAAATTACAAGGCACTATCCTAGCATCAGCAAATATTTGTTCTGCTTCTCTCTCTTTCCTTACTTTTCTTAACGTTCTAAAGCTTTCCTAGAAGTTTAATAGATAACGTTCTCATCTCGTTACTGTATGCTCTCGCGTTTACGTATAAAGCTCGTTTAAAATTCATATACGTAGATACATATATACACACTTACGTACTTTGGTAAATACAGGCTCCTTGCCTTGCTGTTCTATAATTCCTTCCCGCCACGTTCTCAGCATAAATATGTTGAAATAGAACGTTCCCATGTAATTAAACATATTAATGTGGTTTTTATGTCATTACTGTCATCTTTTATAAGACGATATATTCAGAAAAATAATAGTACTTACGAAATGGTAGAAATATTTTATTTTTGTATACGGTCTACATTCTCTCGTATACGTACATATATATATATATATATATATATATATATATATATATATATATATATATATATATATTCAAATCGGATTACCGAACAATATCGAAGACTACGAGAACGTAATATATAGATATTGGATCAAATCTCTTAAGCACGATTTCCTATGGATTTTTATTCATCCATATGCAAGGTTGCTGAGATCTTCCTAATCAATCAATCGAATAAGCCATATGAAAATCCGGTCCATTATGTTTATAAAAATCGGGTATTTCTATACGATGAAATTTAATTCAAAACGGGCCTCCTTTTTGAATAGCGTGCCTCCAAGCATCAGAACTGAAAAAGTTCGCGTGCCCTATAAATTTGGCTGCTGCAAGGATCCTCACATTTATTCGAACAATAGCCACGGGAATCAGCATGCAAGCTACGAGTGAATTGTACGAAAAAATGCGACTCAGACACGGACGAATAATAACGTAGAGTGAATAATGACTTGAGTCCGGTATTACGAAGCAACCACTCCGCGTACTTCGGACACAACGCAAACGCGTAATTATCAACGTCCGCAAAGAAAATTCTACGTACGGCTACTTCGGCGACTACAAATGAGAAAGAGAAATAATAAAAACGGAAAATATACAAATATCACACAAAGTCACATGCTCGAATTTCTATTAACTTCTTGATATATCATCTCATCATAGATCTCTTTCCCTCTTGAATAAATGGAACGCGAATTTGCAAAAAAACAAACAAGAACAAAAAACGAAGAAAGAAAATAAGAATCATACAATATTATTGAAACATGAATTGCAATAATCGAATAAAATTTCAAATTAATGGAAAATAAATAACGCCGTATAGAATGAGAGATAGAGAAAAAGAAATAATCTTTGCAAATTTTAATTACTTTGCACAGATTTCATCGGCATTCAGGCTCGGAGATTATTTGATCTTTCGAAGAATAGATTCGGAATTATGCGAGCGAACGGAAGTGTGGTATACTCGAATCGCGTAATAAAATGAACATAGAAGATTATTTACGCCCAATGCACTTACATTCAATAAAGCACACGTATTGGACGACATCACCGTACCGGGAATCCAATATGTTCTCTTATATTGAATACAGGTACATTGGGCGCGAATAAAAATACTGCAAGTTATGACGACCTGTCCTCTATTTTTCTGTCTCGCTCTATTTCTTGCTTTCCTCCGTTTCTTTTTTTTATCTTTTGCTTCCTTTCTACTTTTACCTTTGGATTTAGTTCAAGAAAAATTTATATTTGTTTATATTCCTAGGATATTCTTCAAGAGTAGTAATAAAACGTAATAAAGCTCGTCCTTTGCAAATCGTAAATCTTCTTATTTTAAATTTCTTCGATATGAATTTAAAAATCTAATTCATAATCCAAAGAAAAAGATAGAAGAAATTATCGACAAAACGTTACAGAAACTAATTTAAAATAATTACACATTAATAGAAAGTATTAATAGAACTATTTAATTCAATAGGTCTGCTTATATCCGTGAATTTATATTTCGCGAAGATTACTTTTCGCGCTCATCTCTTATCGATCTTTCCTCCTACGATACTTTTAATATTAAGTATTAAGAATCTCGATCACCGTCGAAGAATGTATACGTCGGGAAAGCGGGAAAAAAGTCAACGCGGATACGATAAATACACCGGAGAAGAGAACGGATTTCTTTCAACCACATCGCATTACTTTCGTACGAGTACTGTGCTGGAAAGCTCGAAACGGTTACTCCACCGTAAATTTTTCTCCCTTCTTTTTCTCCTCCCTACCTTCTCATTTTTCAACAAATCTGTCCGGCATAGTTTCATTCGGCGAAACGTATTAATTTAACAAACGAGCACACTTCGCGATTGCTAAAGTTCTATGCTCCGTTTAAGCGGTGCCTTCGATCACCAGCTGGCCAACACGACGGTGCTCTGCGTGGTACAATCGTACGTGAAAGAAAAGATAGCATTCCTCCAAAACAAATCCGTTTTCCCGAAACATACCGTGTGCGCTTACAAAAATAAAATACAGCTATCGCGGCTAGTATTTGCTCGCAATATAAACGAGCGCTAAAGCTTTATCCTGGCTTTATGATGAGCAACGCTATTCAATGTCGCCTTGAAAAATTGTTACCCGAGTGAGCTTATACGACGTTCATCGTTTAAGCCTGATGCTTTCGCTATTTTCAAAAATATATCTCAAAATTTTGTGATTTTAACAATATAAGGAAACATTAACGAATAACGAAGAACAAAGTTTTTATCCTATCCAGTCAATAATCCGACAATTTCTTTCTTGAATTATAATTAATTAAGATTACGACAATAAACATAAAATCAATAAAATCATTTTACGTACGTACATGCATAAATGTATAGAAATTACTTAGTAACAAGACGAGAACGAAAAAGACGTTACCGAGATGCGAGTCAAATTCACGAAAAAGCCGAGTAGATTTTCTTCTCGAAGAGAAAGGAAATGGATAAAGTACCTGTAAGAGAAGCTAACCCCGAAGGTGATCCTTCGCGGTCGATATCTCGATGCCGACGTCGGTTGCCCCGTCGGTCTTTCCGTAAATCTACGATTCACTTCTCTCTGTTTGCTTCCCTCCCGTTCCTTCTCTTTCTCTCTTTCCTTTTCTCTCACTCTTCTTGCCCTCCTTGGGGCAAAGTACCGAGGTTTATACGATCGCAGTGGCTAGATCGGTATCTCGCTCAAGAGTTTGAGTGCAGTCAATTAGAGATTCTCTTTCGAGTAGGTAGATGGACAGATGAAAGGAATAAATTATTTTTCCTACTAGGATATATCTTTTCCAATGAACTAGAAGCGAGAAAGAGAAAAGAGAAGACAGTATCGTCAAGTCCGTGAGAGAGTTCGATTTCGCGAGGACATGTTACGATATACGTGTGTGTGTGTGTGTGTGTGTGTGTGTGTGTGTGTGTGTGTGTGTGTGTGTGTGTGTGTGTGTGTGTGTGTGTGTGTGTGTGTGTGTGTGTGTGTGTGTGTGTGTGTGTGTGTGTGTGTGTGTGTGTGTGTGTGTGTGTGTGTGTGTGTGTGTGTGTGTGTGTGTGTGTAATACGAATCTATTTGAGAAAACTCTTTAGAATCTATAAAATTTTATTTATTCGACGCAATTATTGGTGAAATAGCGAAATAAACTATGTTCCCATTGGAAAAAGAAATTTTCATGATATTTTTATACATACGGCCGTATAATAGTTAAGCTATGAAAATGAAAAGGAAGGAAACATTTAACACGACATAAAGGGGATATCCTTCGGGAGAAAAGATAACGTTAGGAAATAGGATGGGAGTATGTAGAACCTAAGAGCACTTCTAAATCAGGAAAACCTAAGGTATCGTTCATAGCGTTCACCTGTGATAATGGCCGCATAAAGTGTCCGGAGTTATTCAGCCGTGCTAAGCTACCTTGAAAGATGCACGCGCTTATAAGAGCTCTCGTCTTTACATTCTTCCAAACTAGCTTCCTATAACTTCGATAAGGCAATTCGTATCTCGCTCGTGTAGAATCCGACGGATACAAATCAGTTGGGCGTGGCCCATTGTTCTTACCAACTGATCTGATTCATTATCACGAGAACTCATTAACGATAACTTATTTTTCTTATTAATCATCTTATCTACCTACCGAAATTATACCGAGTGAAAACAGTAAGACGAATCGAAAAAAAGAAAAAGAAAATAGAAATTAAAACGAATGTCAAGATTTACTCACTTAGACTTACTTGTTCGATGGATCAACGATCAAATAACAAGCGTAAGCGTATCGAGAAGCATCAAAGTTAGTCCACTTGCTTAAGTCTCGAGCGCATACTCCTGTTTCCTCCTTCCTTCGATCATAGTCGTGAATGGTCCTATTCCGACGGTTCGTACTCGACCAAACAACACGTTCGTCAGACGAATGTTTGATATAAACTCTTCACTTCGACGAAGTTTGTCTGGACATCCTCCGAGCAACTCGGTCGAGGGCACTCGGGCCATCCCATGTGTAAATGTTGCTTGGGTCTTTCGGAAACAGCATGGCAAGTTGTTGTAATAAACTTCTCCCATTCGTTCGACATGCCTCCGAAAGAAAACATCCACAATTAACGAGAAAAGAAAGGTTTCATTCGTTCATTCATTCGTTCAAATTGTAGGTCTTTTGAAAAAGTAAATTATTTATCGAGCATCGATATCGATCGATCGCTCGAACGAGACACGAACAATGTCGAAACCTGTATACATTACTACTTCGCTCACGACGAATTATGGAATGTACTCTACAAACGAATGAAGGCGATCGTTCATCGGTCTACAAGATCGGTAGAGAAACAAAGAAATAATTAGTGAGATCGTTAGGCTTCATTATTTTCTGTAATTTCACTTATCGATTCGACGATCCAAGGCGGATGCCAAGATGGAGCCAAGGGTAAGACTTCGCATCGCACGAATTAACCATTATAAGCGGCGCGAGAAAGAGAAGGTTAAAGAGAACGAGAGAGAGAGAGAGAGAGAGAGAGAGAGAGAGAGAGAAGAGAAGAGAGAGAGAGAGAGAGATGGAGAGAACGCGCAAAGCGGGATATCGGATCATTTGTAAAGCGGCAACGCCCGATAAATCTCCATCCTTTCATTACTATAAATTCCCAAGTGTTGAGCATTTTTGCTCCTCCACACTCGACCGGTTGGACAGCCAGCGATAAATGTTATATAGGTATATAAAATTCAGGCTGTGCATCCGCACGGCTATGTTGTATATAATCACAATTAGCGTCCTATTAGGCACCGAATGTGCCTTCTTATTTATGCCCTGCATTAACATACCTTTATATAACCTCTGTGTAAACTTATATCATTTCCATCATTCCTCTTTCTCTCTCTCTCTCTCTCTCTCTCTCTCTCTCTCTCTCTCTCTATCTTCGTCTCTTTTCTTCTCCGTCCTACGTCCTTCTGATCCGAAACAACGTCATCCTCAACTGCAACTCGCTGTTCGTTCTTTGGAGCCTTTACGTTTGGCCCGTCCGAAAAATTATGATTATACTCATTCGTGTCTCCCTTTCCTTCTTCCTTATCATCTCAGAAGACCGTTGGTCATGCGTAATCTTCTCCCGCTTTTTTCGCTATTTACTTTTCTCGGCTGATTAGACGAAATTAACGAATAGATATTTTGAAACCATTGAAATTGTCATGTTATACCGAAATTATTATAATATCTCTTACATAAATCATACTAAAAAGTAATAACATTTTTATTACAATCAAAACGTTTCATGATCTCAACATCGAGATGGTTTTCCACTGTCGACAAAGTAATTTATTATGGAACTCTACTTCTCTCTACAAAGTTTACGAACATACGATGGGCGAAAGAGGGAGAAAGATACAGAGTATCTGCAATGTCGGCTTTCATCGATGCAATAAATATAGGATTATGTCCCGTTATTTACAAGCGCTTTGCACCATTATTCGATAGTACGTCGACCGTATCTACGTACATCCGCCGCGAATTCGGGCCGACTAGGCGGCTTGACGTTGATATTCCGATCGTAATTGAATTTATGTAATATCTGTCGTTGATATCGATATAGATATATAATGTAACATAATATGTGAATATAACTCGCGGAAGAAAAAAATAATTTCATAGAAAATGTATTTTTTGTCGTTATTAACTTTTTATGAATTCTCATAATAGTATTTAATAAAATTTCGCTTTATAAAAAATAATGAGTCAAAGAAAAAGTACCAACGATAAGACGAACTTGAATCCAGCCCTAGAGTTATATCCATATTTTAAAATACGACCTCTACAGAGATGTATACGTAGAATATAATATATCAAGTCGGAATGCTACGAATTAATAGTAAAAGCAAAGTCAAGAAACTCGTCGGAGTTCGTGAGAAGAAGAGAGAGAGAGAAAGAGAGAGAAAGAGAGAGAGAGAGAGAGAGAGAGAGAGAGAGAGAGAGATTCTCCCTTCGTTTCGTTCTTTCTCGACGAGGGAGAAAAGCGTTTGAGAGGCTCGATTTATCCTCCTCTCTATCTCATACTATTAGATTACTATTCGATAAGCTTGAAAATATCAAAGAACGTGCAGAGGAACAAAACTTAGTCGGATTTTCGAAAATGGCCTGGAAAAAGTTCAAACAAAGACAAAGAAATTCGTTCATTGTGGTTACAGAAGACGTTTCGATTTCGATCGGGTCAGAAATCTCTCTGAAAGAAATCATTTATTTCGTCTTTCTCGTATAGCATTCATGTGTTAGTGTATGTTACGTGTGTATGTATATCCTACGTCGAGGAAGGACTCGAGAAGAGAAGACGTTGGCGATGGTGAAGAAAGAAGAGAAGGAGGAGGATAAGGAATAATGAAAATCATTCGAGTGGCCTTCATCGTGTGCGAGGGTTCACGTAAGAAGAAAGCATTCGCTGAGCGGAATCTTAGGGCTTGGCAAGCGGTCCGAGGTCAGGGCCTCGCTCGTGGTGTATCGTGAGGACCTCAGCAGGGTGTCCCGATGCTTTTCTCTGTATTAATAACATGGCCCAGCCACCGCCAGCTATAGATTAAAGAAAATAATCATCATAATCGTGCGTAATACGTTCGCGATTTCACGTACTACATTCGTCTCGCCCCGAGAGGAAACGAACGATCCACGAAGAAGAAGCAAGCTGAGAAGGCATTATTGAAACATCGTAATAGCAAATAGCCGTATGCCTAGAAAAAAAAAATTCTTCAGATAATCGAAAAAACCATTTTTATACGATACTTATATCCTGACCCTTTAAATGGATTATTCTCTTTTAATTTATTAATTAATACATATTCGAAGTAATATCATTAATTAAATTAATTAAATTAATATTATTAATTGATTAAAATTAATATTAACAAAATTCACTAAAAAACTACATTGTTGTATATACGTTACATTGCATATTAAAAATATTATACAATATGTTGTAATGCTGAAATCACGCGCATTCGTTCAAAAACATAATTTTTTATTTTACGAAAATGAAAATAATTGTCTTAAAACTTTTTACGATGTTCCTTCGCAAATGAGTATGTTTCTGATGAATTAACTAATTGAATGATATTATAAGAAATGTATAATTTTCTCAGTGATATATTTCTTTTATAGACTTTTTCGTAATACTTCGTTTTATTAATTAAACGTGCCGATTGTGTAAATAATCAAAGTCATGAAATTTTCAAAAATGATCGATTGCAAACGCGAAATATCCAATTTATCGTCCTTTATTCTTCGGCCGAAATTCGAATCTCGTGAACGTAAATTATTTTTTTTCTCTTGTGAAATTCGAGACAAGTCGGTAGAGGCCGCGAATCACGGACTATCAAATAACCGCAGAAATCGCGAACACCGCTGGCAGGATTTGTCTGGATTCTCTGGGGTAATTTTACCATTACGATGGATGAATGTAACAAGTAATTCGGCTGCCGCTCGGAAATCGTTGTAACATGATTATCCCATCGAGCATGGATAGCACGCTGTAGCTAAAATTTAACGAACAAAAATTGAAATAACCATACATTTTCAATAAAAATCTAATACAATCTATATTTGTGTATAATGAAAGTGTCATATATTCATTTCTATTATTATTATTTATAAATGAATTATTTAAAAAATCAGAAATAAATTACGAAAAAAGGCCAGAAGTATAAGAATATTATTAAAATTTATATCCAAATTTGATCATTAAATTGATTTTCAAAAAAAAACAAATTATGCGATTATATATCCATCCATATTCTTAGATCACACCCTATATATAATATATAATATGATAATACATAAATATAATATATAAATAAATAAATAAATATATATATATATATATATATATATATATATATATATATATATTTAGGTATAGGTATAAATGAATATCTATCTGTTTCTATTCTTTAATATCTCTACGCTTTCAGTAGAACACGTTTTATGTAAGATAAGTTTAGACACATAGTTTGTTAAAAGCACAGAAGCCAGTATCCCTGAATATCGCTAACAGGACGCGTACATGCAAATCATGTGCGGAATTAATTTTTCGCATACTGTGCGCCACGAAAAGGAAGAGGATGAAGTAACAGAAAGAAGCAGAGAAATAGACGAAGGAGAAGGAAGAGGAAGTAAAGGAGGTGGAGGAAGAGGAGGAGGAGTAAGGGGTGGAGGTGCCTTCGGCACGAGACGGAGAGACGTTCACGCGCGCACACGCGGAAACGCGCACACTGCGAAATGCTCGGGCAAACCAACGACCACGACTATGCGCACGATTGATTACCGACGTGATCGTCATACCGTGCTGAATCCGCGACATTCTCGCCGACCTTGGTCAAGGCTCGAGTCGCGTGCTCGAGAGCCATCCTCCGACCGCGTCGACTAATCTCCGGGATTCCGCGAGCCAGGATCGCTCTGCGGCTCTCCCCTCTCTCCCTCTCTCTCTCTCTCTCTCTCTCTATCTCTCTATCTCTCTTTCTCCTCCTCCTTCTCTACCTCATATCCCTTAGATTGCTTCATACCCGCAAGGCAAATCATGCAAACACGCTAATTAAATCGATGTCTGTAGTCTTAAAAAATCAGTATCACGATGATTGGCTTTACGATGTGATTTGATTCTTTTTAACGTGAATAACGAATTATAATAACGATCGTATGCTCTTTGAGATTGAATAACATGAGTAAAGTGTCATGAAATTACGAATAGGTCCATCGTTAACATTGGCGAATAATAAGTTAAAATTAATTTCAAAATGATCCGACATAGTATATAGTGATATAGAGTTGATAATAAGAAACACGTTTCGCGGTGCCTCTTAGTAAGGCGTCGAACGTGCACGTTGGAAATCTTCGAAAGGATCGGTATCCAATAATATCGATCCTATCTTTACGCGTACCACCCTCCCACCTCGTCTCTCATACGTGCGGAGATCTTATAGAACGCTTACGCGCGAGTAATGGCCTCGCAAGTAGATAACGTAAGAGGCTTGCTTGCTTGCTTGCTTCCTTCCTTCCTTCCTTTCCTCTCCCATCAGAATGCGCGCACGTTTTCAATAATTCATTTTCTGGAAGACGTACCGGTAATAAAGTGAGTTATTTCGAGCGGGTGCAAGTCGGACAGCACGCGTGACGTTCGTTCTCTCGTGGAATTACGCTGACTTCTTCGTGTCGTCCTCTTTATCCTCCCCCGCCTATACCCCTACCCCCTTCTTACATCGGCGTCCTTTTGCGATTCGAGCTACACATCACAGGCCTTTGTTATGTATTTATGTGCATATTCACCTATTTGTCGAGAAATTCCAACGCCGTGTCGGCTCTAGGCTGCTCACGACTCGCTTCGATCCCCGTTACATGCACAATCCTTGAGCATCGACCCCGAAGAGGAACGTTCGGCCCACACCTACACTCTTAGAAAATACATACACACACACACACACATACACGAACGGAACTTATCCTTCCTGTGTATTCGAGTTTACCTCACGTGACTCACGTACGAAGCTTCAGAAACATAACCGGTGTGATCGCGATTTTTCCTCTTAAACCTTCCTTCTTCTCTTTTTCCTTTTCCACCAAAGAACATACGCGATTTCTATCCGTAAACTCATACCAGATCTACCGGACCATCCATATTTACTCGGACTAATCTCCGTCAATGGAGTTCGATATAACAGCAGAGTCGAGACGAACGCTCCTAAGCGTTCCTTCGCATATACGAGGATATACGCTGAACTTTCTGTGACTCACCATTCGTGACTATCGTATAAGAGAATTCTAATAACAAACGTATGTCGAAGAATATTTTATGGGACGATAGAACGAAGAAAATAAATGTATGGATACGGAGAAAAAGCTTTTACCTCGACTACCTCAGATCCGCATAATCTCCTTAATGAATGTAATCAATTATGATAACGTGTCAAATTCCATTGAATGCATTTTACCTCACAACAATCCTTGTTTCTCCTTTCGCCTTACAGAACGTTTAGTATTTAGTATGGTTAAGAGGTTTATCGCACGACTCGAAGAGAACGCATGATAAATTATTTAGAGCCGTTCCGCGTGCTATTCGTAACGCAACAAAATGCTTTTCGTTCCGTGGTTCGCAGAGCTTCCGGATAATCAAACAATACAACGTTTCTGTCGCTGTAATTAAACGGTATGCGATGTTAATTAACCGTAACGAATTCCGTGATTCCAATTGGCCGAGCTGTAATTTTATCGTGTCAGCGAGAACGAGAGTGCTTCTTCAGAGTTGACGTTTTCATTATTTAGGTTTATGTTTATCGACCTTTGTGTACGTAGGTACTATATACTATACTCAATTATATACTATATTCTAATTAATTTGTTGACGTCGTAAAACTACGTAGATTGTCGCCATTGTAGAATATTAATTTACATAAAAATTGCTTAATCGACCTGCTCCGATACAACAATTGGATCATTCTAACATTTTTTAATTAACAACAAAAAATAACGTCTCGCCTCGGAATATACTAATTCGGCGAGTATTTTCCCCTACTACCACGACTGACCATATAGATTTAGATTAATTGCTGTTTGCGATTCACGAAAGTTCATTGCGGTTGGATTATGTATTTTGCGATAACCATTGAATGAACTGAAAATGAATTCAAATACGTATATACGTACATGTGTATTCGTAGAAATTATAATAGCTTCATACATTCATTCGATTTATTGTATTCCTCTGCTCATTACACAGAGGAATAATAATAATTGTACGCTAAATATTTTTGAATAATCTAATTCCTCTCTCACGATGTATATTGCTATGTTGCTTGGTTTTGCCATTGAAATTTTTTATTTTGCAGAATAACAGATTACAATAATAAATGAGTTTTATTTAAACATAACAAATTTTAAAGTAAACCCATTGAATATTTGCAAAATCCTTTAACAAATGCTGGAACATTGACTTAAGCCTTGCTTGTATTTGAAGATCCGAAAAATCACAAATGGATTGCTCCAAGAAACTTATTAAAGAAGATATTTTATATCATTTGGGATTTTGAAAACTAATCCGAAATACATTGCGATATATTTTTATTAATATTGAATCAAGTTCGTACGTTATAGACGTTATAGGTGTCTTAATGTGACAGAGCACAAAAAAATCAAGTTAAACGTGTTTCTCAGGCATTTAATTAAATTTCTGACACTCGGTTTTAAAAATATAAAAGAAGAAAGGAAAAAGCCGAACAGTAAAAACAACATTTTTCACCTTCGAATTTAATTTTATCAAGGAAATGCTCTATTTTATAATTATTAAAAAGTAAATATATCGTACGGATGACGATATTTTCTTTTTCTTTGACATAATTATCATAACGTGTACGCGTCAAATAGAGTTAATTTTTAAATAATCGCTTCTTATGTATGCTTGTTTGTTCCTAAATGTATTTTACCTTCGCATATAACCTTGTTATATATTTTTACGTATATATAGATATTTTCTTCATGTTTCTTTCTTCTTTCTATATAATACTTCTATTAATACATGAAAATACTTTTACCAATTAATAACAATTACATTACAAAAAATATAATAACGGGTTATTATGAAAATATTAAAAATTAAAAAATATCAATGTTTGTCTATCTAAAAAAAAAAATCTAAATATCTAATTTGTATTGAAGTCGGTAACATTATTTCAATCGATACGAATGTTAAGATTACCTCGTAGATATATCGTGCTAAAATTAAAATGTATTTAATGTGAATTTCCCTACCATTTATTACCCCACATGATTTTATTTCTCTTTAAATATACATGCACACGTACATATATATATATATATATATATATATATATATATATATATATATATATATATACCTGTGTAAATTCACGTCATAAATTTTCAAGCTCATTCTTTCCATCGTCTTTCTTCGTCTTTTCTCGTCTTTCCACCCTGAAGGAGTCACGGTAGTGTACGTGGGAGACAACGTTAACAACGTTCCCTGGAAGAAGACTCAAGAAGGACTCGCGCAATCTCATCCTAGCAAACAAAGCTAACGCGGTGGTACGCGCTTCAGTCTAGAATATACGTAGCCGCGCGTCCTGAATTGTATGCATAACGCGAAATAACCGCGTAGATGGCTTAACTTTTGCCCTCGCTAAAGGCAGAGCTTCGAAAGTAGCTTCAAGGGGCAAGGGGAACGACGTACTACAACCACCACCACCACCACCATCGTCGTCGTCATCATCATTCTTCTCCTCATCTACCTTGTATGTGTTTTCCATCTGCATTCTTCATCGTCGATAAATTTCCTCCTACCTCATATACAGGGTGGCCTACCTAATATGTTACAGATTATTCTTGCCGAGGAAAAAAAAGTAAATAGATATGTCCGTCTTTCTTTAATTATATTACTCCAAGAATTCAGTATTTTTTCCCTTAGACTGTTAATCCTTAAGATAAAGAAAAATATATCTATTTGTATGTCTAAAATTTTCAAGGAAGACGACAGCTTGTGAAGTTTTGCATGAGTCATCCTGTATACGTAACCTCGTGCTGATAAAGTATTCATCGCAAAATCAAGTTTGCCGGACGCGTGTGCGTGCGTTCGTATGCGTGCCGTGAGAAAAGTACAGTCTCCTCAAAAATAGTCTGTATGACGTTGATGATAATACTTGAAAAGAAAAATTGTCTTTTTTTCAAAACGACAAGCTATGGATGAGCGATGAATACACGTATGTATCCAACATACAGCAATGTTATATGATCAACGACGACGAACGTGTATTACCACAAGGATGCATGTACCTACCTACTACGAACTCATACAGTTTCGATATAATCGCTCACCCAGCCTTTCAAAGGCTACTGCAAATTAAATTTTACAATCGACGATCAGAATATCCGTATCAGTCGGCGTTCGAGCTCGATGCCATCAATCAAAATGTCATTTGATAATATCGACTCGCGTCAATCTACTGGCCATATCCAATTCGGTAATCGAGTTTCAATAATTTGCTTCGAGATCTTAAAAAAAAAATGCATGGTGATGTTTTAAAAATTTAGGAAAAATTAAGTGATTAATTGGCTCAAATAATTATATGAACGAATTGTTATTTAAAATTGTGAACAACAATAGATTCGAAAATCATTCGTGCAGGTGTTCTTGATTATATAACAAATAAAAAATAAGAAAGAAAAAAGAAAAAAATATCTATCAAGTTTAGTTTTCGTAACGTTTCTAATACGATATCGTCCTTTTGGTGGAACGATACAAAAGATTCATGCGCATCCGGTTCCTCCCAGATTTATCGATTACAAATTGCACGGCGATCGATCCCTTAATGGTACTCGCGTGCGTCCGTTCGTCCTCTCTCGAGATGTATTTATGAATCAATACAAAATATAGCCTTATTAAATCAACTCTGCCGCTCCCATCGAGGCTTTAACTACGTAAACTCGACTCATGGTGCGTTTAGAGAGTTGCGATTAATGCGTCCTCCTACAAAGTCGGCGTATCGTCGTCCTTTACGCGTAACGTTCAATACGATCGATCGATCGATCGTTCGATCGCTCGTTCGTTCGTTCGTTCACTCCCTTGGTGTACATCGTTCCCTCTATATTTTCCCACGATCGAATGCTAAAAGAGAGAAAGAGAAAGAGAGAGAGAGAGAGAGAGAGAGAGAGAGAGAGAGAGAGAGAGAGAGAGAGAGAGAGAAAGCGTTACGAAACCATTCACGCAGATTCTTATTTTATTATATTCCCTTTTATTTAATTTTTCCCTTTTATTTAATTTTTTTGTGAAGTTTGAATATTTTTAAACATCGATTCATGCAGAAAGTTGGAAACGGAGTAGTATCAGGAGTAGGAGTAGAAGTGGACTTGTTCGATCAGGATCCGGCTTAAAAACATTTACAATAATGTTATAAATATTAGCGAGTATTTTCGTAACAAAATCCATCATCCAGTGTGCGTATCGATCGGATAGATACATCGTACACGATACCTGCATATTTTCCGAGTAGCGGTTAATTAATACCTAACCACGACCGAACGAACAAATTGAATATTTTGATACGCGAAGGGAGACCTGCCTGCGTTCGTTACGAATATATCATTGTAATTCGTTCGTTACAATAATGCATATTGCACGTAACTAATATGTTAAAAATCGAAATCTGCGATACTTTTCTCGCACGTTTCATTTCGATTATATCTATTAACGATTTATTTTCAACGGTAGAATATCCATTAAAGCATTTTATATTCCATTTTTATCAATAAATTTGTCTTGAAAAGGAGCAATTAGTGGATATATTGTATTTCTCTTTACACGATATTTCTAAAATTTAATTTGTTCACGATACGTTAATAACGAGCAAGATGCAAGTATTGGGATTGTGTAGTCCGAATCCCATTGGATATTCGAATCTGCGAATATCCTGTCGATACAAAGATGCATAGCTCGTATAGAGATGTATCTACCTATCTGTATTACAACAAGCTCAATGCAAATCTCGAAACAATAGGAATATATTCGTCCCGAATTATACGTCGTCACGTCTATTCGATAATGAGAATATTCGTATGCCAAGCCATAGTGTGACCTATCGAAACCAGTTCTATTGACACCGCACGATGCGAATCTGTTCGTAGTGCCAATGCATTTTCGTTGTCATCGGTAATTACATCAGCAATGAAAACGTTACCAAGTAAGCGTGTCATGAGAGCTTTCGCGATAGAAATCGAAGATTTCTATATTCATCCATGCCAATGAATCAAAAGGCAAACGTCGTGCAGATATAATAAGACATGATGACAATTCCGCAACGATTTCTACGTAATGCACTTACGGGATAGATAAATTAATCAATGCGACGAAGCAATCGATCCGGAACGAGCCTTTAGATCGAAGCAAAATCATTTTATAAACCCGTTCTATGCTCGTAATAACTTCGATGGAATAGCTAACGCGCGTGCTTGATCATGCCACTTTATCATAAGAACCAACGAGAAATAATGTTTGTATGAAGGGTGATTCAGCCTGGCTAGATTTATGTCATTATTCAACATTATTTTATCGAAGTTAATGTTCAGTGTCTAGGTATATCGATATGAAGAATCGACAAGTGCATCTATTTAGTTTCGAATACGTATCTATGTTTGCGAATAGAGACATATACATATACATACATACATATATATATATATATATATATATATATATATATATATATATATATGAAGGAAAGAAGATAAGAATACATGAGAACAACGATGCGTCCGATGACAACTACAACGTGGAGAGAAAAGAAAGTAAGAGAGAAAGAGAGAGAGAGAGAGAGAGAGAGAGAGAGAATGAGAAAGAGGAAAATCCTTAGAGGCTGCACCTTGGCAAGGTTTTGCGTCAGGGCCAATTGCCAGAAATCGGCGGCTGCCGAGCAACGTCAAAGTCGACTCTCGAAATCGCAAGCAGGGATGCGAGAAAAAGAAAAGAAAGAGAAAAAGAGACGAAGCGACACGACGAAACAGGAAAAAATAAACAACTCGAAGAACGGGCTGTCGCCTTGGGGGACGATAGAAAAGGAGAGAGAGAGAGAGAGAGAGAGAGAGAGAGAAAGGACTGAAAGGAGTCTACACTAGTACGACTTCTTTTCCTTCTTTTTCTCTTCCACTTCTATTTCTAACCTCGCCTCTTTCTTCTTTCCCGTTTTCTTGCTTCATTCAAATGTAACAAGCTCGAAAGAAAAACGCATTTTCCTTCGTCTACTTTGCTCACCGAACTTACATGCCGCGAGCTAGATTCGAAGCGAGAGAGAAAAAAGGTTAAAGCGCATGGTTGAATAGGCATCTAAGATGCCATCGAAGGAAAATCTAGAATGTTAGAATGTTAGAATCTTATGTGTGTATCGATGCTCATGACACGCTAAATTTTCTCTCGCACAATAGACAATACCGATAGATCGTCTTCGTCGATTTCGTTCCTTTGAAAGCAACACGGAAGCAAGCTTTTCTCGGAAAAAGATCTCGAAATTGTTTAGTTGAAAGATTCTGCTTTATTCTTTTTTCATCGCGATTAGAAAATCTTCAAAGTTTCCTTCCAGTCGTTTCTTAGAAACACGTATAACGTTATCTACGATCGATCAGTCCACAAGGAAGACGAAGCAATTTATCCGATGGATATAGAAATCCGTGAGTGAAATGGAGCAACGAAAACCCAGGCAGCTCGTGATTATCAAAACAAACAGGCAGTTATGCCGAGGGATTTGCATATTAGATCGTAAGCTTCCCGGATTACACCTAATTTCGAGCGAAACTGATTTCCCTACCAACGATGTAATACGCTTATTGGTTCTAAAATTGAATCGGGGTTGGATGATAATTTATTTTGTCAGCAAAATACAAAATAGACGAAACTATATCACAATAGACATAGCGTAAATTTATTCTCTTTGTTATCAATAAACATTAACAAATTGAATGTCATAAGGATGATCATCAGATGCCACAAACACTCACAATTTGACGGATTTTATTTTTAATATTTTTTCTCTTTTAATTTGACATCTTATTTTAAAATTCTCGTGTATCTAATTATTTGAGGAAATTTACTTATAAGAAAATTATTCATTGACAATAATTTGGCAATGCCAATGAGGACCGTTTCTATCCTATTACGTATCTGGTCACCTATTAAGTCCTATTATTCGATTATACACCATAACTATGATTAATAATTCCACGATTAATAATTAATAATTGGCATTTTCGTATCGATGGTATTGCACATAACCGTCCCACATGGAACATCCTCCCATAAAGAAGCACGTAATCGTAGATAGGACGATATAATATTCAGCGACCATCAGGCCGCTATGACGCCGATAAACTACCGTGTAAAACCCGAACGATTTATTTTCCTCGTTCGTACGTCGGTACTAACGGGACGTGAGCCACGCTTAACCAATCACGATCGGCTACCGTGCAGCAGTGTAATTTTCTACGATAGGTACCAATGCAAAAAGGAAACAACGATTACGAAAAGAGTGCTATTGAAAGAATGAAAAAGAACAAAAAAGAAAACGGAGAAAAACATAAAAACGAGACGTATTTATTTCAAATTTTTTATCATATACGCGATTGACCGAGGCCCCTCTCCCTTCTCCTCTCTTCCCATCAACCAATTCATCTCGTTTCGACGCGTTATAAACGTGTATAATATTTATCTTTGCCTTGTGCACACTTTTCCATTTACGTAGTTTTTTCCACGAAACTACGTTGCTATTGGACCACCGTCAATCGCCATGAATATATCCGAATTTGATCAAAAAGAAAAATGAGAAATATACGGGAAGATTTTTCAAAAATCGACCACTGCCTCGTTAAATATTAATCCAAACTTAGACGTTATTAAATAAAATATTCTTAAACTAAACATAAAAATAACTATTATGATTTTATATCAAACTGCCAACTTCAAATAATATTTTGTTCTAGAACAATTACAAATAGCTGGCTTGAATTGGCTATATATCTTCGTATTTTCACTGACATCGTTTTTATTTATTATTTGTTATTCGTTATTTGTTATACGTTTTCGTTATTCGTTATTCGTTATTCGTTATTCGTTATACGTTTCGTTTCGTCGTTCTGTGCGTATCGTAACGATCGTAACGAATCGATTATTCGTTTAAATTGAATTTGTTATGAAAACATAAAATTCTGAAATGTTTTGTATAATTAAAAGAGTATTAGTTGATTTCGTTAGTTAAAATATTATTGAAATACTAAACTCTCTGAAATTTTTATTGCTGAAGATAAATCACTATCTAATATATATATATATATATATATATATATATATATATATATATATATATATATATATCCCTATTGTTTTCTACGAAATATTTCATTTCAAATGATCATTTATCCTTATTCTTTATTTATTCTTCATTATTAAAATACATTTATGAAATAAATAAAATAAATTTATAAATTTATTTTCTTCGTTATTTAAATAAATTTATTACAATATTATCGAAGCTTCTTAAAAAAGAAAAAGAAAAAAATCGTTCATGAAAATTCAAAACCAATAATCGTTCCAAAATCTCGTGAAATATTCGACAGAGACGACTTTGCCTTGTTCCCGATCGAAAATAATAACCAGGAAGAAGACGAAACGTTTGCCCATTTTCATTGTCTCTTTACCTTGCTCGCGCGAATTTTTTAAGAATAAATGGCGAGAAGTCGATGTTAACGCCATTCAGCCCCTTCCTCCTCATCCTTTGCACGACTTTTTGCCGGCACGCCGTGGCGACATCGTGTAGCCTTTTTCGCACAGTAAAGGCGACTAACAAGTACAAACGGAATGAGAAAAGAGAAGACGCGAGGAAGAAAGAAGGAAGGAGGGAGGGAAAGAAAGAGAGAGAAAGAGAAAGAGAGAGAGAGAAATAAAAGAGAAAAAGACAGAGAGAGAAGTTCGCAGTGGTGGCTGTCATTCTGTTTACGGACTCTACGCTTACTAACTAGAGCGGAAACCGGGTGGCCGCCATTGTGTAGCTGAGACTGCCTTACCCCGTGGTCCTCCGGATTAAGACACCATTCATTGCATGTTCTCCTTGTAAACGCGCCTTACTTTTCTTTCCAATCGTTGTGCCTTTGCAATTCTCTTTCCTCTTCTTATACTTATTCCTTCTCGTTTACTCGTCACTCTCACTAGTATACGTTTTTCTTGTTGGCCTAGACTTCTTCCCGTCCTTTTCTTCTTCTTCTCCTTCTTCTTCTTTTTCCTTTTATTCTCATCTTACCTAAAAAAGATAACAGGTGCTGAACGGTGGCTATGTATACCATCTCTCTCTTCTTCTTCACTCCCCCTTCTTTCATCCTTTTTGAACTCCCTCTCATGTACTTCGGACAATGCTAATTTATTGCGAGTAAGCGCAATGCACTCGCAAGTCGAACCATCGGAGTATTCTATCCTTCTCTATCGTAGATAGTCCAAACAATGGTGCGGCACGCCGCTACTGACTCCTTCTATATCGTTGACAAGTGACTCCTTGGCATATGCCGTTCGAGAATCTCATGCAATTTCTTCCTTCCTTGCACGTTCGAGATTTTACCTTTTTCATGGTATGTTCCCGTCAAACTGTCGTGTAACATAACTTTGGGTTCATAATGATCCTATTTTTTAAAGAAAATTAAATTCCTCGATTTTTAGTAGATATCACTATCTTCTTCTTTTTGTCCCTTCTCTCTCTCTCTCTCTCTCTCTCTCTCTCTCTCTCTTTCTCCCTTGTAATCATTAAAAGTTAATACCAATTGCAATTGGAATAAAAACATTTTGATTATGGTATCATAAAAATTTAACTTCAATGTAAAATAATCGAGGAAACTTGTACGTCAGTTTATAACACTTGGAATTTTTCATTCGGTATATGAATTGTTTTTAAAGTTCATTACTAAGCCTCTAGAAATTCGTAGATCTACATTATCTTGGATTTTATATTTTAATTACATGTTACCTGTTTTACGGAGTTACGCGATTGCATCATCCGGTAATAAAATAATTGAACTTGAAGAGAAAAGGATGTAGATACGTACAAAACGAACACAGTACGGGACTCGTACACATTCTTTCGAGTGGCGTCTAATAAACCCGATTCGCGGCAGTCCAGAGAGGGAGGACGTGTTGCGTATGTCGAGTAACGCGAACGATAAAAATCTAAGCCCCCCCAGGGTTCCCGTCGTGAATTATAATAATTTATGTACGACCGAGTCGTGTCGGAGGAGTATGAGAAAGAGAAAGAAAGAAAGAAGGAAAGAAAAAGAGACCGGTACTTTGTGCAGGAAGCACGCTTACGCAGCGAAATTCGGTGTAAAATAGAATACGCGTCGTGTTTATGGCACATTATATCGCGATGTCTACCATAAAATTAAAGGCTATTTGTCTGGAGAAGAGAGAACGCGCTTAACAGAAAACGATTTTGAAGATCAGGTTCGTACGAGCGTGTAATTCGATGCACCGCCATTAGGAAGGTATACTCGAAAGCAAAAACCAAAAGCGTCGTCTCTCTATTCATCTATTTCAACGTCTTCTCTAATCGCACATTCAAGTTGTATAATTTTTATCGATCGACAATGATTGAATTCGTACGAATGATCATCTCTCTCTCTCTCTCTCTCTCTCTCTCTCTCTCTCTCTCTCTCTCTCTCTCTCTCTCTCCCTCTCCCTCTCCCTCTCTCTGTCTCTGTTTTACTCACACATGCACGTACACTATTTCGTATCATTACACTCTGGCGTATTCACGATACGTCACATCTGGCTTCTCCAATGCGCGTCGACAGATGCGCAAAGCCCGCACGGAATGCGTGCCATCGCCTTTCTTGCATACGAAAAAGTGCTTGATCGATGAAGTACGCTGTGAAAGATAGGAGGACGAGAGTGAAAAAAAAATAAGAAAAAAAAGAAAGGAGCATCGCCTCCCGCGCAATTACGCACTCGAATCCATCATCGATCTTCATTAACTAAAGAGAGAACGGGAAATAGTTGGTTAAAGAGCTCTCTCTCTCTCTCCCTTTCTCTCTCTCCCCCCTTCCTCTATCTCTCTTTCGCTCTTTAATTAAAAACTTAAACAATTATTCACCGGTATCTTTTTCTCCCTCTATCTTCCTCTCCGACAGATTTTCTCTCCCACTTTCGCAAGCGGACGTAATTAAAAATCTTCAGAGTGGCTTAAAAAAGAAAGAAAAAGGGAGACGAAAAAGTAGAAGAAGAGAAAGAAGAAAGAAGGTGGCGGAAGAAAAACGTGGCGGGTTAACGAGCGATATTCCGTGCCGGTAAGATAAATTAAGCGACGGGAACAATGCTGTGGTGGAAAGCCACGGATAGCTCGCGATAACTCGAACGCGTGTGTACCGTTTTAGTAAGAAGAAAGAGAGAGAGAGAGAGAGAGACAGACAGACTGACAGGGAGGAGGAGAGAAAAAAAGGACGTC
This sequence comes from Dolichovespula saxonica, assembly GCA_911387935.1. NCBI lineage: Eukaryota > Metazoa > Arthropoda > Insecta > Hymenoptera > Vespidae > Dolichovespula > Dolichovespula saxonica. Next base: position 2,993,059 of record OU427001.1, read on the forward strand.
CTTCGGTAATGCACGTTCTAGACATTATTGGAACCGATCGTTCGGCTCGCTTATCTTACGGTATGTACATACGTTAGTTACATACGTGTACTCCGATAGCTAGCTCGTGCTTTAATTCGATACACGTGCGTGCTCGCGATCGTGGTGCGCACATCGTCCGAAAGAATTTAGAAAGTAAGTATGTAATGCGCGGAATAGGTCGTCGTTGTCGTCGATATTACGTCGTCGTAAGTAAATATGTACGAGAGAGTTGGCCAGAGATAAAGGCCGAACGTCGGCCACTTCAAACGCCAAACCCAATCGTTAATCGATGGTCGACGTTAATAAATAAATTTCTCTTTGCAGATAGTAGTCGTTACGCTCTCATTCTAACGGTCGACCGTTTAAGAATCAAAGAACTCGACGCTAAGATCGTTCTCGATTACATTAAGATCAATCCAGTCTACTTCGTCGTATTAGATATTACATACTTATGTGACTACAACAAAATTGATTTCACGCTCTTCTCGTATCTATTATTCCATGACGTTCTCTTCGTTCAATAAAAGAAAAAAAAATTTTCGCTTTCATGGAGCATACGAAATGAATTTTATAAGTCACTGTAATATCGCTTTACCTCGATCATTATTATCGGCTCGAACGATCGGAGATTTTTCATTCGTAAAAGCTCCTCTCAGGGTAGATGGTGGAAGAGAGGAAAGAGAGGAAAGAGAACGAGATTTCTTCCCGAGGCAAAGGAGGAGAAGAAGCGGAGTCTCGTTCGACGGGATAGTTCCGAAAGAGAAAGAGAGAAAAGATTGGCCGCGATTACTTTCTTGGACTGTACCGTGGTCAAAAACCTACGCTCGACATCTATATTTATAAGGCATCGCCCGACGGAGCCCCCTCGATCCTTTGTAATTAAAATAATAAGATTAATGTTTCGCGCGCTAGCGCGCAAATTGAGCATTTATACATATGTAGCTGTCAGTCCGCAGGACATAATGACTTTTCGTATGGTACACGACCTAAAATACGATCTTCCTCGCGCGTTACTTTATTTCTGACCGTTAAACGTACACAAGAAAAAGAAATAAAGAGAATATATAAAAATATTTATTGTATTAGTTGTGAGGGGAGAGAGCCCTCTTATGATAAGTTATGAAACTACAACCAATATTGCCTTATACATGTATAATCAAATTTTTACAGAGAATGAGTATAGTCAGAAGAAGATTGTTTCGACGATATCTCTTCGAAGAAATTTCTTTTCCATTTCAATCTCAAAATTGCTTCTGATCCAACTCCGCCGAAAAAGTTCAAACAAGTTCATTAAAATTTCAATTAAAAATATTCTTTGGAAATCACCGAGAATGCATAAGAGAAAATAAAGAGAACAGAGAGATAGAAGGAGATAGACAGGGGAGGGGAGGGATAAAGGTTGTAGGAAGTCTTGAAAAGTGCGAAAGGAAAAAGAAAATCTCGCGAAAGAACAGGGGAAGAAAGTAGTCAAAATGTAAAGTAGTTGAACGATAATAAAACAACTAGTGGGAGACGAATTTTCCCGATTCCGATGTTCGGCCGACTTACGGGAATCGATAAATCGAATTTATGCGCGGCCCGAGAACTTTTATCCGCGACTGTTCGAGTAGGAGGAGAAAGAGAAGAGTGAGAGAGGGGAAGCAGAAGGAGGTGGAGACCACAATGCATGCATAAAAGGTTTCGAGAAGCACCTAATCGAAATGCAAGGTTCATTCGAGCGCGGACCCAGCGCGATCGCACGAATCGGATGGGTAATCGAAAAAACTTTCGAGCCCTTTTTATCCGTCTTTCGTGGCGCGGCAGAGGTTGTTCGTTAGGTATCATTTGCATTCCTTCCTCAGCTCGAATTAGCTACGTTCAAAGTGTGTCTGATCTAATTAGTCGTCGGGCTTAACGGATCGTTAAAAGCTGCCATTGGTAGATCTTCGTGTTAAACGTCTGGCGCTAACTTTTAACGATCGAATTCGAACGAAAAGACAAGAAAGACGAGACGTGAATCTTTTCGCGAGAAAGCGTCTCCATAGGGAAGATAGAAGGGTCTTAAAAAATTATTTCTAAGGTAATTGATTTTTTGTCGATGAATTTATTTATAGTTACGTTGGGATCGATTATTAATCATGTAATATTGTTTCATCGTCACTACTCCATCTCGTACGATCAAGCTCGGGTACATTATTACATAGGAAAACACAAGGGAGTATAAGAAAAATGTTTTCGGAAACGAGCAACTCGATCGTAGGGAGTTGAGTGCGGTTTACGAAACAATTCGAGCTCAATTTGCGGTTTCGACGTGGGCAGCCAGGACTGAGAAACGCATTAAGGACAGTCTCCTACCGAAAGCATGCTCGTACCTCCGCGAACACATTCTTTTCGGCATCTCCACTGACATATTTAGCCGAGGCCACCATGTAACCGAGAGAAGACAATTCGGAGACATCTTGATCCAGGAATCTCGAACGATCCAAAGGGATTCTTAGACTCTCTCGAAAGTTAGGCGTTTGTTCTAAAGATACTCCCCGACGATATAGAAACCACCATGATCGTCAAAGGACAAAGGTGCTTGTTATTGGCAAACAGGATATTTGTCGACCGTGGCAAGGCAAGCGCAAAATCTTTTCCACGCTGCGTGTAAGTCGGACGAAACTTTTTTTCCCCCGGCACTTTATGGCATCCGGCGGCGTGGGTCGGAAGGGCCCGTTCTCTTGGCATATAATATCCTGTTGGTTAGAAGAATAGGCTACGCACTCGAGGCCCAAAGTGCTATTGTTCTAAAAGCCGAGCTCGCCTCTTAAAGCACGATCCGGCAATGCGGGCAACTCTCTCTCTCTATTTCTCTCTCTCTCTCTCTCTCTCTCTCTCTCTCTCTCTCTCTCTCTCTTTCTACTAAAGAGAGAACAACATAGAGAGAGAGAGAGAGAGAGAGAGAGAGAGAGAGAGAGGGTAAGAAAAGTGTCGAAATCTTGAAAGCGTCGAAGAAGCCGTGAGAACGTCTAAGAGGCTGCACGGAAGCTCGGAATAAAAATTTCGTCGTGTAAAATCACAAGGGTGCTCCGATCGTTCGCAAAACTCGATGAAAATCGTCAATGATACGATAGAACGTTTCAGGTTTATCGCTCAAGATCGTGATCGTTTCTATACGTGACTCTCCTTCGAAACGAGCATAGTTGTATGCTCTCGTTGCGATGCACTGCTACATTCGAAAGTCGATTTTTTCGTAAAATCGAAAGGAAGTTTCAGTTGATAAGAAAAAATTATTTTAAATCTTAATTCTTATACCTATATATATATATATATATATTTATTTTTTTATTAGAAAATTAAAGATTTTTAATAAAATAAAATTAAAATAATATTACATGAGAATTGAATTGTTGCATTACAATAAATCTCAATTCTTTCGTAATTCATCTGAAGACAAAATGTATCTTCGTGGCGTAATGTATTTTAATAAGAATAAATAAAAAAAAGAACGTAACAGTGTGGTCCCTTTGTCGTATAGTAAGCTCAACAATGTCCCGTTACGCGAGATCGTCCTATCTGCCACTGGCTTCCTATCTTATACAAGCAGGTGCATCGTAAAGGTACCTCTAACAACTTCAACTTAACCGCGGACGCTTTTATAGTGTCCGTAGTCACGATACCAGATACGGCCAATTTCTGAGAGTAAGTCGAGGTAGTAGAGTAATGCCGACAGGTAACCTTGACCGGTAGCAAAAACTCAGCGAAAAACATTTCACCGAAAGTAACTTCGATTGAAATCATCTATCCACTTTTTATCCTCTTATAATTTTTTCCGTTGCAGGAGAAAAAATTTTACAACGTCTCGTTTCAATGGGAAAATCTGTAACACGACGAACGAATTTTTGAAACGAACGAAAAATATACCGACGCAAAGAAAAGAAACGAATTTTTTTATATAGCCTAATAAAAAGAAAAAAAAGCGACACGATAACGTTCTTATCGTGAGAAAAATACATTGTAATAGAGTTTATGTTTATCTTTCCTTTTGATGCGCACGAGAAAAGAAATGATCGAAAAATATCAAAGTAAGTATTAGGAACGGGATACATTATAGAAAAATGGACTTTAACGTAACCGAATGCCACAGTGTAGAGATTAAACCAGTAAACTGCAAGTACCCATAAAAGCGGTAAACGGCTTGCCCTCATCTCGAAGGCGCCGGGACGTCAGTTTAATGACTGGAATAATTTTACTTGTGACCCGGCCGCGACCGAGCAGCAGGGAACCGGTTTTGCTACCGCAATACGTCAATAACGCTGAGCCTCGCCTTCGAAGACGACGAAATATGAGACGTTATGGAGCTTGCTGCTATGAAGAAAGACAAGATGAGGATGATTTTCGGAGGAGGTGATCCATCGAAATTAGAAACACCGATTGCGTAGATACATGTATTATACGTAACGTGTATCTACATATGAGATAGATACGTATATCATGGGTATATTTACATTTTAACATAATTATGCATACATACGTGTATTTTTACGGATACGTTGACATATATACATACATATATATATATTGAAAATATAATTTGTAATATTCTAAATATATATCTAATATCACGAAACATTTAGAAGGGTTCGATGGGATGTCTCAATCCTCATGCTGAAAATCCCCTTTAGATCTTTATTTTTCAAGCATCCTTCGATCGTAAATTAATTTTGAGAAAATTGTTGCCGAGGTAGATATCTATATTACTGGGTACACGTGTACCCGCAAACTTTCGTATACTCACAGAAAAAGCTTTTGTTCTACAATTTCGTGTTCAGAGATAAAAGGGAGCAGAGTTTCGTTATAGAACTCGTGGTACAACCGACGAGGGAGCGATTCCCTATGAAAAAATAAATCGAATGTACGGAGTAAAATTTGTAGGAGAAAAAAGAAGAAGAGAGACTCCATTTTCGAGAAAAATGATCGTAGAAGTTGCTGGGATGCTCGTCTACTGCCAATAAAGATTCGATTGGATGGCAAGACCGAACCCAAGCCCCGATTATTTTAGATTACATCAGGATTTTCGGTGTAAACCTAACTCGAATTACATTGATATCCACGACCCGTTTTTATCGTTTGTCATTCGATTATTTCAAGTGTTATGTCTTTTTTCTAGAAAATAGTTATCGCCTACAAAGGAAGATCACGTTTTAAGAGAATTATATTCGAGAATAAGTGCTTCTCGACAGTGAAATTATTGTCGTCGCATCAGCCGACGAAATCAATTTTCTCAAGTATGATCATGCAATAAATCGATTCCTCTCACCAACGAATATGAAAAATAAAAGTACGCCTTTCAACACGCATACGTATTTCTTTTGCATACGAGGTACATTCATGTTCTAAGGTAACTTTTTTCTTCCTCTAAAAAACTACTTAAACCTGAAAACTGAAACTACTGTCACTACTCACACATAGTACACATACAATTTTTCACAACGTCGACAGCATGATTGCATGGCCTTTGTGAACGATTCTTTATGTATCTGTTTTGCTCACAGGAAAATTGCTGATACAAAAGCAGTACGACTGGAAAATGAGTTACCACAGTCAATCTTTAGATTTTTCTTCACAACAACTTCGAAGTGATTCCTCGTGTTCCTTACTCAACTGACTTTGCACCTAGTGATTTTTGGCTTTACCCAACACTGAAAGTCACTTTCCGCGATCGCTTATTTTCCAGTCGTACCGACCTTGCATCAGCGCTTTTCCAATGGGCAAAACAAACCCTTAAAAAATCGTTCATGTTGTGAAAAATTGTGCGCGTACAGATTAACTATGTTGGAAAGTGACAGTAATTTCAGCTTTCTGATGTAAGTACTAGTTTTTTTTAGATAGAAAAAAAAATTAGGACATCGCAGAACTTGAATGTTCCTCGTAACATCAAGAAGATAAACTTGCTCATTCGGCAAGCAATACGATTCGGTCGTTCATGAATTTTCCCCGGGACGAGAAAGGAACTCTATAAATCAGGTAGTATCGGTTCGCTGAGAAATTGTTGGTTGACTAGGAATAGAGAGAAAGAGAGGGTAGTAACTACTCCGTTGCTATAACTCGGCGCCAAATCGAGTAGCAGCTTTGAGCGATTACCGGGAGATGTGTAAATACACTGCTTCTCTCTCTCTCTCTCTCTCTTTCTCTCTCTCTCTCTCTCTCTCTCTCTCTCTCTCTCTCTCTCTCTCTCTCTCTCTCTCTCTCTCTCTCTCTCTCTCTCTCTCTCTCTCTTTCTCTCTCTCTCTCTCTCTCTCTCTCTCTCTCTCTCTCTCTCTCTCTCTCTCTCTCTCTCTCTCTCTCTCTCTCTCTCTCTCCTTCATTTCTATTCGTGCGAACAAACATGGATCAGCATATACAGGGTAATTCCGATGAGTGGATTGGACTATAACTCTGTTTTAACATTTTCATGTTAATATAATGTACGAATTGTAAACGCACGCTTCATGCTAAATACGATACAAAACATTTCGTAAAGTATTCATTATTCTATCAAATACTTTTATTACGCGTAATAATATAACAAATATTTATTTGCGTAAAACAAAATAAATATAATTATATTTAAAAATTACGCGAAATAGCAACTAACTAATTTATTCGTCATACAATATATTATTTAAATCTATTTTCAGTCATTAGAATCACCCAGTATAGAATCGTCCGTCTTTCTCCGACCTTCGTAATATCGAACGAACTACATCGTGATATGAAACGTAATACGGATACGCAAACAACAAGAATTCACCTTTACATCGACAGATCGTGCATTAATATACGAATCGATCATGGAAGATATCGGTATTGCCGGCTAAATCATTTGCCGTTCCCGGTGTAGGGTGGCACTGAGGCTAGAAAGTTGTGTCGGCTATTCGCTACCGATCGCTCGTTGCAGCTGATCGTTGCACCGTACTCGCTCGCATTGCCTGCCGTTCATCGTGTATCGCGTCGAGTTTACCAAGTAGCAATTGCCGCTCATTTGTCAGCCGCCTCGCTGAAATATCGCGCATGAAATGGACGCCGTTACCTAGACCAGCGATCCTCGACACGATACTACCTCGATGGGCTACGTCCTTCTCCTCTTCCTCCTCCTCCTCCTCCTCCTCTTCCTATTCCTCTCACTTTCCCATCCTCCATCCTCGTTCGATCCCATAACTTTTGCGAACGTATCGAATCTAGGTCTCTCTTATATATTGCTCCTTTTTAAATTATCACTCTTAAAGATATTTTTTCCTGAAAGATAGTAATTTTCGATTCCATCGATTATTATCAGTTTTATCAGTGTAACCACTCTTCTTGTGATTCGATAATAGCTGAAATGTAGATTAGAATAATAGAGTATTTTGTTATAAATAACAAGACGAGTTTTGTCCTCGTGAATTATATTATTCGAAATAAATAGAAAAATTATGTCCCGACATTATACAATTTTATTTCCGTTTAATCTTTCAATTAAAAATTCGACGTAATGAGTTTATATCTCTGAAGGAAGTTATTCACACAAAAAGATAATAATGAGGGATAGTAGTAAGAACGATATTTCGTCGTTCCGGAGGCTTTCTTGCCGTAACTTTGCCTCGATTTACCGTCCTCTATGAGAAAAATCTAATACAGTAGGAGAATTCGAAACGTTTAGAGAACCAGAAAACATAGAGGACACGACTAAAAGTCACTGAAAGAGTTTGAGATTCGTTAGCGATTCGTTTTTTCCACTTTACTTCGTTCCACTAAGTTCTTCATCTCGCGTCCGTTCGTTTCTTCCTTCCTTCCTTTCTGGCCCTTTCAACAGCGTGCTTTATTTTTCTTATTGCCCTTTAGCCATTGCGCGTGTATTTCGAGTGCCCTTTAAATTTGGAGTCCACTTTTGCGAAGTCCTTACCGAACTCTAATCCGTAGGCAATTCTTCATAGTACTCGAGATTGAAGAGCTCGAAGGATTTACCATCGTAACTCGAAGTAGTATAAGTGAGGGATGAAGAAGAAAAAGAAGAGGAGTAGGAGGAGGAAGAAGAGACGGAGAAAGGTGATGAAAGGAGAATGAAAGGATGCGTAAAGGTGGATAACAATGAAGCACCATATTAGTATGTTCGAAAACAATAAGACGCGCTTAAATATTCTCTATGCGTGTATCTATGTATGTACGTAATCGATATTGCTTCTTCATTACAATGCGAAACAAACTACCGAAGAGTATCAGGCATAAAATATATAGAAAGTAAATATCAGATTAAAGACTTAAGATAATGAAGAGCGAAAATTCGTGGCACGGTGCGAGATGAGCCGTCGTTAATGAGAGAATTCTCGGGACCATCGGCATCGTTTTAAAACTATACGAACGAGGCAGCGTCGTTGATAAAACGAGCTCTTAAAAATTGGTCGCTCGCTTTCATTCCTTCATGCCCAGGTAAGAACACAGTGATGGCATTTCGTTCAATGGAATTCCAGCGTCGGATTCTCCGCCGGCAATTTGCCAGTTGCATTCGAATTTCGTGAATTCCTAGCCCGTGTATCGGCCCGAACGCTAACCGCCATAGTCGATAGGAACAAAAACGACGGCATAGGTGCATGGACCACCCCACGTAACCACGTTGGTGTTCACTTTACTCTCACATGCCTCTTTTTTCTCTTTTCTTTCTTCATTAGTCTTTTCTTCGTTCGTTCAAAGTCCAAAGTCTAAAAGAAAACAACGTATCGACCCATTATACCCTTCATATCCGTGATAAAATAACGTATTATTATAAAATATTTCAACTATCGAAGTAAAAGATTATAGAATTCTATTACAACTGTATCGCGATAAAACAAAGGGATCACGTTTTCCCTCCCAATCGATATCCTTCCAAATATACATACGTTAATACGTATGTCTAATAATTCCAAAAAAGATTCGGTAATTCGTAAAATACAACGACGCAATTACTACTCGTAACATCCTAAATACGAGCAACGGAAAATCGATCTTCGTTCTCATTATTATTACGACTCGTTGAAAGTAGATGCACAACCATTTAATCGAGATTGGAATTATATGGCATTGTCTAACGAACGATTCCTATTCGCGATTAAAGAGGGCCATATTTAGTAACGTGCCGACACGATTGCTCGAATGTCCCGTTAATTTCTTTCTTTCGATAAGAAGAAGACTTCATTTATCGATGTTATTTAAAACGAAAACAATTTTTACTTTGGATCACAGTCTTTTATATTTCAATATCAATTTCCAAATTTCCGAAGTGGAAAAGACAAGTAACAGGGTGCAAGTATTACATGAAATTTTATGCTCGAAGTGTAGTTGCGTGTTTACGATGCTCTTACCGGTGGTGCGTGCGAATACCTACATTTCATGTAAGGGGGGATGTAACATCGTAAATCTCAACATCGTCGTTCCGACACATAGATAACCAACGGCATTGATTCGTCGGAAGCCAATTCGAAATTATATCTCACTACGAATTCCTCTACAACACTCTCTCGCTTCTCTCTCTCTCTCTCTCTCTCTCTCTCTCTCTCTCTCTCTCTCTCTCTCTTTCTCTCTCCCCTCTTCTTCATCCCTTTACGAGTAACGTCGGACGGTATACGAGCAAATACCCTCGTAAAGTGCGTCGACTGATCGATAGTTCGCTTCGTTTGATCCAATTCCAATCAGGACTTTGCTCGCGAACTACAATTCGAACGAGCGTTCATCTAGCAAAGAGTACGAAGAGAGATCGAAGTACCGCGGAGCCAACAACGCTTCGGCGATGAAATTTGGACACTTTCGAAACGAGCGTTACCCCTCGAATTCAGTTAGCTCTCATCTCGTAGTTTGTTCGTTTCTTTGCGATTCAATTTCGTAATAACGTGATATTTTTATGAAGATCAAACGGCAGATTGAAAATCTTCCATGGGATGGAGCATCGTTAACGCGAGAGGTAAGTAAACTTTGATTCCACAAGAGAAAAAGAGACAAAACTTCATTCCTATATATACAATAACTACATTATATATATATATATATATATATATATATATATATATATGTGTGTGTGTATATATATAAATCATTTTAAATTTATATATTATATATATAATATATTAATTATTTTAGAATTATTTCCCGATAGGAGGAATAATATTAATCTTTGAATAAAAACGTATATCTACATTTAGGCGAACGATCTATATAATAGTCGAACTATCAGCTAAAACTGTGAGATTAAATCGAACTATTCGGAACGTTCGTTCGATGTTTTGTTCCATTTGAGACGAGATGAGAGAAGAGAGAAAAACGGATGTCTAAAGAAAAGGTACGAATAGAAGAATAGACAAAGTTGACCATCGTTGTCGAGATCGTTCCTCGTTCGTTCGGCGAGTGCAATTTCGAAAATACTTCTATTCTTTTGCGAGCTAGACCGATCGATCTTTTGCCTCGTTTAATCCATTTCCAATTGGAACTTTGATCGCGAACAGCAATCCGTCGCAACGAACTCGACGATGACATCGAGCAACAGTGGTGCCGCTCGTATATCACTCCACGCCAACGCTTTTAGTCGAAAAACGAACGATGAAATTCGTCGTCGAGTTGTCCGATAGTTGCGTTTAGCAGAAAAATACGCTCGTACGTTCTCGGATCATAAACAGCGACTCCAAGCCGATCCAGTCGAGGAATCTTTCATCGGGTCGTACCGAATCGTCGTTTTATAGATTGACGCGCGAATTCGCTCGACGATATTCAAGAAAAGACGGCTAGGAGGTGGAAATGTTTACGTCGGCGCGACCTCAACACTTTTCACGAGTTATTTTCAAAAACTGATAAGTTCTAAAGATGATTAAAAATTGAGAAAATATGAGTAATATAGTTTCTCGAAATACATTTGTCACGTAAGTAAATTAAAATGATTAGTAACGCTAACGGATATCTCATTTATCAAAGAATTTATAAAATATTTAATTAATTCCAAATTATTCTAATTATATAACTCTAAGTTAAATTATTTAAGTTAACGTCGTTACGAAAATGAATTAGAGATAATTGAAGGACTTGATTGACACTGACATCAGGTATACATAAAAATCATAAAAGGTTACAACGATCCACCGAGCGAAGACGGACGAATGCAAGCAGAGTCAGGGCAGAGACACGTTCGCGAACCTTCTGGCTTGAGGCAGGGATACGTGAATTTCGAAGGGATCAACCCGGTCGTGGACGAGTAGGTACGCGTGTACACGCACGCATCGTACCAAGTCGGAAGGATTATGATACGCGTGTCAAATTTGGACGGGGCTCGGAGAGACCGCCCACGCGGCCAAGAGCGAGAAGAAGAAGGAGGAGGAGGAGAAGGAGAAGGAGAAGAAGAAGAGAAAAAGGAAAGGATAAGAATAAGAAAGAAAAAAAGCGAAGGGGCCTTTCGCGACCAGGCCCCAGCTCCTCGCTTAATTATCGTACCTACGCCAGATTCGTGCGCGTAAATCACTCGACGATACCTCTAGACGCGTGATGCTCCTCCCGTTCCCCACCTTTTCTATTATTCCTTTTTACTTCGAAGATCCTACGAGGCGATTCAACCCCCTTTTTTCGCGAGGAAACTTCCACAAACTCCCCCCCGACCCCCACTACGCTTCTCACTCCTCCACCCCCTCTAACTCTCTGCACCATCACACTCAAGCATCTCTTTCCATCTCTTCCATCTCTCTCTCTTTCTCTCGCAGCCGGTCTTAAAATATGACGAAGCCTCGGAGTTAATATGGCATTTAATCGGGGATGTGTGGGCACAACATCGTGGCATACCATGACGGAGGGGCGCGGAATGGCCGTGCACGAACTTGCTCGCACGTAAACGCGAGCGTGCTGGTATACCGCGAGCAAGCAAACGCTTACGGCCCTCAAAGCTAATTATGAAATATTGCCGGGCCATCGGCAGACCACCGCCGGGTTATGCTCTTCTCTTGCTCTTGCTCTCTCTCTTTCTCTCTCTCTCTCTCTCTCTCTCTCTCTTTCTCTCTCTTTCTCTCTCTTTCTCTTTCTCTTTTTCATCTTGAACAGCGGCGCGTGTGCGTTCTACGTGCGTGACCTCTGCAACCCCGAACCCAGTACGGTATCTTCGGGAACGGGACGAGAAGAACCGACGAGAGCTCGAATCTTTATTCCCTCTATTCTTTTTTTTTCCTCTTATTTCTCTCTCTCTCTCTCTCTCTCTCTCTCTCTCTCTCCTTCTTCTCTTTGCCACCCTACAGTCAATTGTCCTCACGAAGGAGAGCGAAAAGATACGCGGCTGCATATTTTCCTTTTCTACTCCGATCTCTTCGCAACCCTCGCGACCTCCACTGCTTCTTTTCTTCTCGTTCGAGAAAAGAAACCGCCGAATACTCGTGGGAAGAAACGCCTGTGAAACATCGTAACTCGTTGCAACTCTTTCTTTATGCGATACTTATTGTTAACAGTCTCTTCTTAGGTGTTCGGAAATTTATGAAGAATTCATACGAAATCGCAACCCTCATATAATAATTTTCGTCGATCGTCAAACTCTTTTCTCTCTCTCTCTCTCTCTCTCTTTCTCTTTCTGTCTTTATTCTTTTCATTTTATTTTAACCACTCCATCGCTCGTAATCACAATCGAGGTCATTTTTTTTCACGCGACGGAGATAACTCGATTCAGCTCAGCGCACTTAGTATGCCTCTGCTTGGTCCCTACTTCGATTCTCTTTTATCGCACTGCCGCCATCAGTCCATCTTGAAAGAAAGAGAGAGAGAGAGAGAGAGAGAGAGAAAGAGAAAGAAGTCGCGGAAGTGGACCTTAATTCGATGGACGCAGCGTGGCGGCGAAGAACGATCGAGAATGTCGCTACGGAATCTCGTTTGCGTGCGCGAAACGCTTCCCAAGGTGGACCGTTTCGCGGAACGAATTTGATTTAACTCGAACTGCGCAGCTCGCTCGGTCGCTCGGTCGCGCTTTATGGCCTCGGCGAACTTTCGAGGATAAAGTCGGATAAGACGGCGGCGGTGGCGATGATGGTGGCAACGATGGCAGTTGCTCATGTATATGTACTCCTTAATTTGAATTCTCGCCCTCTTCGAGCTATCGGTGTGGAAAGAACGACGCGGTAACGTGAGACGTTATGACTCGAAAGAGAAAGAGTACGTTCGTCTTTCTCAGGAAAACTAAAGCCTACAAACTTTCCCACGTACTGTGGCGCAAGCACCGAGAAAACTTGGAAAATTTAAGATGAAGTGGTCAGAATATTTTCAAAACTCTCACTTGTTACTTACACTATATCTCAAATCTTAGGAGACTATTGGATCGTCCGGAAAGTTCATACCGAATTTCTTATCTGTTCGTACCATCTTCAATGAGACAGAAAATTCAAATAAATCACTTAATACGTTTTTAATGTCGTTATATATACTTTAAAACAAGCCCATCTTCCTTTTACACATTAACATTACTTCAAATATTACAAACATTATTGGCATTATATTATTATATTTGAATATGTATATATATATATAGTTCAAATTAAGATCTATCAACATGGATCCGGAAATGTTTACAAACATATGTCTGATACTTACCACCGAGGTAATAATAACAAAGACGATAAATAAGTTAGTATGGAACGTTTTCTGTAGGTAAAGCATACCTATGAACGAGGCTAAAAGACACGAAGCGGTTCGTTTGTACGACACCGCAGTGAGGTTCACGCGCGGACGGCGCCGTACCGCAAAACCGCAGGTGGCGCGAAATTTTCGGTGAGGAGTATTACTAAGTAATTTGTTCTTTCTCCACCCAAAGGTCTGCGGTAAGATAGACGACTATACAATCCGTTCCATTCTCCTCGCTCCGACATAAACGACGATGAGTGCAAGAGAGAGAGAACACACTTCGTGCTTCTCGCGCATCCTTCGGGGCCACCATCAACGGAGAGACAACGACGACAACGGCAACGACGAGTGGATGATTAAAATGAACCATACCCTACGCGCGTAAAATCGAAGAGACTCGAGCAAGAACGACGTCTCGAGTATCTCGATTACCACAGGAAGATATCAAAATTAAATTATATTTGATCCTTTTAATTGTTTGCTATCCTATTCTCAAATAATTATTATTAATTTGTCGTATAAATTAATACTAAATTAATATTAATTTTCTATCGATATTTCGCAATATTAAACTGCATTTAATTAATATACTTATACATATCTGTTAGATATCCTATATTAATGGCAAAATTAATTATTATCTGTACAATATTATATGATTAAAACGAAATGTCTAATAAGAGTCATTATAAGATTTCAAAGGGTTTAATATATTCATTCGCTGCATGCTTTTCATTTATCGATGTCGTACCGTGAACGTCACGCTTGTCTTTCTCCTTTAATCGTTGGGAACTTGGTGGTATGCGAAGGACATACGTTGTCGGGATGTTCGACCGTCGAGAATTCGGACGAGAATATGGAACGGAGATGGTTTTCGAAGAGAGTGAAATCGTTGAAATACGAAGGAATACGGCTAATCCCAAATGGAATGCGCCTTGCCTCGATAAAGCGAGACATCTACTTGCCAAAGGGAGAAAAAGAAAGAAAAAGAGAGAAACTATATTTTCTGTTATTTCTGCTTGCTCGCTAATCCCGTAGAAATCATCTCTCGTGACACTGGCTTTATACGAATTACTTCAATCACAGTTGTAAATATTGTTAAACATTTCGTTTTAGAACGATCATTTGGTCCCCTTAACGATATCCTTTTAGACATATATTATCCCTTATCTTTGGTTCGTTCATTTTAATGTAACGTTCCGTTCTGTGATATGCAAATTATAAGCTATTAAAATATAACACATCGTATCGATGTAGATTTTTTTCTCTTTACCTACTTAACCCATTACTGTTAAAATCTGATAATTTCGATATAATAATAAACCTTATATATGTAAATCTAATTTCTATACCTTATAATAGAACGCAATACCATTGCTTTCTTTCATGTTCCTCCTCTACCGCTCTATAATATATGTATGATGTAAAAGAAAAAAATAAAATTATAATTTGACATAAAACGTAAAAGGATCGTCCGGTTATGCGAATCGCCATTTTCTGGGTCTCTCACTCCTTAGAGTTTGTCCGATGACGTTAATCCTCGATAACGGTAGCGAGGACACGAGCTACGAAATATCCTCAGAGTTTCATCCTCCGAAGATAACACCGTACATGACGTATCCTTTCAACCTCGTCCGTCGCCAACGCGAATGACTCAACGGCGGCTCGAAATAGGGATAAACAAGTTTTTCGGTAACATTCCGAAACATCGGCGTGCAATTAAAATCAAGCTTAAGTCAGGTCTGGTTGACGGTAATCCTCGATAACTGCGGTCAGGACACGTCTCATGACATCGCAAAGGTAATCACACGCACGAGATAGAACTCGTCGAATGCTACCCGTTCCTTGTATTCTGCGACCGACGTCAGCGATTTACGCTTTTATATTTTCTTCCCACCACTCATCTACCTAATCATTAAAAGCCGATCGTAAGTTGAGAAATAAGTAGAAAGAATGAACCATCATTCGGGTATCACGACCAAGAGTTCTTTCATAAGGAACCATGAAATTTTTGGGGAAGATTTTGGATTAACTTGATTCCTACGATGATTCGTCGAAACGCTCAGGTGATCCCAATGGAATTGGTTGTATCGACTTCGCGAGACGACATGGTAAATACATTCATTCCTATTGACGAAGCGTTTAGCCAGTTTTCGCGCAATTATGCGATCAGCGAAACTGGTGAGTTTAAGAAAGAACTCATGGAAGGCCGTCTCGTAGAGGAGATCGTGTCGTCGGCACTTTCATCTCGATCGACACTGATGCGGGGATAAAGACATAAAACGTAACGGGCGTCCGTGAAGAGAGTGCATAATGGTAGTTTGCGTTGGACCGAGGGAAACGGTTGAAAGGCGGTCCGAGAAAGGAAGGAAGAAAGGAAGAAAGAAAGGAAGAAAGGAAGAAAGAAAGGAAAGAAGGAAGGAAGGAAGGAAGGAAGAAAGGAAGGAAAGGCAGGAAGGAAGAAAGGAAGGAAGGAACGAACGAACGAACGAACGAACGAAGAAATGGTAGGGGTAGGAGGAAAAAGGAAGGAAGAAGGAAAGAAAGAAAGAAAGGGAAAGAGAAAAAGGAGGGGAAGGAGGAGAAGGAGGAGAAAGAGGAGAAGGAGGAGAAGGAGGAGAAGGAGGAGGAGGAGAAAGGACAGCAAGCCAGCCGGTCGGTTCTCTTCGAACGACGACGCTCGAGACTGACTCGGAGCATCCACGTCTCTCTTTCTCTTCTCTCGTATCTTTTCTCCGTCTCTCTCGCTACGCGGCAAAACGATGTGTGTGGTCCATCGTGGCAGCCGCCAGGGCCGACTCGCTAATAACATCCCCTGCCCTCCGTTCCCTTCGAAGGAGAGCCACTCTCTCGCCCCATGCCGGCGAAGGAAACGGGTAAAAAGGTACCAAAGATTCAGAGCCCAGTCCGCAAATCGTCTTCTATGAATGCCTCCTCTCTATCGACGCTCGACGACGCTTGCGCGTCACCCCACCCTTCGCCACCATCACCACCACCACCACCGCCGCCGCCCTCTCCTAGTCCTTTCTCACCAACTCTTTCTCTTTCTCTCTCTCTCTCTCTCTCTCTCTCTTTCGTTCTCTTTCACTTTTGCTTTCGCTCTCGTACGTTCAATCTTACAAAGCCATCGTTCTCGACTCTTTTCTCTCATTCTCGATCCTCTCTACATTCTTCGGCAGACCTTCTCTCCTTTACACGCCTTCCTCCTTTTTACAATTCCCTTGAAAAGCTTCGAACGCGCGTCCGCTTGTCGTGCTAGCGAATTTTTCGCATTCTATCGCTTCATTATAAAAGCCGGCCACCAGCAGCCAGCTCCCGGATTCGGAGGACGGAAAGACGACGATACCCCCCGATACCCCAGCAACGAAGTCGAATCACGCCGTCCTCTTAGAATGTACCAAGAAGGAACCTGTTTTCGGTCCACCTTCTCGTCCTTTTCCACGAGCGGCCTCCCCCTCTCGTCAAGCAACGCCGCAACGATTTTGCGCTCGTCACTGTCCCCCACACCGTCGAAATTTTTCGAAAGGAATTAAGCTACTCTTTATTCTCATTTACTCTCCTTCCTTCCTCTTAAATATAAGATTCTTTATTTCTCTCTATAGAAACGATTTATCGATCCGCGAAGGAAAGTAAGAAAAAGATCGAAAAAGAAGAATCGCTTATTTAAACGACGCGTATAAAAGAAGGAGAAAAAAGAAGAGGAAGAAAAGAAAAGAAAAAGAATAATCGATCGTTCGATCCACTCTGGAATCCATCGAAAAATATATGCTTACGTTTAATGAGACGAACCGTAGTATCGTCACTTAAACTCTTATAGCCGAGGTTCTTGTTGAAGCAAAAGAGAGGAAAAAAAACTAGCATAAAGAAGGACGATCGAACCAAGTCAAAAGTCTAAGCCAGCGATTTACCATCCGGAGAGCCATGTCGACTTTAGGTTCCAGCTTGTGTTTCGCAAATCCCAAGTTTCCGAGAGTGGACAGGACCCACCGAGAAAAGAAGTAGTACAGGCTTCGGGGATTATCTAGAGATTCGTGACAAAGCGCGTAATGCGATTTGGTAATTATTTTTTTTTTTTTGACTTTCTTTCCTTTTTTTCGAAACTCCCAGCAAGATAATATTACTTCTCTTTTAATATTATTATATTACTGCATAAAATCGTAACGGTATCGATCTTAATTGATTATCTATCCCGTACCTACGTTTGACTCGCGTACTTTAAAACAAACCTCACTCGAGCCATCGTTATTATTTTCTAAGTCGTTACATCTCAATTCGGTGCCACCAATTGCGATAGCGATTCCATGGCAGGTATCGACGCTCTACCTGATTTTATTGCACGTCTCGTCTTGCGGCTTTACGTGGCCAAGTTGGGCGGAGTCATCCACAGTGGTTCTCATAACGAATCGAACTTTTCTCATCGAGGAAATACCGATCGAAGATGTAAAATCGCTATGAAATTGATAATAAAAACAATAACTTTCTTTGAGCTCGTTAGAGTTTAAAGATTAATTTATTATTATTTTAATTAAATCCAAAGAATTTTATCAAAAGCTCATTTATTTTAATCGCTTAACGCTGTCGCTTTAATTCGCGATTTTTCGTAGAGAAGACATAAAAGCTCTTGAAAATATTCAAATGCTTTTGCTTCTTTCCCGTATTTTCGCGCTATGAAATGCAGAAAATACGTGTGGAGAGCATCGTAAAAAGCCGTTGTTAAGTATTTATCCATTAAAATGAAAAATCGTCTTTCCCGCGTTTATTAAACTTGCAAAAGGAATCGAAGTCTGTACGTATATATGTACGAACATATATATATGTATGTATATATATATATATATATATATATATATATATATATATAGATGTATATATGTATATATGTAAGCGACGACAACGAGGCATACATTGTTTTACCAAGTAAATGTTTAAAATATCGTTGAAACGTCGAGAGCGCGCGGCGCGGCTGTAAACTTTCAATATCGTTGGGTGCATTTTCAAAGCTGAATGCGCACTGCACTCGCGTGTTGTTGGCACACGGTTGCTTTACGTCAGTATCAAGAGGCACTCAGCGTCGAGGGAATTGTGCGCATCCTTAAGGTGGAAGCTGGAGAGATGATAAAAGAGTGCAAAAGGAAAAGATAGAAAATAGTATCAAAGACGTCGGAATGAAATGTATTTTTAGACTTCTTATTGATCCACGACCCCGAACTCAAAGTCAACTTTTACATTCGTTCTAGTCGAAAAGATGAAAGAAATGCGGGTAGATGATGCCAGAGAAACGGATTAATAAAAATATAAAGTAAAATTATAGAAAAATGCTAAATATCTATAACATTCGTAAGATCATATTATAGATTTAACATACAAAATTGATCATATGACTTTAGTAATGAACTAAATCTTTCTTGTATTAACAAAGTGTTGGCCTTGAAATTTCCGATAGAATAGAGGAAAAAGGTAACATTTCTAATTTTTTGAAATCCTTAAAAACATTACTCGTTTTTATGCAAGCGTATATACAAAAAAAAAACAATGTGATCAGTTTTATCGGATTTGCTGTATATCGAAGTGCATTTTCTAAGAAGTCATAAGATTTATGTATAATGCTGATCCATCCATGGACATTAAATGTGCTTGACCTTACCGCGTTGCACAATATCTAATAAAATCTACATAAATATTAAAAATTTTTCGTTCCTCTAACCAAAGCCAAAACATCTAGCGACTCTAAAGCCAAGAGAATCGGGCTTGATCTTTCATTGTTACGCCGACAAAGTCGTGGCTCTCCTCGACACATCGGAGTACGCTCGTCGCGAGTACTTTGTCACCGCGACTACTTTATGACTACTCGTGCAACCTGCCATCCCCTTCATCCTTCTCTCCTGTTGCCAAGCACGCTTTGTTTCGCTCCTCGCTGCTGGTAAAAACACACCGTCAACCGAGAAAAGCAAAAAGCCATCGTTAAGGCAATATTTTCGTATAGATCGCCAGAGCGGGTAACATTTCAAAAAAAAAAAAAAAGAATAAACGCAGAACTCGCATAAAGCTCTACACACGCAACGAACAATACCCAGTGATATCGATACATCGTTGGAAATCGATAACGCATTGTTCCTCGAGCCCATTATCTCTCTCTCTCTCTCTCTCCCCCTCTCTATCTCTATCTCTATCTCCCTCTCTCTTTCTCTCTCTATCTCTCCCCCTCTCTTTCTCTCTCTCTCTCTCTCTGTCTTTCTGCCCCTTTCTTTCTCTCTCTTTCTTTTTGTCTGTCTCTTTCCTATGAACGATTGCGAATCTCGACACCAAAACGAGGCACGTGTCATTGATGGACGAGCAATGTCGTAAACGGGTTTTATGTATCACCGATATTTTGCCCTTTTCGATCAACGAATCATGAAAAGCATTCAGTAAAAATATATCCTCGTAATTTAAACTAAGTTTAGACTTTACTCCTTAACTTATCCGCAATTTTGTTTATCTTTTCGCGATCACGATCAACCATTTCACGAATACACAAGCACATTGAATAAGAAAGGGAAGAGAAATGGATTTTGCATGAAAACGAGGGACACGTGCCTTCGAAAGAGAGGTATGTATAGAGGTAGGTATATATCTCTATGCACAGAAATAAAGAATGATGAGTCATCGAAAACACTGCAGTTTTATGTACATAAGTAGCGAGAATTCGATGTAGATATACCCTTCGTAAAAATTTCAATTTGCATATGTGTGCGTGCGTGCGTGCGTGCGTGCGATATAATATGTTCACCCGAGTCGAATATATATTTGAAACCATGCGAGAATGCAAAAAAAGTAATTGTAATATTATTTAAATAAATTGATCAATAAATAGTAAATTACTGGCATCCAATTGATCAAGTCTTATCAACGATATAAGTTCTATCAACAACTTATATCTTTCTTTTTAATAGAAAATACTTGTTAGGAATTTTCTGTGACGATATTATAAAAGATTTTAGTATACAAAGTTTTATCATTATAATACTCGTTCTAGTTCAATAGCCTTTCACACTGTGCAAACGCTTAGTTTAATCACACCGCTTCGCTTCAATTTCACTTTTCCTCTCTTTCACTGACGCCAACCCTTCGATCTCTCCAACCTCGCTCTTTTTCCTTTCTTTAAATAAACGGGCAGGTGCCTCTGCAACGAGCGTCTGTCGACGGATACTTGCCGCTATTTTCACACGTCATCGTCGGCGTTGGCTTCAACTGACAATGACGTATGTATATATGTGTGTGTTATGTATTACATATATATATATATATATATTCATACATACATATATACGATCCTTTGATGATATTTCCCTTGTAACGCTGATAACTCGAACCGTTTCTACGATATATGAGAACGTCGCATAATCCACAAAAAATTGGAAATTTTTGCATTGTTAGTTTTGTTTAAAGGACGCTCGTCTATCGGTAGCAATATATTGTGATCCATCAATACGATTGATTTCGTTTAAAAACATTCGGTTCTTTCAGATATTACCGATACAAAAAAGAAAACCGACGAAAATAACTTTTTACAATTATTCTAAGTTTCTTTTATGTGTTCAAACCGATATATTCCACGCACATAGAAAGTATAGAAAAGTAGATTACGCAGAGAGTGAGAAATTTTCAATCGGATTTTCAACGGACAAAGTCGAACTAGTCGTAGAAACTCGTCGTGTCTCATATTGTATTGCCTCTAAAAAGGAAAGAAAAGTAATAGAATAAATAGAGAAAGGAAAAAGGATACTTCGTTGTTGGTTAACTCATCGTACGAGCTCGCTGCTTGAAAGCTTTCCCTCGGCGATGACACAAACGATTTTGATTAACTCGTCTTGTTAGAACGTATGTGCTTGTACAAAGCCTAATTAAGTACGTACTCATCCCAATTGTCAATGCATACGTGTAGTCGCTATGCGCTATACTACAAGCTTGTCGGCTCTCATCGGACAATAGCATACGTGCTGAAGATTTTTTTTCAAGTTTAACCAAGTTCATCGACATTTATCTTCATTCTCGAGGTTACTTTGAACTCGCTTTCAATGAATAAAAACGTTGTAATAAATGTATTTAAACGAACACATACCTTTAAATATATTTCCATTCATGTGCTTCTATGAACTGCGCTTAAAAAATAAAAAGGAAAAAAAAATGAAAGAATTGTGATTAGACAACAGCCACAAATAAGTGCTATTTTACTTCAATAAATTCTTTATTTATAACAACACTTATATTTATCGATCAACCCAATATTTTTTGTCTCCTAAAATTCCAACAATACCAAAGCAAATATTTGTTCATTGCGTAATCCCTCGTTCGTTCCAACAAATTTTGGAATTTACCTTCACCGCACCGCGATGGTATGATACAATATTGTTCGCTCGTCGAGACTCTTTAATAATTTGAAAACGAGAGGAGACGCGTATGACACGACTCCCGCGATGAATTACCCGACCCCATTCTCTTTGTAACATAATCTATCCATCTACGTATAAAAGCGAACGTAGACGCTGACCAGGGGGTGCTTTCTAATTTGGCTGCGACAAAAAGCTTTTTCCCTTTGGATCCCGACGCCGACGTTGACGTAAACGCGTGCATGCGTTCGCTTCGACTTCAGAGTGTCCCACGTGGTAAAGATACAATCCTTCATTCTCCAAATATTTTTACGGTTAACGATGAATCAAAGATTAAACCGAAAATAATATCGCAGACAGAATAAATCGGATATTGAATCCTTTAAAATAAATAATTTTTTTTTAAACGTTTAACAAAAAACTAAATTAGCCTCTTTTATATCATTAAAAATGAATATGTTATACTTCTATAACCTTTTAATGCAATATGCATTAAAGGATAAAACATACCATGAAATAAATATATGTAGTTCTATAAAAATAGGAATTATTCGATAGTATCTTTGTCAATTTCTCTTTCAATATATTTAATGGATTATAATTAGCTTATGACAGTTAATAAAAAAATATATATATAATAAAAATTATTGTATACCATAAGTATATTAGTTTATTTTACAACGGTAGCACGCTGACGCGAAACAATTCTTCAACTTAGTCTCAGTTAAATTATAATATTTAAAAACAAAGTAATTATTGTTACGTGACTCGAATACCTTCCATCCTTCGAGGGCCTCACCATCGCTATGCCATGTAATTTATTCTCTTTTAAATTCAATGCGGAGGAGATCACCGCAAGCGGTTCATAAATCAATGGACACTCCCAAGCGACGGGGTTACGCGCTTTAATGCCACTTTGTGGTTAACCGGGATTAGCGCGTAGAAAATGCGAGTGTCCTTTGACGCGTGCGGGGAACGTATTAAGATTTATTTTAATGAACCTTTCGGCCCCACAATCCAACATTCCTTATGGTGCGACGACCCGAGTAGAATGCTCTTTATCAGGTGGGAAGTTTGTTCCGTACAACTTCGCTCTTTTCACTGTCGTAAACTCGAACTCGAAGATTTTTAATTATATGTCTAAATTTAATATATAGAATTATTATCTAAATTATCTATTCTATTGTATGTGTCGAACTTCAAACGGTTTTGCAACGTTGTCATATAAAATTATTAAAAAAATTACAATCTTAAATTGGACCAGTACGTATATTGTTCCATTAAAAAATTGAAAGTCAACTTTGTTTTTTCAAAATACCAGCACAATGAAAATTTTCATATAATTTTTTAATTCTTTAATACTTTAAAGTTAGTAAAAAAGATATTCGTTGGCTCGTTATATGGAAAGAACGTCGTTTACGATAAGAAACTTTAAGCATGGCTGAATACACCTGATTTAAATCCCTTTAACGAAGATGCTGATAGAATACTGAGATGAAATATTATGAAGTTCGAAGAGAAAGAGAGAGATCCGGTGAAGGATGACGGCCAAGAGCGATCAAAATGACGCATGATTATTAAAGAGTTAGTTTCAGGAGTCCAAGTGACACCGTACCTCATTGCTTATTCAGGCAGCATACTTTATTAGGGTGGAAGGAAGACAGACACTGTGAGATTATGAGATCGACCTCCGGCCAATGTTCAAGCAGAAACAGAGGACACCCTCGGATAAAGACTAGAGAGAGAGAGAGAGAGAGAGAGAGAGAGAGAGAGAGAGAGAGAGAGAGAGAGAGAGAAAGAGAGGGAGAGAGAGAGAGAGAAGACCTAGTCTGAGAGAGAAAAAGACAGGTCAAGGTAGAGATGGAGAAAGTGTATAGATGTGCGTGTGTGTGTGTGTGTGAGCAAAAGAACTAGATAGAGAGATAGAGTCAGCAGAGTCCTAGTGGATAACTCGGATACCTTGTACGGAGCAAGCAGCGTTTAACTTCTAATTGAATCGTGAATCCGAACATTAAAACGATGCTACGGAAAGACTTGTCGGTTAAATCAACCATGCGAAACACCTAATTCGATTATCAATGTCTCTATATATAAATTTACGGATGAACGGTTAAACGATGTAGTTTTTCCAAGTTTCGATCTATTTTTCCACGAACTTTGATATTTTTCGAATAAAACTTTTTCCAATTTAAATCGTCAAAGAGTTACAAAATGTCGTCGGGATAAACTTTTCTCGTTACAATATCTACGGTACACTGTATCCGCTTGAAATGTAACGAATCCACTTGTATATTTGTATAAAATGCAGCAATGAAAGAGAGAGAGAGAGAGAGAGAGAGAGAGAGAGAGAGAGAGAGAGAGAAGAGAGAGAGGAGAGAGTTTTTTCTTTTCTTAATAAAAATGAAATCGAGCTCTTACAAAAATGATAATTTCTAATTTCTCTTCGTAGAGAAGAAGAAATTCAACGAGTATCAATGAGTCCTATCTAGAACCTGTCCTTTAAATGGAATTTTCCATACTCGTATCGTACGTGGTCAGACAAACTTCAAGTCACGGACATAAATTATAAACTGTATTTCCTAAACGATGGAACACGCTTCCCTTAAATCCTGTGGATAACATACAACGGGTGAAACGAAACGCTGTGTTCAATTTCTGTAACAAGCGTCATTTAGAAATTAAGTTTCGTTGAAATTCACGATTGGTAGTCGGAGTTATGGTTCGGTGCGTCTGTCAGTCGCTGAGTTACGGAGGAACATGATTAGATAGACTAATTAATCGAATCCCGATGTGGAGTCGGGAGATAAACTTCAATGAATGAACGATATGTCGCGTCAGAGTCTCTTAACCGCAAATATGTTTCGCAAAATAGAGAAACAAACATGGCCATACAATGCGTATTACTACGCTCCAGGTAGGATAACTTTTGAGTACAGATGCGATCGTTTACGAAATACCAAGTTTCTTGAATGAAATTACAGTTTGTAGAAATGTTACTTATACTTCCTTACATTTCCTGCAATGAAAAGCGCGAAAGAAATCTCTTTCTTTTTTTTTTTTTTTTTGACGTTTTAATTAATAATTGAAATATCAGGAAGTAAGAAAGAGAAATTACTATGAGGAATAATTGATTGTCATTGACGATTCATGCAAACGATAGCGCATTCAATGTTAACAAAGAATATTCGTGTGTGTAATCAGCAACTATAATACATTATACGATGAATAGAGGTAACATGTGCTTTGTTGAAAACTTAATCGGTCAATCAACGGTAAACATAATCATATTCCTACATTATATACATATTAGAAACAATTATACATTATGATCTCGACACAAATATAGACGGAAACATATAAATATGATCGCATTATAAATGCAGGATATTCAAAAAGCAACGATTGACACGTATCTGCACATCAGACATGCAAGCATTTGCTTGTCACACGTTTTCGAAGGCAAAATCCACGGTCCTGGATAATTAATTTTACAAATCATGAATTATATAACACGAATACTATTATCCTAAGCGGAATACCAAATGGCAATGTCCGCATGATTGGAGATATCTAATCGAGATATGAAAATAAAGGAGAGAAAAAAGAATAGTAGTGCGTAATATTAAATAATATTAAATAATTAAAATAAGTTATATATATATATATATATATATATATATATAATATATAAGAGAAACAGAAAAAGAGACAAAGAAAATTGATAATTAATTATTAAGTTTATTAATAGGAGATGCCTAATAAATAAATAAATGCGTAATCCCAGTTAAGTTATAGTAAATAAACGAAAACTGAATTAAACATAAGAAAAGGAGCAATAGAGAGAGAGAGAGAGAGAGAGAGAGAGAGAGAGAGAGAGAGAGAGAAAGATGGGACAATTTTTCGACGCGAGATCGAGTCAGAAAGGTCGGGAGAAAGAGATTGGCAAAGGAAAGGTAGCGCGTCGCACACGAAGGGTGCAATCTCGTAGGTGGGCCGCGAAATAAATGCACGCGCCTTCGAATTTTCGAGCTTTCGAGTACGGAGGAAGACAGTCGACCATTGTCAGCTCGGTCACGTAAACCGGCGCGACACTCGGCATATGAACTATTGGCCGACATCAAGCCCTCGAGCAATTCCTCCCTCGTGTTTCTGCTCTCCTCTTTCCATTTCTCTCTCTCTCTCTCTCTTTCTCTCTCTCTCTCTCTCTCTCTCTCTCTCTCTCTCTCTTTTCACCCTCGAGCGCGGCATTCCGCTTTCGAGAATATAACCACGCGAAACGAGTTTCACCAACCCTCGCGTCTCGAATGTTTAAGAGGAGAGGAACGAGAATTTATCACGCTTCGTGGTTTTATACCGTATGAAGGAGGAAGGAAAGAAACAGAAAGAAAGTGAGGGAGGGAGGAAGAGTGGGAAGGTGGGAGGGAGGGAGGGTGGGAGGAAGAGAAAGACAGAGAGGTGGGAGGGGGAAAGATAAAACTATAGCTCTCTCTCTTTTGTAATTACGAGGAGTGCCAGCGTGATCGTAAAACTTGTCGTACTTCGTTTAAAAGTAATCGCAACGATACGGCTCTACCGTAATCCATGCCTCGTCGGATCGATCACTCTGATCTCTCGTCGTCCTCGTAGACGTAGTAGAACTTTGATTTCGAGAAAAGAAGTAACGCAGAGAGTGGTATGGATAGCAAGTACGGGAAGTAAGTACGTTAAGAGGAGGAAACTGGCAAAAAATTGAAAAAGAAATATGCGAAGCGATTTCTTCTTCGTCTTCTTCTTCTTCTTCTTCGTCGTCGATCGCTTAAAACTCGAACGATCGAAAGAAAGAAAGAGAGAGAGAGAGAGAGAGAGAGAGAGAGAGAGAGAGAGAAAGAGAGAGAGAACGTGTATCGGAATTTTCTCATCTTCGAAGACGGCAATTCCCCTGGGGCTTCGCTCGACTTTCTTCGTCTTCTTCTTCTCCTTCTTCTAATTAAGCTCGCGGAGCAACGCATAATCACGACTATCGGATGATCCAAGAAGGGAGGGTAAAAGAGACTGAGCGATCTCGCCGACGAGGACGATTATTTTTAATTCAATCAACGTCGTCGAAGGAGCAAGCGAGCAAACCTTTCCTCCTCCCTTGGTCAAGAGCTTGCTGTCGGTGAGTTAGGGGAGTCGTCCGGACGGATTTGAATACGCACATGCCAAATGTCAGGGGTCCGTGCGCGTCCAGCTTCTTCTTCTTCTTGCCATTGATCCCCTTTTCTCTCTCTCTCTCTCTCTCTCTCTCTCTCTCTCTCTCGCACTCTCTCTCTCTCTCTCTCTCTCTCTCTCGCACTCTCTCTCTCTCTCTCTCTCTCGCACTCTCGACCGGATCACATAGCAATAAATAAGGGGAGACGAGACGCAGTAGGACAGTCGCGATGTCGTGCGGAATGCATCGGCTTCTGTCAAACGTTCTGCAACTGGGCGAGTGGACGGAAGAGGACGAGTTGCGACAACATTCGCTCGCCTGCACGAGCCCTGCGTGCTGATCCGAGCCTAGATTGCATTAAGGCTTTTCCAAAATGAGCGATCCCTACCCTCTCTCTCTCTCTCTCTCTCTCTCTCTCTCTCTTTCTCTCTCCATTCTTCCTCATACTCCTTTCTTCCTTCTTCACTTCTCGTCTATCCTGATTCTCTTTCTTTCTTTCCAGATAACGAAGTATCCGGCATTACTAACGACTCCCAAATACGGATACACTCACCCTACACAATTCTAATCAATTTGCATCTAGTTACGCGAAAATATATATATATATATATTTTTTTAAGATATCTTTAATAAGTTGAAAAGATTATAATTAGATTGTACGATTGTGCTCTCGCGAAATCGCAAAGACGAATTAAACGAGGTTGTAATTCGGTCGTATTTATATTACCAAAGAAATTTATTTATTTTTAAGGAATATGTTAAACGTGATTCGTATCGTAAGATAATTAAAAAATATTTGCTCTGTTAATGTCTGATATAAAAAGGAACGAAACAAATTACTGTAATTTCTATATATTCAACATATTAAAAAGTACGAATATAGTTTCGAACACGAGATATTCCATAAAAAATATCTAAATAATAAAAGTTTAACCCGCTTAAGCAATCAAATCTGAAATCGATTGACTTTACTTTCGTGAAACTCTTATCACTTTGAAGATTGTTTTAAGTAAACCCTTTCTTTAAAAGATTCAACGCGTGGCGTTGCATGAAAAGGAAAGAGAGAGAGAGAGAGAGAGGTAGAGAGAGGGAAAGAAAAAGTTCAAACTAAATTCTAACATAGTCACCTCTTACTCCTTTCTTTACCTCTCCGTTTGATAGAAGACCGAACTCGATATCAAAATACTCGAAAAGAAACGCGTAGAATTGGCAAGGAGACCATAATTTTCCGTACCGACACCCGAGGGTAAAATTGTATTAGCTATCGAGCACGAGAATGCTGATTTCAAGAGGATCGTGGGAACCCTCCGTTATCCTAGCATCGAAAAAAAGAAAGAAAAACACTTACGCGAGCTTAAGCCTTGGAAGCCTCGCGAAAACTCGGCCTACCCTTGGTGCTATGAACGGTCACAATTTCTTCTTTAACAAGGGGGGAGCAGGAGCGCGGGCGGGCTTTTCTTGTCATCACACCACCACCATCAACAGCTAATTTCGATGTTTATACAAGGCAAGCAGGGGTTCACGCGCTTCGACGAGCTTGTCGTCGTTGGTATCCCCATGAGTAAACGAACTACTTGCTCTCATCGAGGGCTTCCTTCCGTATTCTCCTACTCCTTTTTTCTTTTTCTTCTCCGCTTTCTTCGCAACCAACAAGTTCACGCCGAATAAACAATAAAAAAGAGAAAACAAAAAAAGAGAAGAAGAAAAAAAAGAAGAAGAAACAAAAAAAAAAGAGAGAAAGAAAAGTACGGAAAAGTCGAGGAAAAGTTTGAATCGCAAGGGAGTCGCCAACCGGGATAAACATATTTTCGCGGTTCGTTTATTATTCGAAATCCCTGTGTGGCCTCCTCCTCTCTTGCAATAATATCGTTCCCTGTTGCTGACACCCAACGACAAGAGAGGACAAGTTCTCTCTCGGCACTACATAGCAATGGAGAATGTACTCCTCGTCTAACTAAAGCAACGCGTACGACACTACCAACAACTAGAAGAAGTTTTGTCGTTCTCAGTCAACGCGTTCGAAATGGCGCGAAAGAGGAAACGTAATGCGTTTAGAGGTGGCTGCATACGCAAGCAGCTTTGTCAACCGTTGCAATGTGTTTATTTGCCATGCAAACGGTATGGGTTAGTATCGGCTTACGAGACCGGACTACGACGACCGACCGTATAATATATAATATGTATGGAAAATAGAAATCGAGATGGAACGGCTACGACATCGTTTTCCTCTTTCTACCGCTTTGCCGTTAATCCTCCCTTCCGTTCGATCTGTAGTTATACTCCGTTCGAAATAATATAAAATTCGTTTAATATTACGTTCCTACGAAAATAATCGTAAAATTATTATAATTATTATTATTATCCTTTGGTATAACAAAGAATACTAACAAAGAATGAAGGATTAGTTCAATTTCCAAAGAAAACGTATCAGTAAGTAATTCGAAAGGCAAGATTAGAATGTTAAGATAAGCATTACCGCATTATCTATAACGATGTTGTAACAGCTGTAGCGACTTTACCTTGTTAGATACATACGTATAGGTATACGGCTAATATGATATCATAATAACATAAGCGATCTACTCTCCTTCGACGTTTAATAAAAAACGACCCTAATGACCGCGTTACGGAGAAAGACGTGCTCGACGCTAATCCCGCTTATTTCTAAACCGTCAGAAGTTCAAATGTATCCCGATAACCTACAATTGAATGGGATAAAGTCGCACGGTAGATAAAACCGAAAAGCCAATGTAAACTAAGCGCTCTATCGTCGGCGTATCCCCAAGCACAGGCGTCTCTTTAAGAGAGCGCAATATCGAATCCCGTTTCCGTTACACCATATCCTCTCTCCTCTCTCTTTCTCTCTTTCTCTCCCTAACCCCTCTCTCTCTCTCTCTCTCTCTCTCTCTCTCTTTCGCGATAGAACCGATAGAAGCGAAGATTAAAGTGTAAAGCCGATTTCAGTCGGCAAAGCGAGAAAGATTTATCACGACGGCGAGGTTACGAATCATTGATAACGACTCTCGATAAGCCGGCTCGAATACAACGAACGATACGATTCTATCGTAATGTTCCTCGGAGCGTTAAAAGCGCGAACGGAATTTCTAAAGCAAACGATTTTACGTGCCCCCAAGACACACGCTTCGTTCGTCCCGATCCGTCGTTTTCCGTGTTGAAATAATAAAATTACGAACGATCGATGTCTTTCTTCTTTCTCTTCCCCTCCCACTCCACCTCATCTAGCTTTCTCTCTCTCTCTCTCTCTCTCTCTCTCTCTTTCTCTCTCTTTTATCGTTCCACTTCGATAATCGAATTAACATCTATCCGATAGATGTTAACACTTGACGAATTATTCATACATCTTGACGAATCAAACGTGTCACGTTTCAAAATTGTTCCCGGACGAGTAGCATAGACATCGAAACGAAACTAATTTCTTGATTGCCAATCGATGCAATATCCGCTCGTTAACGACGATTCTTGAATTCACCCGTTTCGTGGATCTCGTATAGACTACACAGTTAACGGCTCCGGATACTACTCCGACGATATCTAATTTCGTTACGTGCCAGGAACATCGCTTAATCTTCCATAGAATTCGCTTTTTTCCCTCCTGTACTTACGCATATATGATGCCTTCTAATCTTGAAAAATCAATGCAATATTTGATCATTCAAAGGGAAGAGGGAAGGAGCGTGAAGTGCGGTGATAAAAAATTGTACGTTTGGAAAAAAAAATTAAAAAAAGAAAAAAACGTGTCCCGGCGAAACTTCACGTACGATTAAAGAGTTTCGATTCTTTTTCGAAGTTTGGCTTCGAGCGCGACTGTAAGCAAGTAAATCGAAAAGAATTCAAAGGAAGTTATTTCCCTCCGTAAAGGGGCGCAACCGTTGTTGGTTGTGCACTGGCGATTTATAACCGAGCGGTATTTTTCACAGAGATCGTAAAAAGGATGGAGAAGAGTTCGATACCTGATTAAGAAAACCCGAATGTCCTCTCCTCTTTCGTTTGTATGCAGGAGGACCGTGTCCTTCGCGATTTCGATGTATGACCGGGCATTGTTAGTGGTTCCGGTCTCCGTCGGCTTGTACCTGAATCCGTGCAAAAGTATGATCTTTAAGTGCTACGTACGATCGTAAAATTGTCATTGAGCTGTTCGTAAATGCGTATATATGTAACAATCTCTTTTCTCCTTTTCGCGAATGTTAAAAGCCGAAAACACGTAACTTTTGTGAAAGGGGACCCTCATTTGCTTACGCTCCGTTAAATATATGGCCTCCTTTTAAATAATCTTTCCTTCTTTCTTTAGTTGTAATAGCAAAGATAAAAAATCATTTATTCGTAGCTCGCCGTAGTTGAAATTTATAAAAATTTATAAATTATATAGCTACGTGCGAGAAGATCTGCAAAAGGATATTGCGCGAGTGTTCGCTAATACCACTAATTAGGAAATTTAATTTCCTCGACCTTCTGACCGAACTTCGGAAACAATAGTTAGCAAGAAGGGTTTCCGAGAGACCCCAAAGCTGCACCTCTAAGCAGTTCTCGAGTCACCTAATAGATAAATTATATATCACTGGATGTAGTAGATTGATTTTGATTACCAGGATTCCTCATAGTGTGAGAAATATCAAATATTAACTCTGTATATATAAGCCAATTTTGTTCTTTTCATGTTTAAAAAAAAAAAAAAAAAAAAACTGTGGAAAATTAATTGATGACATAAGCCATATTGTAGAAACCATATTATAGCATGGATATGAGCTAACGATTAACTTTACGGCGGAAAAAGAAAAACAAAAAGATATTTATATACGAGCGTGTGCCTTCAAAGCTACATGACGTTTAAACATTAAATTGGCTATGATAATAAAAAAAGAAGGAAAGTAATAATGAAGCGAAGAGGATGAGTGATAGAGAAAGAGAGAGAGCATAGGCGATCTTTCGAGTAGTCTTATAGCACATTCTGACTCACACATACATACCTTCTCTCTTTCTTTCTCTTTTACTCGATCGCGTTTGTGCGCGCGAGCGCACGTTGCGCGCACACGTGGTGCGGCGCTCGTTAAGCGCAGTGCGATCCCCCGAGATATCGGCCTGGCTTTAAATCAAGTCCCTCTACCTCTCAACTGCTGTGACTGACTTTGAGCCAAGTCCACGGCCCCGCGTATACGTAAAACAAAAGAATCGTTAACGTCCACCGTGGCAGTGCGCGGAACCACGGCGCATTCAAATGAGCTATTGACCATTGCAAAAATGACAACAAGAAGAGCGAACGAGCGAGAAAGCGATCCTGCTTTTGCTACCGAGTAGCCTTCGCATCGAAAGGGACGCGTCTGTCGCACGAGAAACCGATCTGACGAGAAATGAGACCGGTTTGACGGTTAGGCAAAGCCGCGATGCCGATTCCCCGTGTTTCAACAACTTTTCGCAGAGATTTCGGCTTGAATCGCAATCGACGGATGAAAACGTATTAACGTGAATGTTTCTTTTCCTATTATTTCTATGTACCCTTCGATCTTTTATATTTTACGTTCAGGTTAAGTCAAAGAAATCGATTAATTATTTATGTAGTACGTGTAAAGTTGAGAAAACGTTTAACCGCCTGAAAGTTATTTCTGTCGCGACAATACTCACCTAACTTCGTTTAATTTCATTTGAAAACTCTACGAAAATGTGATCGATATATGATTGTAGTAACCATAAGATCAACCACAATACTCACCTAACTTCGTTTAATTTCATTTGAAAACTCTACGAAAATGTGATCGATATATGATTGTAGTAACCATAAGATCACTCCAATGGCATTACTTTATTTCTTTACAATTTTTCAAAATTACTTTTAATCCGTTTAGAATTCAAATAATTAAAATGGACGGACAGTCTAAGGCGGAAGAGTATTTTAATTACACAACAATTTTTTGCCGACCAAATTTATATGCGGTTTTATCGTGTTCCAGTAATTACTCCATCATTAAACCAAGAATGCTTTATGGAGCGTGCACGACTAATAAAGTATAATCGATCCTCTCGTATCATAGTCGAAATAATAAAAATACTTTGCAAATCACGAACATATTCGGAAGCGAAATCACGAACAAAGATACAAAAATAGTTTTCACGTTGGTTTCGCATATCCCCCGGAAGCGTTTTAAAAGTATTAAGCCACATTAATTCTTTCAGCTGTCGCATAAAAGCGCCCGATTTAGCGTTTGCGATTAACTACTATCATATATAGATACAAATCTAGTTGGTAACTACTGTGCAGCACGTCGAAAATATATGTATAAAAGATAGAAAACGAGGAAAATAATATCGGTGAAAAGTACGAAGGAGAAGGGTTATCCCGATATATCGTGTTAATACACGACCCAAGTATCATAATTTATCGTGAAGTTATTCACCGGTAATTTCGGCAGCGCGATCCCCCGGTTGCTATCTCGCTTTCGTTTCCTCTCTTCCTCTTTCGAACGTCGACGTAATATTTTAATATAACTTGCAACGAGCTACCCACATCTCCGAATCCGTACTCGGTCGTGCTCGAGGGTACATACCGCATATTCGGTAAAGTAATTACACTGTCGCTCAATCTTTTGGAAGTAGAGATAAGCTAATTTTATTTTTACTTCGGAAGGATGCCCTTAAAGGCGAACTTCGACTGCGAGAGACGAATGAACGAACGAACGAAACTAAACGAAACGAACGAACGAAGAACGATAAAATATCATTCGATAAAAATTAAAAAGCCGAAGGAACGTAATGAAGTCGATCGGATATAAAAATATCTGAGAATACCTACATACTTACGATCGTGGGATGAAATGTACAACGAAAGAAAATGGATTCATGGACGAAGAGTTACCGTTTTAAGAATACCAATGGGTAAAAGCGAATTCCACGGGAATTTTTCGTACACGTAGAGGCTTTACGAGTGTATAGAACATAAAGTTCCACGAGTAGGAATCCCAACGGAGCAGAAAACATTATAAAAGGGTAAAGAAAATCTAACGGAGATCTGGCGAAGATCTAACGGATATCGATCCACGAGAAACCCACTTCTAACGAGCCGCGAGTTGTGGACGTATCGTGAAAGGACGAGTTCTTCCTCTCTCTCTCTCTCTCTCTCTCTCTCTCTCTCTCTCTCTCTCTCTCTCCCTCTTTCTCTCCCTCCCTCCTACCTTCCTTCTTTTCCTCTCTCACTCTTTCGCTCTTTCTCTTTTAGAAAGTCAGAATCGTTTGCGCTCAAACGAAGAATGCGTCGATACAACGGTAATTGGCAGGGCTAGCGAAGTAGATAGGCAACGTGATGGTCGAAAGGTCGTAGAGTCGATAGACAAAGTGTCTCGCGAGAAGTACGATGACATCGGCGAAGGAAGAAGATAGAGAATATCGATAGATAGTCGATCGGCTAAATAGGCGGATAGGTGGATAGATTGGACAGCGGATCGGTAGATACCGGATTAGATGAACGGATGATAATGGGTAGACAGATATACTTGGAAGCACTTACTAGCACCGAAGAAGAAGATATTTAGTTATTAAACTATATCATGCGCCCGAGGATGGAATAGATCAAGTTCAAGGCTTGAAATTTACTCGTAAATTCTAATCAACTCAATAGCTAACAATGTATATCCTTTCGGAAAGGCTTCGAAGATGCCTTATATCACTAATCGAAATTTAAGAATGAAGTTTTCCTGTAAATATCCAACCTATTCTAGATTTTAACGTTTCATATCTTCTATTAAAAGACGTAAGTGGACGTCTAACAAATCGATATCGTATATCGCGTATTATCGACGACTGCAAAGGGGGGGGGGAAAGAGAGAGAGAAAATAAAAGAAGGGTCGGGAATGGCAAGGTCGAATTGGCCGATGTTCATCTCTATCCTAGAAGGCAGCGCATACATATCTCCGAATATGATTAGCATATGCATGAAGCGGACCAGATCCCTTTCGGTAACATCCAACGAACGAGTAACCCGCATGTGTGTGTGTCAGGCAGAACGTTTTCCTGCAATGTTGTCGTCATCGTCCATCGGGTCACCCTTTCGACGACAACAAGCCCATTTCTGCACCCTCCCCGTGTCGCATATTTTCAGAGCTGAAACTGACGAAAGCCTCGTAAACAAACGCAATTCCCTCGTTGCCTCGCACCGTACTTCGAAACTTCAATAATACCTTTCGCAGGTTCCTCAATTACCTCCTACTTAATTGCACATAGCTACGTAATTGGACCGCGCCGGACCAAACTCGACTAAACACCAAATTAATATTTGTTGAAAATTCTTAATACTTCCGCTTGATACTAGAAAATAGAGTCGTTGTACTACAGACTGCTGGACCGAAACTCAGGAATCCACGGGAGGAATACCAACCGGTTCCGGTATTAACCGTTTCGAACGGGATGTTACTTCCGGATGTGGTCTTCTCCGAGAAAGTAAATCTAAGCCGAGAGAGGAATACATTTTCTTAACGTAGAAAACTACGAGGTGCTTGTTCGAAAAAAGAGATAAAGAAGAATAAAGTGATGCTTACCAACCGAAAGTCTAACGTGTCGAAAGAGAATTATAAATGTTATTTCTTTAAAAAAAAAAAAAAAGAAAAAAGAAAAAAAAATTTAACGGCATTTGGTAGCGTTTCGAAAGTAATGCGGCCATTAAAAAGTCTCGAAGAATCGTAGAGAAACATATAGCGCGAAACGGTTATTCCACCTCCCGAATACAGTGCACACGTTGCATACATTTCCACAGTGCAGCTTCCAAGATCGCGCGCGCTCGATAAAACTTTCAAGGGATCTCTCTCTCTCTCTCTCTCTCTCTCTCTGTCTCTCTCTCTCTCTCTCTCTCTCTCTCTCTCTCTCTCTCTCTCTCTCTCTCTCTCTCTCTCTCTCTCTCTCTCTTTCTCATTCTCGGTTGCATAATGCACCGAAGCGGTCGCTCCGCCGCAGTTACACAGACACCAAAGAGTTTCTCACGTTTCTCTCGTAGAATCCAATCGTCGAACGTCATTGAATCGCAATCCGTTTAATAAATTTCACCGGCTGCGACCAAAATCGACAGCCAATACTTCTTTGTCAAATTATATGCATTCCTATACCTATAACGAATTCCTATACCTATAAAGAATACATATAACGTATTTTATCGATCGAGATTTAGAAAAAAAAATGTTCAATAGTGAAGCAGGACGACGGATAAGAGAAATTTTCATGAGTTTTATATAAATTCAAAGCTGAAGGTGATAAAAAATTTAAGCGAAAATAAAAACAAACAGACCTACGTACGCGTAGAATGAATCGTGATATTTTATCCTGCTTATTTGAAAGAACACATTATTTCTTTGGCAACTATACGTTTCTCTGACCGCTATACGACACGTTCGTGTTCACTTAATCAATGATTTCATCATCCTTAAACGTTCAGGAAGATGTTTCGGAGCAATCGTTGAAGTATTTGGCAATAAGCAAGGACCGATTAAAAAATCGAAAGGTATACCGCGTGGCAACGAAACTGCATTACTACGCTCTCGGCGTAGTACGGAGGGTTGCTCGTAATGGGAAACGATTGGCCTTTAATAGCCCACGTCTGATTGGAAACGATCGGCCCCTCCACGTTTCCTTCTCTTCTGACTACAGTAGAGACCGCTACCCGAAACCAGCAGGCTAAACAGAAAGAAACATCGTTAATGTAATGCGGCCCATACCGTGTGTTACCCAAAACGAGAACCTTCCCTCCCTACCACACTCACGAATTTAATTGCTTTCTATAATACAACTCTCCCACGTCGGAGAAATCGAAGAAATTTCAAGCGAGTCAAATAACCGTAATAGTATCAACGTTTATCCAATAAAATTCCGAAACTTATAAAACTCGTTCTATTTATCGTTTTAGTTTTATTTTTAATCGAGGAACAATTTTATCTATAACGCAAACTTACCAAGTAGACAAGTAAATTTATAGAGACTATGCGATTCACCTTTCACAGCCGATCGGATACAAATTAGTTCGTACAAAACGATTGAGTCGAATAAAATCCTTTTTATTGTATTTTTTTTTTCATTTTTTTTTTTTAGGGAAAGGAAAAGTCTCCTCGTTTTACGCTCGTGAAAATCACGAACTTTTCTCATCGACCGATGAATTGGTCACCTGGAAAGGTAATCTACGCTGTTGTGTAAAAGCACTGCCGATGCAAATGGAAAACTGATTGAAAAGTGGTAGCTTAACCGATATGATAGAATATCGATCGGAACGACGCGCAAAGATACCGTTTTGTTCCGACTACACGTGTAATTGTCTTTTTCCGAGATTGGCATACAATTTCCGGCCGAAAAAGCTGTTTCTCTTCCTCCCTTTTCTTCTCCTTCTCTCTCTCTCTCTCTCTCTCTCTCTCTCTCTCTCTTTCTCTCTCTTTCTGTATTTTTATCTCGATCTTTTTCTTTTATCTTTTATCTCATGGACGTGCATCCACGAACGTGCACGAAGTCGAGAGAATGTACCTCGCTACAAACTCGCGAGGCGAAGTTTCCTGTTTCCGGTGTCGACTGCAACCTAAAAATTGTTGTACATGTTTCTACCTACCTACATACCTACGTACTCAGACGGTTTGCTCGAAAGCATGGTTAACAGGAAAAATATGTATACGTTTATAATGGCGATCAGCGTACTTCCGTTATTATTCCCTTGAGAGGAAAGCAAAAGGAAATACTTGACCTCAGCGAGATACGAACTTACGTTTCTCTTCAAATATGAATTTACGAATTAAACGTTTAACCTTTCCACGTCCGTTCCCCGTTCTACAGAGATCGTATCAAAGGTGTGATAGTAAGTTCTGTCGAATTTCATTCTCTTAAAAAGATTTATGGGCCTGAAATCGAAAGGACTCTACTATTGAAAGATTGAGGAATTACATTTTGAGAACCACTGAACTAGAGGGTTGAAAATAGTCGCCAGGGGCGAAGAAACCCTTCAGTCTCGATCTATCGAAGCGACCTATCGAAAGATAGATTTAGATTAGGTTCGAGACGAAGAATGACGAAATGAAAGAGGGAGAGAGGGAGTGAAAGAGAGAGAGAGAGAGAGAGAGAGAGGGAGAGAGAGAGAGAGGGAGAGAGAGAGAGAGAGAGGGAGGATGAAAGAGAAAGAACAGAAACTTAAGAGAGTTGGCCTACGGCAACGAGGTGACATCGCGAAGTATTCGAAGAACGACGTACTCGTGGTAGCAAGTAATCCACGAATCGAAGCGGAGCAAGCAATGAAAGCTCTGAGATGCGACGATGAAGAAGACGAGAACTGCGACGACGTTGTGCGAGGAACTTTAACGAATTTGCGCTGCGGGAAACGGAAGAAGCTGCTCGCTCGCTTGTTCGTGAAAGAGAGAGGAAGAGAGAGAGGAAAAGAGAGGAAGAAAGAGAGAGAGAGAGAGAGAGAGAGAGAGAGAGAGAGAAAGAGAGAGGAGAATCGTTGCTGAGAGTTGCTCCAGCTTCGTGGCCCCTGACGGTGACATTGAGTAAGCGCGAGACTTTGGTATTGATTAGATGAGATTAGAAGGGGAGAGAAAAAGAAAGAGGAGAAGACCTCCCACGATTCATCTACCCTTTCCTTTCTTCCTTCCTTTTCGAGCGCTCTTTCGAGAGTTTACATCGACGTTCATTTATGTCGGGATCACGAAAGCACCAAATCCTATCCGCGAAGTTTAATTCCACTTCGTCTTCGTTCCTGGATCATCCGAGGAGGGATATTACGCGCCGAACGGATACGGAATTAAGGGCATATTAATTGCTGCCCCAAAAAGAGTATCACCAGGTCTCACGAATGCGCCAAGAACAATGGTGAAATTACGTGACGAGAAGAGGAAGAGACGAGGAACTACGAAGGGTTAAGGGTGATAGTGATGGCGATGGTTGAGAGGTGAGGATCGAGGTTGAGGAAAGAGGAAGAGAGGCGTTTCGAACAACGCGGAAGTCTCGCAAGCTTGTAAGCCTAACTTCCCTTTCACTACCTTCAACGATGCTTCGACGACGCTGAATGCCAAGTTTAGACGGGAAACTCTTAATGATTGCTCGCGCGAAACAACTTTACGAAATGCTCGACATAGGATAAAAGCGAGGATGGGGGAGACGACTCACGGAGTCAAGGGGCTTTACGATTCGAATTCCTGTCGGTAAACATCGCGTGTCGTTGGTATTAAAATTGCTTTAATGATTATACTCCTTCTATCAAAACCTCAAATTTCGCTTACCTCAAAAATAAAAAAAAATTGCGCATTTAAGAGAGGAGGGAAGCCATTTAATAATCAGTAAACTAATTACAGCTATCATGCATTCATGAGAGATTCCTTTGGAATCCTTCTTTGGTCGCATGTGCTCCTATGAATTATTTACAACGAGGACGATAGTTCGCCTAAATAAACTTGAAATTTTCTATTAGGACGGATCAACCTGTAATACTAAAAACGCATTATCGCATTATTATTAATTGCTGCTAAAACCTTTGACGTCATGTTTACAAAGATATAAATCTTTTTCGCTTATCCACGATCTAATATCTTCTTTTCTAAATACAGGAAACGTGAGATACGCAAAATATACAATTGCAAAAAATTAATGAGTTATGGGGAGGGAGGGAGGGACATTTAAAGCACACTTGTGGTTTATCTTCCTTTTTCATCACGTAACATAACGAGAAATAAAAGCTTACGGCGTTAAAATTTACGATGTAAAGTTACGACGCAATAATTCGACTTCATCTAAATGACATAATCACTTTAATATGGTAACGCAAACTTATCATCATCTTAAAAGGGTTTTACCATGTACTTCGGTCTAAATTCACTAAGCTTACTGTATTGTTTTTGATACTTTTTACGATACTTTAAATTAAATAAAAGAAGTATTATACATACAAAAATTTTCTAATGTATCGAATGTCAGCCATTAGCTCGACAGTAGCTACGTTGTATCATACAAAATGTATAACCGTCGTAGGCAATACCGATTTCCAGATCTCACCATGCGGAAGTTTCTGCGTATAGTAAGAGAAAAGGATCGTTTCATAAATTTATAAAGAATATCAAATATTCAAGAGAAGAACGTTCAGGTTCGACACGTTTAGGAGAACTGCTTACACTTTCAAGTATTACATTTGTATAGGACGATAGCTAACATCGATTTCTCGGCTCAGGGTCAAGCACGTGACTGTTGTTTTGTTTGTACGACCTTTGGTCATGCCTCATCTCACGAAATAATATAACGTATAAATCTACAATACAATTTTTATCCTATTACGTCACTCTTCTGTTTATTGACGAAACCGAACGTACGCCTAGATTTGTTTACGTTTACTAATATTATAAAAAATATCAATCGATATTACGCAATTCACATTAGAATCTAGTTTAATATGTTGGAATTTACTTGAAATTTCTCAAGAGGCATAAATTTACTTATGTATATACATTGTTTATAAAGAGCAATAAATAATGCAAGGTTTAGATCACCAATGTGCTAATTTTCATAAATACGTTAAATACGGTAAATTATAACTAATTACAATTCAAAATCATTATTAATGCAGAATATGTTTAAACATATATATATATATATATATATATATATATATATATATATATATATATATATAAATACATACATGTACACGTATATGTTGATGCGCGTATACAAGTACTCATATATATGTATATATATATGTATAATGTTATGTGTTATGTATGAATACGGTTGTCACCTTCTCAGTTTTAGCTTGGAGAGCACAGTTTTTTGTACTAATCTCTGAGCTCCGATTTTAAAAGAAAAAAATTTCGAATTGAACAAAAACTTATTGAAGATGTTATTTTCCTAACTATCACAAATTTAATAAATAATCAATTTAAAGCAAAAATATAAAAAGAGGGAATTCTCCTTTACATAACTTCCAATATATTTTTGATAAATATATTTTTATAATATCGCTTGTACCTGTCCATCATGAGAGAGACGTTTTTGTGGTTTTTATTTCCTGTATTTTTGATAATTAAACCAATATCTTAGGATAAAAATTGACCAAACAATAAGCATTGACCAATAACACTCGATATAACACAGCATATATATAAACTTACATGTAAAATTGACAATGATAATGCAGTTTGTTTATATTAGAATAATAATCAATCGTGTATACGCCGTCAGATAAACGTACATATGAGACATTATAATCTAGCATGATTATACTAAAAAATAATAATTTCAATGTATAATAATAAGATATAATAATACATTCGTAATTGATTATAATAATTGTAATATTAATGCAGTCACGCTAATACTAGTATATAATACACGCTAATATAGTATATTGATGCTTTGTTAAATATCTCATCTATGGAAATTGTACGTTAATTTTCGTTATATTATTCCCATGGGATGAATAAAATTAGTAGCATAAACGAAAAAATCAAGGAAATAACGAACGAATTCTCGCAAAGAAGTTTAATGTTTTGAACTCATAAACGTTGTGAAACGTTCGATCTCAGGAAAATACCCATATATCTGTGGAAATTCTGAAATTCCTATTGCTTACATTCGTACGTCATATTCTATTTGCAGCCGCTACCGACACCGTCGGTGACCGGAGTGTAATCGAAATTCAATCAGAAGGAATTTCAATATAGGCGCTGGAAAAACCGCTATACGTTTTCTCAAGAACGTTTCGAACGCTAGGCACTCCTGCCTTCTGGCGATACGTATGTACTTATCTACATACATACGTACCTATCATACGAAAAGACGGATCACGAATTTGAGATTCACCGCTGGCATTGCGAGTTTATATTATCGCG
Organism: Dolichovespula saxonica; assembly: GCA_911387935.1. NCBI lineage: Eukaryota > Metazoa > Arthropoda > Insecta > Hymenoptera > Vespidae > Dolichovespula > Dolichovespula saxonica. Next base: position 3,035,043 of record OU427001.1, read on the forward strand.
GTCGCAAGATCATCGAATACGAACGTGGAAGAAAATAATGTAAATAAAAAATAGAGAAATGGAATATATGGATTTCGAATATAATATTCTTTATATAAAGAATAATTACAAATTGCTGAATTAAAACTATGTTAGTATAGTTATTAACTATATACAGTTATTTATGATATGTCAAAGCATGGGAAAAACAATCATAAATCATTCCTCCCTTGTTATCATCCTGTTTAATAAAAGCAGCTTAGCAATATAAATTTCACTAATACATATTAAAATTCTTTAATATGTAAGCGTATCCATATTCTTTTGACTTACCCCATTTCTCTGTTTCTCCTATTTTAATCTTTACCCCGATAGATCTCATTATGAAACGTTCGAGTAAGTTAAACGAACCTTCGAGGTGCGCAGCTGTTCGCACAGTTCGGACTGGTTTGTGCAAATTAAAGAAATGAATCGTAGGTTTTTTTCGGTGAAGGCATTTCGTGCGACGGCGAATAACGTCCAACCGCGCGACGACGACGACGACGACGACGACTACGAAAAGAATAAATTTTTCTGAAATGTTCGCTAACACGCCAGGCGCAAAGACTTTTTATTAAAACGCAAAGCGAACGAGCGAGCGTGAGCGTAAACTCTAGAGAGAGAAAGAGAGAGAGAGAGAGAGAGAGAGAAGGGAGGGACTGAAGACTTCGGGAGCCACGAGCTGCCTAAGAGCCGTATATGCAAATTTTATAGGTTAAATGGGCCGGCCGACCGACCACGGAAATAATTATCTCAGTTACCCTATATTCAGTACCTTAGTCATTCCCGCCGGTCGCAAACTCACGCCTTCTTAGCCCTCCGCATAGAGGCGCGCGCATGAAAGCACATATATACGTAAACGAATACACGTGCCACTCTGTTTGCACCTGCCTTACTTTTTTTTAAATATAGCGCATAACACATTGCTTCGAACACAATTCCTTCTTTCCATTTGATATAAGATTGAATTTTATAAAAATACCTATGCTCCGTTAAATGAGTCGAATCAAAAGAAGATTCGCTTGACAAATATATGATACAGACGTGTATGAAACTTCAACTATTGGCTGGCTAATGATAGTCTATTGTTATATTTAGGAGCGAATTCACATCTATCTTTTTACTTACAAGGGAGTTATACAAGGGTGTATTCATTTGATTTTTGAGTATAAAGAGACGAACACGTCTAAGCAATCGGATTACGCTCCTGTCGCGATCACGTCCCAATTACGTGCATTTGTTTACTCATTCCTGACTCGACTCGTTGAAAAAAACATAAAACTTATTTTCGACAACAGAAGGGAAGAAAGAGAGAGAAAGAGAGAGAGAGAGAGAGAGAGAGAGAGAGAGAGAGAGAGAGAGAGAGAGAGAGAGAGAGAGAGAGAAATTAGTAAGGAGAAAGTGTGAGTTATTAAATTTAAATGAAACGAAGAAAAATTAAAGGAAAATATTGTCTTTTTTCTATAAAAAAAAAAAAGTTCAATCCTTCCATCCGATTGATTCGTCCTTTCTTTCCCTTTTATTCCCTCGCCTTCGAAATCTCATCTCTTTGATGATTACACACGACGAAGTAGCTCGAAGGACGATCATTAAATTCGTCGTAAATTCACTGCCAGTGCGTTTTATCGGACTCATGCCCAAATCCATTTTATTCGCTGGATTATTCGATTTAAGCGCCGAATAACTCGTTTTAGTCTAGACACACGATCGGCCCCGCGATATCGAACGCGATGTAATTAAGCTCAGCCTTGTTACTGTCAAATTATCGTTAAAATGCAAGGATCCCGGGATGAAGCTTAAACGGAGTTCAATGATTCCCAGCGGTGTTCTCTTTGCCATAAGAGGAAAGTGTACTCGTATTTGTTCTTTTCTTGTTTAAAATACGTTAATTATAATCCGACGACATACTATTAATTAACGCTATTTAAATGAAAGCTAGTTCGAAGCGATGAGAGTCAGTAAATGCGTACGAGGTAGGGGACTCTGGATCCTTCATTTCGCTACTTGGCTGAGAAGTAATTAAGCGTTCGATTATCTATTTCCTGCATCATAACCAGACGGATCCCTCGACGTTGCTTGCCATCCTTAGTAGTTCGTCCTCGACGTCCATCTCATTCTCTATCTTTCTCTATCTCTCTCCTTCTCTCTCTCTCTCTCTCTCTCTCTCTCTCTCTCTCTCTCTCTCTCTCTCTCTCTCTATCACCACCTACAATCGCCTTTATACAATGACGATATGCCAGCAGATGAACCGGAAATTGCTACGGAATCGAGGTTAGTCTGAACACACAGAAGCCAAATAGCTATGGTATTACGCACAAACGTAACACGTAGATCAACCGTATATGTGTGTACAAACTGATACACAGCTTAACGAACATGTTCAAAAGAGAGAGAGAGAGAGAGAGAGAGAGAGAGAGAGAGAGAGAGAGAGAGGAGACTTGGGTGCGTTACAGAGGAGCACCTGCAGTAAATTAGAGGAGGCCCTTTCAAGTTTCCGAACACACCACCCACTACACCCCATCGTGCTTTCCTCCTTGACGATCAAACGCACAAACGGCCTTCGTCGACGGGTACGCGCCACGCGTGAGTTTGATCGTCCTCATAGGCGGAACTCTCCCTCTTCTGCATTCGACGCTTCGAACGACGTTGGTGTCAATGTTTCCTTTCAATCGGTAACGAAAAAGGAAATGTCTTGAACAACGTGTCACGTGCTTTTAAAAGAATCGCATTGAGATCAAAGCCGACGTGCCTTTGTTCAGATTTATGTATTAAATTATTTTTTAAAAGTTCTACAATCTCTTTTTTAAAAACACTTTACGATTTTGCTTAAAAGAAAAAAAAAAAGAAAAGAAAAGAAATCTTAAACGTTCAAAATCAAACGCGAATATCAATTTTCAATGACATTAGCATTTCAAAGAAATTATATCCCCGAGGGTAAAGTAACGAACGAATCGTTCGTACATTCAATTACGATCACGTAAAAATATGTCGTTCAATGAAACACGAGATGCATCTACGAAATATCACTCGAAATTATCCTTTAGATTGTTCAATAGGAACGCGACATTTAAAACTTTCTGTTTCGCGGTAACTCTTAATGCACTTGATATTTTTTTCCGATAGTAAGAAACAAAAAGAAAAAAGAAAAATGAAGAGGGGAGAAAGGAAAAAAATCGAAATCGAACGTGCGAGGAATTTAACTTTATATCGCGAACGGTCGACCGATCTCTTTTTTCATCCTCGGGCAAACCCGCAAACTTGTTCTTTAACTTGCGACGAACGAACGTGAGAAAGAATTTAAGCAGCGAATCTTCTTCCTCCACCGGCAAAGTCTAACTTTAATTCTACGGTTCTCTTCTCGGAGATAATTTACGGTGTAATCAAGTGAAACCTCGTAGAGGAGAGAGAGGATCGTTCGAGCTATCGCCAGGGCTATATCGTCGCAAACGGAGAGTAAAGACCGAAAAGGTTTTTCGATCATAGCGGATCGTGATAAAAGTCAAACAATGCCGGCTTTTCATCATTATTCGGACAACGGCGTGGGGATATTGCATCGTTAGCTATACACGTATTGGCTGCATATTAATTTGTCAGTAGATATAGATATTGACGAAAAATGAAAAGTAATCGGCACGAGAAAAATACGAGAATACAAATAAATACAGGCTTGCTGTTGGCAACTTCATCGACCAAATTTATTGTTTTTCTATGAAAATATAAAACGGATAACAAAAGATCGAGAGAGAGATGGGGGCCGCGGGGAAGCGGAGAATAGAAATGGAAGAGAAAAAATCGAAACACAACGATACGTGAATAAAATTAAACATGTGAAATATACGTTTTTTCAAAGAATATGAAATGACGACGAAATTCTTTTGTCCCGCGCGCGCGCGTGTGTGTGTGTGTGTGTGCGCGCGCGCTCAATAACACCGTTCCAAGCTTTTTGACGTGCCACACGAAGCACGTCCAAACAGTTATTCCAATTATTCAATTAAACGTTACACTAGACGACAACAAAAATTGTTGGGAATAATTTTATTTCCAGAATCGTAGCTCCCATTATAACTTATATACCCGTACGATAAACTCTGCGAACATTGACACTGAACACTTTATTTTTCCTCTTTAAAATATACTGCTTCTCGATCAATTTCAATCAGTACTGCATGTAGAAAAAAAAGAGCAATCACAACGTATCTAACGAGAAATATTATCTACATAAATTGAAATTTCGTTCGTCCAAACGGATAAGGATCTTCGATACTCACATCGCTTATCTCGCACGCTGCACACATTTTCGCTTTACACACCGGTGCATATAACCAACAACGTTGCGTGGTAATATATTATCCATATAATTAAACATATCAGATAGAGGCTCGCGTACATGGCAAGCAGACGGGAGATCCATATTAAACAATATCGTTGGAACGAGTTATATTGAATCAAGTCAAAATTACGTCCTGTAAATCGACGCATGCTTTTCGACACTGTTGCCTCGGCTTTATAACTTTTGGGAATATGTATATGAAACGTTAATGAGGAATCTTAACGTCTTAGAAGGTTACAAAATAAATTGAAAGCTGAAAGTAACTAACATATGAAGGTCGGTACGGTCGATGCGTGACGTCACGATAAAATCGATATTCCACAGACATAAAGTAAATTCTACGGTTTTAATATTATAGCTACAATAATTATGTAACGGCTAATAACTGCACCGTACGTCTTACCTAATTACAAGTTCTCTAATTAATCGTTTTACCAAGTAAACGACCAGAAGCCCTTTGGTACCCTCTAGATTTACAAGCGGGCAAGAAATTTAGTAAGTGCAACCTACTCGGTCTTCGTTATCGGTCTTTTTATCGGCGACTGTTGCTTTCGGTTGCGTGTCCGTCCAAGTTGAGTAGAATGGGGGAAGCAAATGAGTGTAAACAAGGGAAAGAGAGAGAGAGAGAGAGAGAGAGAGAGGGAGAATCTCTCCGTATAGTAAGCAAACGCGTGCGCTTCTCTTTCTTACTCTCCCTCCCTCCTCACTCTCTCTTTCTCTCTCTCTCTCTCTCTCTTTCTGTCTTTGTATTTATTTGTCTTTGGCGTTGAACTTGCTCTGTCTCTTCATATACTATTTTAGAGAATCGTTTCACTTCTCCACTTGCTTTACTCTACGCTTGTTTCGTAAAAATCGCACTTCGATGCATCAAAAAACATAAAAAGAAAATGGCAAGAGAAAAAGTTCCTAAGATCGGCTGATTCGAAAGCAGCAAATTCTTTTGCATTGGACTGCAAGCGGCTGATTTTGATCGAACGGCTGATTGATTGATTGATATATTCTATTAGTCGTCTGAGAGTTATATATATGCATATATATATATATATATAAATCACGTGTCCCTTGTCTCGCATCACCGCATTTCACGCGCATCCCTTCGCTGTCAATTCAGCGCCTTTGTTTTCATGATCTGCATCACTCTTCGAGGGACACTCGTCCTTCATTCGCATTCCTACATTATTAGAAACGAATCACGCTCGTCGGGATGTCTTCAAAAATTCTTTATTTTCCCCATTGACTCTGGGAAAAAATTGGAAGGACCCATTCGAATCAATCAAATTATAATATATCAAAGCAAATACAACACTGGGATTGGATCCGAACATAATGTAGAAAAAGAAACGTTTATTTTTAATTATACAATATAATGCAGGCAACTCGATTAGGTTGCAACTTAAATAGACGTAAAAAAAGAATAAAAATAAAAGTCGACCTTCGTGACTTAATGTCATAAATTAAGAAAACAATCGAAATATCGAATGAAAGGATATAACTCTGGCGATTGAACGACTATATAATCCTTACGAACGAGAAGAAGTCAGAACGGTTAACGAAACGATCGATCGTCGTTTATAGCGAATGTTCGTAAAGAGGCGGCACGAAAGAGAAAGGGTTTGCAAAATAATTACACGGCGCGAGATCAGACGGGCGTTAAGACGAGGGTGGAGAGAGAGGGAAAGAGGAAAGCCGGTATGGTAGGAGGAGATGCGCTCGAAGGAGGGAACGAAGAAGGAAGCGAAGGAACAGGAAGGGAGAGGGGCGGGGCGAGGGTAAGAGGGACCAACTGTGAAAGTCGTTCGGCAACGGGAGAATCTGTTTAAGCTTGTCAAAGCGGCGGAACTAGCAGGCGACGTCACTCCAAAGTACAAACTGCAACTCATTCGTTAATTTACGTTGTAGAAGTTATTGCGCGCCCCCAGGGAAACTGTCAATTTATGGCGTGCGCTGCCTGTACCAGTCGTAACGAGAAATTCTCACATACATCAGAGTTATTAATGGATCAGTATGCCGGTGAAGAGCTATGGCAAAGAAAAAGCCGGTACTGGCTAGCTCGATATTCTTTTTCTCTCATTCTCTCATTCTCTCTCTCTCTCTCTCTCTCTCTCTCTCTCTCTCTCTCTCTCTCTCTCTCTCTCTCTGTGTGTATGTGTGTGTTTCTCTCTTTCTCCCTTTCTTATTTTCTGCAACTTAAAATCGTACGAATTCCATAATTGCTCCATAACCTTGTAAGGAACTCGCGAAACGCTCAGCCATCTTTCTTTAAGCTTCTTCTCGAGATTCCTGTCTTTCTCCTTTTTCTTTCTCTTTCTCCTTTCCCTTTCCCTTTCTCTTTGCTCTCAAGTGAGAAGGCTCAACTCTCGACTCCTCGTTGGAAATGCAAATTTTCTCAACGAAACTCGAAAGAGAATTTTTTCGACTCGTCCTCGTTAGCCTTTCTTCTTCTTCTTTTTTTCTCTTTTTCTCCTTTTCTTCTTTTCTTTGGTGTAACAAATCTTAAAGATTTTCCCTCGCATATTCGAGTTCAAGATGAAATACTGGAATTCGTAAGAATATTTTATCAAACTATCTTTGATACCGATATCCCGTGTTGTTTTTCAATGACGTTAAGCGAAATATATAAAATGTATTATAGTATGGCTTCAATGTGGAACTTTCGTTAGAAATAACATCCCTCGTATGTAACTCAGTTAACGTGGAAACGATTACTTTGCGATTCCATGAACAAAGATAACAAGAAATAGATTAACGTTTGTTCTTGCTTCGGTGGAAACGGAATGGCGGTGTTTCCGCGACTGCTAAGAAAGTCTGGGTATAAGGCAAGAAAAGAGAGAAGGATAGGATGATGGGGAGGATAAAGGGTTGGAAGAGAAATGGAATAGAAGAGACAGAAACATCGTGTGGCTCTTTCTCTTTGTCTAAATAAAAAAGAAAAAGAACAGAAATAATTCGACATTCACGAGTAACGGAGAGGAAATCAAGTACTATCGTAGAAGTAGGAAAGAAGAGAAAAAAGATGAGAACACGGCTTGGATAGGAGGACCAACCTATAGGAAAGAGTATCGAGAGAGAGAGAGAGAGAGAGAGAGAGAGAGAGAGAGAAAGAATTGAAGGAAAGCGAGGAAAGAAACGCAAGAGTTCCTGAAAATAATTGCTCTGTGACTACCTCTTCTACTACTACCACCAATGCCGTCCTCTTCCTCGTCCTCGTTCCTGAAGCGAACCTCCGAGGTACCGGTAATCGTATTTAAAATTGACAAATTTATCGCGCTCCGCTTCCTTTTCCCGCGAGCTCATCAAATCGTCTCTCTACGTATAATTCGTCCGGGAGAACGGCTTGGTTAACGACGAGCAATTTGCTCGTCGAGTGTTTAGCGGAACAATCGTTTGAAGAAAAGGTAATGAGGTCTGAAAGGAAACTCGCGCTTCGACAAGATATTGGTTCGATCGTCGGTTTCTACCCTCCATCTCCTTCGTCTCGCTCTTTATACACCGACCCTTAGTCGTTTGTGAACCGTATCGTAGATCGAAAGCCGATATAACGAGTCCTCGAGAAAGTAAGTCGACGTAAATGTCGATAACCTGACAACGAGCTAGATTTTTCGAGATTATTTCCTAACGTTCCTATCAGCATATTAATTATTAAATGAATTTTAATTAGCATTGATTTATGACGATTACGCGATAAAAAGAAATAACGTTATTATCAATTTAATATTAAGATATTAAAGCAAATCCTCTTTCTTATCTTGTAAGATCGAAAATCAAATAATATAATAGGGATATATATATATATATATATATATATATATATATATGTCCCTTCCTGGTGAAGAATAATCGACCCCACCGAAAAGAAAAACGCAACGTGCCGGTAATATCCTTGTCGTTTCTTTCTCGCGCAAAACTTCCGTCGACCCTGAGCGCTTGGTCGATTTAAGCGGAAGTAAAACGCGAGAGTTCGAGTAACACAGATGCGTTCGTACGGCTCAACGAGTTAAACCACAAACTCAATTGGACGTCAGAAAGAAACTCTGCAACAAATGGGCGAAGTCTGGTACGGACACAGCTCCGGCCTTAGTCATTTGACGCCTCATTTCTGTTACCACAAAAAGCGAGGTAACGACCGACGACCGTGTACGACCTACGACGTGTATCGAGCTTCGACTCGGCCTTATGTACGCTACGCGTGCTTTGACTGGCGTGGGCGTTCGCGTGTATCAACCCGACTACCTCTAGGCTAAGAATAAAAAAGCCAAAAGAAAGAAAGAAACGATGAAGCGAGAGTTACGAAAAACGTACAACGAAGAGGAAGAAAGGAAGAAGAAAGAGAGAAAGAAAGAAAGAAAGAAAGACATAAAGCCACACCTACTTGACTCACTCCTAAATACCGTATTTAACTGTTAGAAATAAATTGAAACTTACATAGGCACATAAAAATGATCACCGAATCGAATAACTTTTCTTTAAAAGAGAAAGATCTTTCATAACAATGAATGAATTCGAATGGATCAATGTGATAAAAGTAACTATCACGATAAAAACATTTATAAACAGCATATTTTATTCGCAGTAACATCTGAACATAGAGAGCGTCTTACTTTTCGTTCTAAAAAAGAAAAAAAGAGAAATTTATTTCGAGAATATAATCATTTTTGTCAGTCTTATCTCTCAACATAATAGAAAAGGAAACATCTTTTTCTTCATAAGAATGAAGGCGGATTAAAACGGAGCAACGTATTGACGCGTAAACTTAATACGTTTACGTAAGTACTGTGGAAACAATAATCGGCATGTATAAAAATATTTTCTGGAAAAACAGATTTTTCTCGCCGTGCATAGTAGATGCTCGCTGTATGCATAAAACAGGATAAACCGATCGACGCCACACCAACTCTCTTTCCTACTCTTCTTCACCATATGCGCGTATATGTCATATTTTCGCCGACGTTTCACCATTCTTATGCTTTCTCATTTTTTCAACCGCCTTCGAAAACGTGTTTTTTAATACGCCTACAATTTGATTACCTTTCGATTATTTCAAAACGTATTAATTCACAATAGTTCGTACTAATTCAAAGAACGAAGAAAGAAATTAATAAAGAAAAGCAGGTATTGGGAAGATATTTAGACACGTCTATCTTGTCATGAGACCATGGGACCCCTTTGTTTTTGCTTTTTCTGCGCTTCTGTTTGTTTGTTCTGCTTAGCAACTTATTAGTCGTAATCAGATTGTAATACAGCGAACTGAAGTCCGTCCAACGACTCGAATCAATAGAAATCAACGAAACGTTCGTCTGTTCAACACGTGATAGATGCTAAGGACTCAAGCCATTGGCTAGCAAGATCGATTCATGGGTTGTGAATTTACATGGGTTGCATTATGGTCAGCGTTACGATATCTAAAGATGGTTAATACGCTACATTTATTTACGCTCTACTGATTCGATTCGTTGAAGAGACTATAGACCAAAGCCAAACTAAGATAAGTCTTAGCCTTATTCATTTCTATACCATCTCTATCATTTCTAAACTATATTTTCTTTGCAGTCTGATAAAAATCCAATATTAGGAAAGAACAAGAAAATATTTCGTTATACAGTCGTATGTTCGTGTAAAAAAATTAAAAAGAAAAATGTAAAACGTATGTACTAAACTATTTTCCAAATAAAAAATGTATGATCAAGATAGATCGAAAAATTAATTTTGTTAAATACATCGTACAAGCTGTTCATTAGTATATTCGTAGAATATTTTAAGAAATTCCAAAAACAATGAAAAAAATCAAAAACAAAAACTAAACATAACTATTACGAAAGCATCGTTCGTCATAATATAAGAAGATTTATAATAAAATTTCTTCATATTTCCAATCTTCATTCAGTCGTCGTGCATATGACGATGATCAAACCGTCGTACAATGGTTGGAAATACCGAAAACCTGGTTTAAATCACTAAAATGAAGTTTAAAATTTCAAGTTTTGAATCGTTAGATTGAATACGCAGATATTTGAAGCATTGAATTTGTAGAGAGGAAAGAGGCTAACTAGACTTCTAACTGAGTTTATAATTCAGTGCAAAAGTGACTTTCGTTCGAGCAATACTTGCATCTCTTGCATGAGAAGAAGGAAACAACGCTCGCTTCAAATGTTCATAACATTTACAAAATGGATGTTGTTCCTTAAAGTAAACAGAATATTTATACCAGTATGTCTAAGATAGTTAACGTTGTTGTCTAAGATAGTTAATATTGTACAATCGTAAAAATTTTTTATTAAAAATAAAAGATAAAACTTTACGCATAAATATTAAAGATAGAGACCAAAAGTTGTCCATTCTACAATATCACATTTCGTTCAGATTTGTAATAGATTAGTTTTCTAACTAGCAGTTTTCTACGCGTTTTCTCGGAAATGGTTGAAAATACGAAACAATTTTTCAAATACGTATTGCATGATTTTAAGGGATTCGTTCTCTCTTATTATTAATATCAATGAATTCTTTTTAAATCGATGTATAGAGATCCTATAAAAATTGAATTTGTTGTCTTAGATGAAAATTCCTCGTGAAAGAGTTCCCGAGAGACAAATACAAAAAATGTTTTCTTACGATTCTTATTTGCATCTGATCTGTATATTTTCAGTTTGAAAAAATTATCACAAAAATAATTAAAAAGTTTAATGCCAAAAGCAATTAATCTATTAATTTCGCTTGTAGCGACAATTCTTGTCATAGATTAAGCCAGGAATAAGCTATGAAAATTGTCCAATTGATATTGACAATATGTTCGACGTGAATTCTAATAATTCAGATAGCAATTGTAATGGTAATGATAGACATGATATGAACAATTATTCATTTTACGCCACTGAAGCGTACAAAACGAAACTGATGTAAAATCACAGACTCCGATTCTAATTCATAATGACCGATTCTTTTACCATTTTTTATTATGCAACTATCTACAATTTTAGTTATTAGTTTGCATTCTCATTTTCATATTATTTTTTAATGTAATATTTAATACTCTCAATAAATATTTTAAACATATTATTTTTGTAATTTTTTACTTTGTATTTGTTATCAACGACTTCGACAGGCTTAGTATATCAAGTTTCAGCTAAATTGAAAAACGCCTTCATATTCTGGCCTGATTTTTTGGATTTCCGACTACTATGCATCGTGTCGCGTAACATCTCGAACGATCGAAGAAAGGTACGAAAGAAACGCCCACCACTCGGCGATGTTAATAAGCGTAATTATCTCGGTGCGACCTTAATCTCGAAAGACGGCCGACGTTGAAGAAGCTTCTTCTTCGCCTCTTCTTGGATACGAAACAGGCGGCATTTGGCAAGGCGCTCGAGATGTTTAAAAATGCAGATTGCAGCGTATGCGACGGTAGCTAGGAGAAGCATCGGAGTCAGCTGAATTCTAAGGAGTTCACTTATCTCCTCGGTCGGCTAATGCCATCTTCGACGAAGCGATCCTTTTAACGCTTCTCGTACTACCCTTAATACGTACTTCGACTAATAAAGTTGACCGGGCAACTAAGAGTTAATCGTAGAGTCAATTGAATCGAATTTTTAATTCTTACAATACATGCCGCAATATTTTCAATGGCCAATCGTATGAAGAATTTAATTTGCTAGAAAAAAAAAAACATAAATCTCAATCGGCATTTATAAAGAAAAATATTCCTTTTTCTTGATAAATTCTACGAAAAATGACTAAATGATATCGATTCATAATTTTGTAACGATACGTGCAATCATTTTTCGAGTTCACGCTTCAAAGAGAAGATTAATTAGTACTTCCATGGAAGTGAAGTCGAACCATCGGCATAGAAAGTTCCGGTATTCTTTGGAGAAAACCAGAGAAGCTAGAAGATGGAAACTTTATTACCATACTACCGATAAAAGAAAATTTTTTCATTTCTACGCATAACGGTTGCCTCATCCTGGCCGAAGGAATCCCAGGGCTTTGGGGAAAGTCAACGAAGGTTCCTCCAACAGAGAATTATAATCACGTTCAACGATGAAAGACAGAGACCGACGGAAACGTATTCGCAAGATTATTCGACCTTCGTCCCCTAAATCCATTATACGATACGGCAAAGCGAGGAAGAAGTAGAAAATGTAAAACCTTCAATTTCCTTCCTCTCTCTATCTTTCTTTTCCTCTCTCTGTCTGTCTCTCTCTCTCTCTCTCTCTCTCTCTCTCTCTCTCTCTCTCTCTCTATCTCTCTCTCTTTATTCTTAAAAATTGTTTCTTTGAATTTCGAATAAAAGCACATTCAACGAAGTACGCAGTTATAGCTCTAATAAAATACCACGTAATATTGTTACTAGTTTGTTATCTTTATATTAAGCTTATCTTTATAGTTAATATCTAAAAGCTGGTCATTGCCTTATCAGTCTTATATATACCCCATCAGTTTTATAATAACCCCAACAATGAGTCTAGACGTAATTTTTAACCGACTTTGATGAACGAGTTGTCACATTTTTTTAAAGGAGATTTAAACTACGACACGCACCTTCCCCTCATAAAGATCTCCTTCTTCGAAACATTTCTCGTATTTCCATACATCTCAGAATGAGATTCGGTTTTATCCATGGTCGCATCGAAGCAGCTACTTGCGGTAAATCGGCCTGAATACCATAGAACAACGTCACCTTTCAACCGATGCCGGCGAGAGCACCCCCACTCTGGGAAGGAAAGAACTCGACGAATCGCGAGAGCTGGAATATATAAGAGTGGTGGTGCATCGTGCACAGGGTCGTACTCGTGATCCATCCTCTCGCCATGGAACGAAACGTAGAAGGCGAGTCTCAACCGACTACTAATTAATCAAGTAAAAAAGTGATTTAATTAGCTCAAAGATACCATATCTAATTACCATGACCTTAGTACGGAGAAAGAGGAGGTGGGAGAGAGAGAGAGAGGGGAGGAAAGAAGGGTAGAGAGCACACTTGCTTGATTCGTTCTCATCGCGAAAGTGCCGTTGCCTTAACGATTTCATTCGAAGATGGTTCCCAGTAAATTCACCGACTCTCCTCTCTTTTCATCTCTCGTTTTCTACCTCTCTCCCTCTCTCTCTCTCTCTCTCTCTCTCTCTCTCTCTCTCTCTCTCTCTCTCTCTTTCCCTCCCTCCCTTTCTCATGTACATGAGATACCTGTCCGATGTTATTTAATGTAAAAGATGAATATGCCCGGGTTTATGCGTTTTATGTACATAAGCAAACATTGACTAAAACAGCGTAAAGAGAGAAAAAGAGAAAGAGGGAAAAAGAGAAAAAAGAGAGAGAAAAAGAGAAAGAAGGAGAAAGCTCGACGCGTGCTTTTGCATGTAATTTATTATGTGCATAATTAGGATAACGTATGACTCGACTGCTTTCCGCTCACAATTAACGAGAGAGTATCTGGAACGTTATCACGGTACGACACGGAAGATCGGACGAGTACACGACAAGGTGAGTGCTATTTCGCACGACATGCCATTTATATAAGTGCTATTCGAATGTATTGATAATTCATAACCCAAACTTGTGATTTTTATATAAATTTTTTATAACCATTAACTGAGTACATAGCTATATAGCGTTCGAAATAGGTCGTAACGAACGTTTTACATATACCTATTTCCGTTTTATCTGAATATTATAATTTTCATTTTCTCTTTTCCTGCTTAAATTCATGCTTTATGAAAATAACATTTTATGTTGAACGGTTCCCTATTTTTATTTTATCGCGAGAATAATCCAACCGGATACAATACAGGAATAACAACAACGATAACAACAACAACAACAACAACAATAAGGTAAGTAATATCGGAGAGAAGAAGACCATAAATCGAAATTCTTCATCATCTCGTTCGTTCTTCGTCGTCGAATCCTCTTGGAGTTGACTGATCGATAATATTACCTCCCGTAGTATCCACGGTACGACCTGTAAATGGCAAACGGTATAACATTTTAATGGGAAAATTTAAGTCCAAGAGGAGAGTAAGAAGCGTAGCGGAGTAGAGAACGTTACGGGCTCTTCGTAAGAGCCCGGCATGTTCGACCATATGCCGCTACTTCGGATTAGGTGCACATATTACGTGGAAAGTGTTATTACGATTGGCCGGAGGCGCCTTAATTAGTATTATCATTGAGATAATAATGCGAAACGCAGAAACGCACAGACGGTGGCCAAGTCTACAGCTGAGTTCGTAATGATAATCGAATCTGAATCCACGTAGGAATACCGGACGAAAGGTAAGCCTATTTTCATTTTGCGACTTTGAAATACGACCTTAATTATTTTGTATACCTACCTATACAAATATATACATACATATATATTTATGTATGTATGTATGTATGTATTTATGTATTTATGTATGTATGTATGTATGTATGCATGTATCTATGTACGCATATATGTATGTATCTATGTATGTATGTATCTATGTAAATATTTATCTATGTAATCGTGCGCGTACGTTTAAAGATGCTCACCGATATTATAAGTACGCGTAGTAGGTATATATGTACAACGGCGCGAAGATCTCGTTTATTTACAACTTTTCCTAATGGTTCGATGTTTATCGGAAAGAATAATTTAAATCTTTTAATAATTATTCATGAAGCGTAGCAAGCATTAAACCTGTTCTCGCGTGCATGTTCGTATCGTAGCCAACGAGACTATATAGGTATCTGGAATATTTCGAGGCGACGTAATTGATGCGTCCGAATTTAAGGCAGTTAATCATGCGAACGTACGTATTTTGTTAGGAGATAAAATCAATAAGCGAGACTTCCTCGTTTCGGTGGTGAGCCTCTTCTTCGTTGTCGTCGTAGTCGTCGTCGTCGTCGTCGTCGTCGTCGTCATCGTTCTACTTCGTCCCCTTTTCGAATCCAAGGTAATGTACGAAGTCCACCCCTTTAACTTTCTCCCCTTTCTCCCTGGTGATGTAATGGATGCATAAATTATACAGCTTGAAATATGCTAATATTGAGCATAACTTACAGCCGCTATATCGAGCTACGTAATTCAATAAAAAAGTCACCGACCTGGAAGGAAATTTTAAGAGAGCCGATCATTCCGCAATGACGTATCTTTTCTAGTAGATTCAATAAAATCGTACTACGGCACTCTTTATTCATCGAAAAAGTGAATGCGTCGAGCCGGTCGCATCGTCGTTTCTTCTCGAAGCCACCGTACTCGGTTCTCAAGGAATGCAGCCGAGAGAAAGAAAGAGATAGAGAGGGGGGAAGGGAGGGAGGGGGAAGAAAGAGACAGGGTGCCTGCGCGCACAGCCTCATACGTATCCGTTTCAGTTGTAAATGTTGGGACGCGCGAGAGATAGGCTACTCATGAATATTAATGCGATGGTACATTAACATTCGACGAATCATTCACGGGTTTTATCAAAGGGCCCACGACACTGTACCATCGTCTTACAAACTACTTTTCCAACTGATCAAAATTAATGACAAAAAGGACTAAAGACGTATATGTTGAACATTTTAAAAATTGTCATGATATTCTATTTATACTACTTTTCTTTTTTTTTTTTTATAAGCAAAAAATTCAAGAAAAGGTGATCTATTCAAGGAAAAGTAGATATACGTAACGAACGATTTCTTATTTATCACTGCTCGCAACTAATGTTTCAAACTCACGAGATATATTAGATATTTCGCGAGAGATATATACCGTCAAGAATGCGATATACTTGGCAAGGATCGTGAAAATGTTTTCCTTATGTTCTTGCCTTCCAGCAGCATCGAAACGTTCTTTTGGTGTCACGTTTAGCAGGCCGCTTTAAAGATTACTGCACTCATAAACAGCGTAAAGTGACTCCTTCCTACCGTTGTTACGCTTAGAGATCGCGCCCGCGCTGCTTTTCCACTTGGCTGGTGTTACCAACGACCTGTGTATTAAGGAGACACGAGAAGACCCTCGTTATGGCAACACCTGTGCGACAATATTAACTCTTTAGCCTTTGGCACGTACTTCCCACCGCACGGCAAACGTAATTGAATAAGACTTCAAAAGACTATCAAAAATATTGACTATTCTCAATTTATCGGAAAAGAATTAACTATTTTCCTTCCGTTCAAATAGTTTCTTCCGAAGGCATGACATTTTGTTTCTCATTTTCTATAACAAGCTTTGATAACCAGCGAAAATGATAGAAATAAATTTAAGCAGCCTGTTATAAATCATCTCACAAATGTCACTTATGCGATCGTATTAAATATCGACCACACAGAATTTGAAACTATTAGAGGGATATCTTGACAATTTTCTTACTAGCAAAGTTTATATCGCATGAGACAGAAAGAAGTTGTGCATTCAAATGAAAACCTTATTTAAATTGCTTGACTGATAAACAATTTAAATAGAATAATTTACTTATATACATTAAACCTATATGATAGTAAAGTTTGTTGTTTTCAGGATTGTTCGAAATTAACTTCGAAAAATTTCTTCGACTTATTATTGAATTACCATCCCTCCTTTCTCTTTCAAGTAAAAGACAAGAGGTCGTTAGTCAAGATAACGAATTAGGGAAGTACCAACGGGGCAGGATGAACGTAGCAAAGGTAGAATTCTGCAAAGGTACATTACATTCATTTTACCGAGGTAAGACCGATATATCTAATCATTAGAAATCTGCATAATGGTCAGTTGGCGTGTCTCGTGTACACACACACACACACACACACACAGAGAGAGAGTCGTATACGATCGACCAATAAGCCATGCTGCAGTAGACGTCCACAAATACCGGGTAGAGGGTATGAAAAATTTCTACCCGCGGTATCGATTGATATTATTAACCTTTCCGCCCCGTGCCACCGCCGCAGCAACGTCCAACATCAAACAACATCGATGCACGAGGTTTCTAACGATTCGCAGTGATATATACGGTTTACACGTCGTACATCGATGATTCGACTGCAAATAAATCCTCGATATTTGCTGGTCAACCTCGTATATTTCTATTTTGTTTTTTTTTTTGGTTATTGTTGTATTTTGTATTTCCAATTACTTAAACAATTTCGCATTCATTTATTTCCCAATGGAAATAATGTAAGTTTTGCAAATCCATCATACCAGGAATTTCATGGAACGTCACCGAATGTTTGCAAGACAGAAAGGAAAATGTGGCGGCATCTGTTATAACTCGCTTGCATTACCACGTATACGATGCATCGATGAGTCTAGATAAACGCATTCGACAAATAATAATAAAAAGATAAACAAATGTAAAACATGGTAATTAACGAGGCAACAATGTATCACAAATAAATGAAGAAACAAGAAATTGTTATTTCGTCGTTACGCAACGAAATTATCTTGACATAAATTAAAATGGCGGACCAGGAAACGAACAAAAAGCAACGACTGAATAATACATACGCGGAAAACGTATTTCATATTCTCCGCAGAAAGTAAAGAGATATATAGATATGAATATTATACTTGTAGGCGCGCGGCGTCCACTATTTTCTTTTAATATCTGATGAATATGAAGCGCGCACTACTTAAAAAAATAACCCCAGTGGTACCAAATAAAATGTACACATTAAAGCGAGCTCTCATTTCTCAGGTATATTATAAACGAAAGGATCTCTTAATCGGATCTTTGATTGAAAAGGATAGATAATCGGCAAACGATGCAGTTCTTTACCTCACGGGCTCTCATCGCCCTGGTCAAAAAAAAATTCTATATCCCGGAGAAAATTCGTGGATTTGAATATCCAAACTCCCATATCCATAGCCCTACCATTAAATTAGGTTTCCTAATGCGACGAAAAGTCCTTTCTCCGTCGTATTAACGCGATCGTTCGAAGAATGACGAGGCGCTCCCCACGTGAACGTCTTCGCTCTCCTCGGATGGGAGAACGGACGAGTATAGCTGACCTGACACATCCTGCTTTACATATAATGGGGCCCCATAACTTACAATGTATTCAGGCGGTAATATACCGGGACAAGCATTGGCCGGTGTCTGCTGCAACTTTGTATCGGTGAAACGTTACGATGCGACGCACAATAGGGGCGGAACTCTTCGAGAGAGACAGAGAAAAAGAGACAGAGACAGAGAGAGACAGAGAGAGAGAGAGAGAGAGAGAGAGAGAGAGAGAGGATGAGAGTAGCGCGCTTGAAAATAAAAATAAGCTCGTCTTGTCGAAACATTTGGATCCCACTTAATGGCGCTCGCACAAAGCATTGATTAATGAACGACATTAAGCGCGACGCGTGGAATCCGCTAAGAATTTAATATGGACAGGCGGTGGGTACGCTGTCTCGACGCATTACCTGCATATTAAGCGCGTTTAACGATCCATCTGGCCGACCGTGTGCGCGCTCGAAAGCGTACGGCTTTTTGGCCTTCATGATTTACACTTTCCGCGCGAAAGTGTCACGTAGGGAGTATATGTACCTCAGTTCCTCTCTTTCTCTCTACCAATGAAAGGGGCACGTAGACGCTTAGCTCGTATATAATTTGAATGCACGATGAGTAGAAATAGAGATTTTGGACAAGATGATTACGCGATAACGGATTACGTAGATAATTAAATGATTTAACAACAAATAAACATATTCTTAATATACGAAATTAGAAGATTACTGCTGGTAGAAATCAAGGAACGTTTATTAAACGGATAATCCATGCGCTGACATTCAGTAAAATTTTAAAACTAATCGATAAAAATTTCCATTATATTAACCAGTTATAAGGCCGTGTCGCACAGCACGTTGGATCTGTAATATATACCAAAATCCTGTCTACGACACGTATCATTATTTTTCCTTTTCGCGTCTTTCGAAAAACTGTGTCACCGCATTGGAGGTTATTACCACGTGGTTTCAGCTAGAAATTGTTCGACGGGTCGATAGCACGGCGATTGTGTGTGCGCGCGCGCGTACATGGGAATAAAGTCGCACCACCGTCTATCCCGAAGGAGAGTAAGATACGTGGCCATTCGTTTCCGAACACAATGGCGCGCGATGATGGGCCATCAGTCACTGTTACTCGTCGAGCAAAAAGGCTCGATCCGAAAATTTTCTACTTCACCGGAACGATAAAAAACAACAACGACGTAAGTTACTTTATAGTTCCGAAACTCCGTTCGTTCGTTCGTTCATTCGTTCGTTCGGTCGTCGTTGTCATCGTCGTTGTCGTCGTCGTCATCGTCGTTCCGGAAAAGAGAGTTTAAAATAATTATCGCGATAAATAAATTATCCTTCGTCACGCGTCTTCCTTGTCGACGTTTACCCAACGAAAGTTATGCGAGGTTTAGTGTAGCGAGAATATATCACGGTGAACGCGCGATTAGTATTCAGTAGATATTGCATTATTCGTCGGCCGACCATATTTCTCCATATGTATCTCGCGTATGCTTAACAAGCGTTCGTATATCTATCATTCGTTCCATATAAGAGCATTCGCCCCGCCAAACGCATCCAACGTAAACGTCAAGCAGAATTCGTCGAACATTATCATATTCGTGTATCCTAGAAAGTCCGAGCGTGGATACATATACTAAATAAACTCTATTTTAATGTACAAATGTATACAATATCAAAATTGAACGCGTGTGCAGGAATGGAAAACGATTAAGAAAAATTTTAAAGATATATTTTCAAAAATTTACTACCTGTATTTCACGCAATAAATAATATACAAAAAACTATATAAGAAATGACATTGTAAAATCCATCACTTTCTTTACTTATTATAAGTAAATAGATATTCTGTGATTTTTCTTTAAAGCTGACATAACGTTAAAAATGTTATCTATCACAGTTTATTTGCTATAGCTACTGATCCTTCTAAGATTATTCGTAGGTAAAAAAATTATATACATCTATCTCCTTCGAAGCTTACAGTAAGAATTTAAACGTGTCTTTTGGCTGTCTCTAGGTTCTCTCTCTCTCTCTCTCTCTCTCTCTCTCTCTCTCTCTCTCTCTCTCTCTTGATCTCTCTTCCTCCGCTAACCGTAGAAGCGTGGTCGTTCTTTCGTAAAAGTAGCAACATTTCATTTGCTACGTTACGACTACGCGGTTACCACCTGGACGAGAGTTTAATGCTTTCGTACGTGTAAAGCTCAGGAGACTCGTAAAGCATCGCTTCAACTGCAACAGCCACGACCACCTAATATTTAAGACAGCTAGCTCGAAAGAAGAGACGAGAAAACGATACTGCTACTGGCAGATCTAGTTCTCGGGCTATAAAAAGAAACTACCGAATCAATTCGTTGCTTTAGGGTTTGTAAATCGAAAAACTTCGTCGCGAGAAGAAATTAAAGAACCACTGTCTCGATGAAAAACGTACGTATAACAATACGCTGTGAATAGAAAAACTATACAAAAGAAGAAAAACAAACCGATCTAAAGTGTTGAACACTCGATAAAAAAAGTCTCGCAAACCTCTCTTTATTTGCGATTTTTATCGATTCGCATTTCGCGCAACTAGGATTTGGATGTGTTTACAAAAAATGTGCCGATTCGTATCTTGTTGAAACTTACAACAACCAAATCCCACCTGGTACGATGCGAGTTTGGAAAAGCTAGCGCGTAAAATCGACATCCGGCTCGGAGATACGCAGAGAAGCGTGAAACAATGGCGAAGAAGGATCATATCGGCGATAATACTCGACGAATAACTTTTTATACCTGCGTCCGACGCGACGCGATGGGAATTCACGCAAGACTTACGCAAAGAGAGAAAGAAAGAGAGAGGAAGAAAGAGAGAGAGAGAGAGAGAGAGAGAGAGAGAGAGAGAGAGAGAGATGGAGAGAGAGAAATATGAAAGCGTCATGGCAGTTTGACTTTTGCCGTGCGCCCTGTGCGATACGAACGAATGAATGAAATTCGCACTGTTCGGAATGGTATTGTCCGTGACGTATTGTAATCGATCGTCACTCGTGAATGCAATGATGGTACCGATAGAAGAAAAAGAGAGAGAGAGACAAAGAGACAAAGAGAAAAAGAAGAGGAAAGAAAGGGTGCGTGAATGGACGGATACGCAGAGCCGATTTTTATTACTAGGATTCGCTTTGGCGAGCTTGACAATTCCAGCGGGTTTATATGGGATCTCTAAAAAGTGAGGCCCGTAAAGAAGGAAGAGACCTCGTTCGTTCGATTCGACTCTCTTCAATACGATGCGTGCACGATTGTGTCCCATGGATAAAGAGGATCGTTAAATTCCAGTGATAAACTCGAGAGCGGGAAGTATGGAGCAGAGGATAAAAGCTTTGATCGAACGATGGACGATACCGAACAGTCATCCGTAATAATAATAATAATAATAATAATAATAATAATAATAATAATAATAATAATAATCATAATAATCATAATCATAATAATCATAATAATCATAATAATAATAAAAATCATAATAATAATAAAAATTTCATAAAATGAAAAGAAAAAATCAGAATTAGAAATACAATTAGAAATACAATTCGTACAGCTATTCGTACTACAATAATAGCACCATATGAAATAATTAGATGGTATCCTTTTTCTAATTTTTAACAGATTCGTATACTTGTGTTTAACACGTACATTTTCTTAAACTCACGTATCATATTTGTTTTGTTGAAATTTTTAAACCACGATACTTCATTAAAATCTTTTTTCCAAATAACTTAAAAGTTCTAGTTAACATTCAATTAAAAGTTTTATTTATAAGGCTAAGTCTAAAAGAGATGATAAAACGAGTGAGCTTGCCGTATAAATTCTTGGAAAAACATTCGATACGCATGCTCGCCTTCGTAAAAGGATCGTCGTTAGTGGGTCCCGTTTGAAGATCAAGTAACTATAAAAACGACAACAACGAGTCTTGCCTGCAAGCACAGTTTTTTTCAAGTGCTTTCGAGACGAAAAAGAGCCGAGATAAAACGGTTCTTCGATGAGTAAAGAAGAGCCGCGGTAAACGATCGAATTACTGTCTTTAAAGGTAAATATCGTCGTATCAAATCACTCGAGAATTCGAAACGAAAAAAATAAAAAGCTGCATTGCCATTTTTTGAACATTTTGAATATTTGTTGAACATAGATGGAAAATAAATTTTGTGCAACACTCATTACGAGATAACTTTTCAAGATTGAAAGTGAATATGAAAATTACATTGAGTCGTTCTATTATTATTAAAGTAAGATCTCGAATTTCGTTAAAAATCAAATATGTCTAATCCTTCACTTGGCCGTAACGAAGAAAGAAAAATATCATTAAATAATAATGTTCCTCCTATATATATATATATATAAAACTTTTAAACTTTTAATATTTTTCACCATCATTTTACGTATATTTATTTTTTGTCTTTTTCTTTTTTAATTAATTTATTTACCATCATTTCAATTTATAAAATAATTAGCGACTACTGTAAGATGGAACTTGGTTACATACATATGCAGATAAGAATGTTAACAACATAATTACATTTATCTAATCAAAGTTTCCTAATTACATTTTGGATGTCCTTAAATACTCTTACATAACCTTTATTCATATATATTCTGATATTTTTACTAATATCACATTCTTGTGATATGTTTAACAGATAGCACATAATTATATGCAATAACACCGATCATATTTATATATTAAACATTGATATGTTAATATCACGTGACCAATTCTTAGTTTTGTTAATATGTTTTGAACTCTCCCTGGTAGATTGAGTTTAACTGAGTAGATGTCCGCATAAATAACTTCCAATCCAAATACCATATGTTTACGTACATCTATTCAGATTCAATGGTAGTAAAAAATTTGACTTTTATCGAAATCAGACAAGTTACACTGAAAAATGATCAATTTTATGTGGAACGATTCGAATCGTTCGGGCAGATCGGCGAAATGCAAGATATCGAATCGATCCGAGATACGTCGTGACTATTCCTTCCTAAATCTAAACCGATGAATTGTACTCGTCTTTCGATACGAAATACGACAGGTAAAGTAATGCGGGAACATAAATAGAGACCGTAGGAAGAATACGTAGGAAAGAGGTGGCGAAATGCCGAAGAGAGTAGTAGTTGGAAGCCGATTGCGGCGACGCGATCTGTTCGCCGATGTGTCGTGGAGAAGCCGTCCGTAGAATAGCGTTCGTCGATATATTTATGCCCGTTGGAACGTGGCTTTCCCATGCGACGAGAATTACTCGCGTATCTCACGCAGTAGCAGCTTTTACCTACCCTCTCATTCGTTGTGTCGCCCGATCGGCGAAAATATCAGATCACCGCCGATAAAAATGTCCTACCTTTGGGTTTTTTCGTGTTAGAGAGAGAGAGAGAGAGAGAGAGAGAGAGAGAGAGAGAGAGAGAGAGAGAGAGAGAGAGAGAGAGAGAGAGAAAGAGAGTAAAAGAAAGCGAGAGTACGTTTGTTCTCTCGCGTAATGGAATTATCGTTCCAGGAGCAAAGCCGCACGCGATACTTCGATTACGTCGAATGCACCCCTACATACTCCACCCCTACACCCAACTCTCTACGTTGATGCGTGTAATTCGAGTTTAATCACGACCGAGAATTTGCAAGAGGAACTTTTTATCCGGTTTTATCTATAAAAAGAAAACATAGTCGATTGTACCGAACGACGAATCGTCCAACGGACAAATGGATTCATTTTTTTTCTTCCCTCTCTTTTGTAAACTATTGCAAGGAAAATTAATATTGGAAAAAAGAAGAGTTACGAGTAGATTGTATCATTTATACATGTTTTACTAAGTATGGAATATCGGAAGATATTCATAAACAATAGAAAAAAAAAGAAATACATACGAGCAATCTTTCACATCTCTTTCAATTGTTATTATAAATTTTCTCACAAAATGAAATCATCATTTTTAATGACGTATGTATGCATATAAGTACTTACTTAGATATTCGAGATTCATCGGAAAACGTTTGAAAACGTGAACGCGCTAATCCATGCACATAGACGACTTCCCTGTTGGACTTAAGTAAAGGCGGAAGGAGAGATGCTCCTGAGAAGGAGAAGAAGAGAATGAGATAGAGAGAGAGAGAGAGAGAGAGAGAGAGAGAGAGAGAGAGAGAAAGAAGAATGGCACAACTCGAGCCAAGATCTTGAATGACTTGACTATTCTCAGCACCTGCGAAGGAATTCAGTTGAAGAATCTTTGGACGCGAAACGATGTCCGGACACGTGAGAATAGCACCGAGACCGGTGCGAGAACGATTCGTGGATGCCACAGATCTTCCATTTACATACCATTGCTATATTTATAAACGATGCCAGCACAAAGAACGTTCTTCCTCTCGTTTGTCTGGCTCGAAATAACGCCAGTTCTTATAATTTTAAAATCATAGTTTATATACATTTATACACGCGATTATATGCGATTTATACACATGAATCAGTACCCAATGAAATCTTTAACGATCTATCGATGCATTACAGAATATTAATAATCATAAGCTGTTAATATGATATGAATAAATAAAAAACATTAAAATAAAGTTTCTAAAAGTCTCCGGTCTGACACAAATATACAAAATTTTACACGAAAATTTGAGCACGCATAAGTTGCTTTCGAAGTGGGTCCCGCGTTTGCTCATACTGGACCAAAAACAACAACACGTCGACGATTCAAAGCGTTGTTTGGTGCTGTTCAAGAGAGATAAAAAGGATTTCTAGCGTCGGTATGCGACAATGGATGAAACATGAATCCATTACTACACACCTGAATCAAAAAGATCGTCATCTGAGTGGACAACATTTGGTAAAAGTCGTCGAAAGAGATCAAAAACTCAAAAGTTAGCTGGCAAGGTTATGGCAACCGTATTGTGGAACGCGCATGATATTTTGTTCATCAATTATCTTGAGAAAGGTTAAACTATTAACAGCGAATAATATATGGCATTATTGGATCGATTTTTCTTAGTTAGATCGGAGACTTATTGAGTGATATATTATATATATAAATATATATATATATATATATATTATTTATTTATATATATATATATTTATATTTATATGTTCAAAGTAAAACAAATTATGTACTGTTCCTATCTATTCATTTCTATTATAGTATGAATCTTGTTGAAATAACACGAAACATTAATCAAGTCCCATTACATTATTACATTTCTCTCTCTCTCTCTCTCTCTCTCTCTCTCTCTCTCCTTCCTTCTCTCTTTCTTAACAAATAAGAAAAGAAAAAAAGAATTTTGGTAAAAGTGAAACGGAAGGGGAAAGGTATCTATCGGCATCTAAAGTTATCGTTTTTTAGAAAGAAGCAAAGCATAGTAGTATAATTAATCGCTCTTTTTACTTTTTTCACTGGAAAAGCGAGAAGCTTTTCTTCTTTTGCTCGCTCTCTTGGTAGCGTTAGCATTATTAGGAGGTCCGATATCAAAGCGGTCGAAGCTCGTCCGGAGCGCGTTCGTCTCTTCGGTCTTTGACCCTCCTCGTAGTCGTCGTCGTCGTCGTCAAGCCAACGACGATTTATCGTGAAAAACTTGGCGCACAATCCGAAAGCAAAACACGCGTTGAGAACGGGTCAGTCAGTGTTACATATGCGAGTATAATACATACATACTTACATAGATACATATATAGATGAGAAAACGTATTGGTGCGTCGACAGAGAAAGAGGAAGAAATAAAGAGAGAGAGGAGGGAGAAAAGAGAGAGGGAAAGAGAGAGAGAGAGAGAGAGAGAGGCGAGAACGAGCTTTTTGCCGTTCAGGCCGTACGCGTGCGTCTGCTCATCCCTAGAGCAAACCCTGAAGCAAACCATCCCCTACGAGGCGAAAATATTTCACATATTTTTGTTGCGAATTAATCCAGCCCGTAATACCTGCTGCCGGCTGCGTGCTCGCCGCTGAAAATTCTTTTAACAAACATCCCTCTCAGCCTCGTACCCTTTCGTTTCTCCGTGAAGCAACGCGTTGGTACCAGCCCTCGTTTGCCGTGCGACGAGCGTAAACGCGACGACCGTGTGTCTTGTCTGTGTACGTATGTATATACACATACACACACACACTCACTCACTCACACACACACACACACACACACACACACACACACATACACGTGACTGCGGTCGTGAGTGTTCGCGAGAATGGGAAAATGCGGAGATCTAGCGAAATGGTCACTCGTAACCCCACCCTTTCCTTCCTTCCTTTCACGGCCCTACGACGACCTCCCAGCGCGCGCTTTGCCCCTTTTACACTCGGCAGCGTCGTCCTCGGCAGCCACGTACTCGCCACCCTGAAATTCCTCAAGTTTGCCTAGGGACGGAAATTAGTCGGAGCACCGTAATTGCTCGAATGTATGCGTTCGCCCGTTAACGTTATGGTACCTCTCATTACCATCCCAACGGCAGCTGACACACCGAAGCCCTATCCTTTCTCTCTTCCTTCTCTTCCTTGTCGCCTACTCTTCGCTCCTTCTCTTTACCCTCGCTTTGTCTTTAACGTCGTTCCTACTCGACATATTTTAATATGGACTATAAAAATTGCCGAGATAGAGAGACAAACGAGAATAGGAACAAGACGAAGAGAAATAGGAGAAGGAGGAGGAAGAGAGGAGCAGGGGTTGATGGTGGACTTTAATGTCCGAGACAAATCCAGCAAATTTTGGCGTCAATTTAACGCGGTCGCGCTCGGCGAGAATCCGACGCTTTGGAGATTGGCACATCGAGCGGCTGGACAACGACGGACCGTCGGCCGATTCCATTGGGTCATCCCGTTAGTCATGATTAAGCAAATTTCATACCGAAGCTATTAATATTATAGTGGTTGACCGCGCTATGTCCACAAAATTCCCCTGGCTAGTATACAATGCATGCACTGAACCCGACTACCGTTGCTACCCGCAAACTTCCCGAAGTTGATTAAATTGTCTCAGGGAAGACCTTTGGCTGGATCGCGTCGAGGTCACCCCACCACTACGCGCTTACTTCGTTTCGATGAATGACCGAATAGATACGTCTATCGCCTATCTCTTACGCCGATATTTTTATTCAACGAATGAAAAAACTATAATGAGCCTTTCCTTTTTTTTCTTTTTCATTTTATGTGAATAGAAAAAAAAAAATTTCTATTTTAAATTCGAATACCGTGGATATTGTGGTTAAATCGAAATTCTCATTAATAGATATCATCGAAATAATCTTATCTCTCCTAAGAGTAAGTTTTAACATGAGACAGGAATAATGTATTGTTCATTATTAGTTTCGATAGGTCACGACGACGTTATATTCGTCTATAAAATGCTCGAATATTCATTGCTCAAAGAGAGAGAGATAGAAAGGGGAAGAGAAAGAAAGAGAGAGAGAGAGAGAGAGAGAGAGAGAGAGAGAGAGAGAGAGAAAGAGACTCGAATTAAATACAAATGTTTCTCGCACGCTAGGTACGTGGCACGAAAGCTAAGTCGAGCTAAGCATTCGTAAACACGAAGATTAGTCGACTATCTCTCCGCTGAATCTTCGATAACGTGGCAGTAATTTTGAAACGTACCAAACGACGAGAAAGAGAAAGAAAGAGAAAGAGGGAGGAAGACGAATTTACGTTAAATAGATATAGGTTATGTAGCTATACGACGTAATGATCGTACAACTACAAAATGTGGTTGTATCGCGTGAGAAAACAAGTTAAAAGTGTGGAATAAAAATTACCTGTCGCGATACGAGATCGAGTTTACATCAAAATTCTAACCAACGCGTTCCATTATCTCTCTTCGAAAAATTAAGTTCTGTTCGTTAGAATGGAAAAGTTTCATATAAAATACATTTAATAAACAAGAAAAATGTACTCATCCGATCACGTTTGTTAACTCAATGTCCTTTTTGATCCATATTGTTATAATTCAGTAGCGGTCCAATTTCACACACCCACATGTATCACCGTATATATTCAATAAACTCGATGATATTCTATCTTGCCATTATCTTGAAATAGAAAAAAAAATACACAAAATTACAAATATGAATTACAGTATAAAAGGCATGTACTAATGTTATTTTTATCACAATTTATAAATGTAATTAATATAAAATTAAATATTCGGTAAATAATACCTGAAATCTGCTTTCGATACTTTGTCTTCAAACGTCATTGAAGATGACGCCGATTAATTGATAATTTAAATATAAATATATATATATATACATAATCGATTTAATTCGTATACGGTGATCAAATGTAATGCGAAATCCATGTAGAATATCTTAGTGAGATTAACTTTTTTCTGAATTATTTCACGCGGACAAACGACCGATAACACCGTCTAAAGAAAAACCAAAGGCAACTTCAGATCCGATTAAACTCTTGATCTTATGGGGCTCGAATCTCTTAAACCTCATCTGTGGTGACGTGAACTTTGAAATTCAATATCGATAATATCGACTATAGTTAAGATAAAATAAATTACGAAAAAAAATTCCTTTAAGACTATTCATCGCTCCTGGTTTTATAATGATTGTGCTAACAATTTTTGATCAGTTTTAATGAACAAGGTTTCTTTTCCAGAATTTTTCTATTAAAAACAATTGTAAATATTGCATCGCCTGTACAATACCTGAAGAAACTTTTGATCCACCGACTTCTGATCACACCCTAAAATTAATTCTTTCTGTTATCTTTTCACTTTCAATAATACCAAACCTATCTCGTACTACAATTTCGCTGTCACTACTAATAGTCTCAAAGTCATTATCATTTACATTACTCTTAAATGTAAAAACAATTAAATTTTCTTTTAATAGTTAACAATCAAATTCCTCTTCACTTTCATTCAGTTCCAAATTCTCATTGTAAATTTCTTCTTTCTCCATTTTTTTTATCGATAAAAAGGAATCGGATAATAATATCCACTAAAGATTACAAAAGTAATAGATTTTGAGCACACATGAACACGTCTAAACAGTAGATGATATTGCATTATTCGAGTTTTCATGCTAATTTTAAATATTCTTCTAATAGAGCCAACAGAGTACTTGAAGATATATTGCAGGTGTCTCGGAAGCAAAGAATCATTTTCAAGAAAGTAATAAATTATCGGCCGGTAATATAAATTTAAATTTAATGGAAATGTCGGTAATAACAGCTCCTTGTTCTTACGAATCGAATAAAATTCTCAGTAATAGTATACTCCTATTTATCGACCAAGTAAAAGTACCGCTAAAGATAACCTCCTATTCTATCGACTAAGAAACAGCGGCTGTAATAGTAGATTCCTGTTTAATTCCTGTTAAAATTACTGATATAAACAAAAATGAAATTTTCGTAGACTTAATAGTTATCGGTTTAGTTTCCTTTGGCATTCCGACGAAAAAATTGAAAATCACTCTTTCCGTACGGCGAAACTTTAATAATTCATAATACTAATAATTTTCTAATTATTTAAACAATATATAATGTGCACGGAGTATAAAAAAACTAATATTTAAATAATAGTACATTCGCTTAAACATTACTATGATCCTAACGCGCGAAAAACTTAAAATAATTTTAATCTAAAATTTCAATACTTAACAATTTTTATCTCGGGATTGTTGGCCATTTGTAACATAAACATTTTCAGTTTTTTTATTAACTTTGACGATTACATAGTCAGTTTTCTTTTCTATTCCAAAGCGTAAACATTCTAACTATCTCTTTTTAAACGTGAAATCTCATAAATTGAAACTTTCGATAATTTTTCCATTATTTAAACAATCTTTGATGCACACGGAATACAATAACCTAATATTTAAACAATAATAAATTCGTTAATCAATTGAAAGACGGTAACGCGCAAGAAATTTAAAATAATTGTAATTTAAAATTCCCATACTTGAAAATTTTAATCTCGGGATATTTGGCCTTGTGCAATATAAACATAATCGTGCTTTTAATTAACTTTAACGATTACCGAGTTAGATATATTTTATATTCCGACGCATAAACATCGAAACTCTCTTTTTAAACGCGAAAATATAATATAATTTTTCAATTAAATCTACGATCTTCAATGTAAACGGAGTACAATAAATTAATGTTTTAACAATAGCGCATTCGTTTGATCATTAAAAAGACGGTAACGCGTGAGAAACTTAAAATAATTTTAATATAAAATTCCTATACTCTAAAATTTTCATTCCGGGGTTGTTGACCACTTTTTATATTAACATATACGATCTTTTTTATTGATTTTGACGATTACCGGATCAGTTCTCCTTTGTCGTCTGACGAGTAAACATCGAAAATCTCTCATAATGTCATTGCCGCAAGTATCTACTATTATTTAAAACCAGTATATTTTGATGTCGCACGATTCTTCAATAATTTATACAGTATCTTATTATAACAGTGATAGCAATAATTTTGTTTTTATTCTTCCGTTTTTGAACATCATTACAATCGCGCGGGAAGCAATGATGTAATCGAGTGTTTGTATCGTTAAAATAAAAAAATCGCAAAATAAACGCAGTGTTTGTACGTTCGTGTTTCGCGATTTAAATAAGTGTTTTTGCATCGACTGCGTGCAATGCAGAGAGTGCAAGAGTCAGTGTTTGTTCGCAAAATTTATAACTTTATTAACAGTCACACAGACTGCATTTATAAAAGATAGTAGAATTTCGCGAATTAACTTCAGTGACCGTTCGTTAAAAAATAACTATCGCGTAATAGAGTCAGTGCATCATTGAAAAGGATCTCGACCAACGTCGATGTCTATCTACCTCATGTTCAACCAGCTAGGAATCAACGAACCTCACTTTCAACCTAAATCGCGGACGAGTGTTTTGGAGCCATTGCAGAACTTCTTAAGTAGTAAGTGAATTTTTGAAAGTCCCTCCGATCACTCAATCATGTCGAGAACTAAAGGTTCAAATCAACACAAGCGATTGATGGTAATTAATTAGTAGAAGAGCGAGGTAGATTGAGTGATCGCGAGTAAATTTCTTCGTAGATTTACTCGTAAATGGTTTCTTATTTTTTTTTTTTTTTTTATTTATTAAATCAGGATAAGGTCTTCTTTTTCAGAAAAGAAAAAAATCTATGTCCTATCCTTAAAATAGTCGAACGATCGACGGTTTTCGTTTTACTCTCGGTCGAAGAATTTCCTGGAAATAAACAAGCTCTAATGCATATCTCCATGTCGAATGTTACCTATCTCTCTACGTTATTAAAAAAAGACAACTTGCTTGTATTTATACGAAGAGAATATCGTGTATAAAACCGGCGTATTTGATGCCGTATTATCCTATCTCGTTGAATTCTTGGAAATCTGAAAAGTATGCGATCATACTAAACAGGATCAGATTAAGTGTGTGTGTGTGTGTGTGTGTGTGTGTGTGTGTGTGTGTGTGTGTGTGTGTGTGTGTGTGTGTGTGTGTGTGTGTGTGTGTGTGTGTGTGTGTGTGTGTGTGTGTGTGTGTGTGTGTGTGTGTGTGTGTGTGTGTGTGTGTGTGTGTGTGTGTGTGTGTGTGTGTGTGTGTGTGTGTGTGTGTGTGTGTGTGTGTGTGTGTGTGTGTGTGTTGAGTGAGTGAGTGAGTGAGTGAGTGAGTGAGTGAACATGTATATTGTAAGCATTCGAAAATAAATAATCGTCGAATTTTTATTTATAAATATCGAATAATTACGTCATTTATGATCGAAGTAATTAATGTATCATGAGTCGATAAAAATTGTATATAATCGAGAAGGCTCGACCATCGAAAAGAAAGGAATGAAAAAGAAACGATATATATGTATATAGAAAACTAAATATCGAAATGTATATAAGAGATGGGAATTAAAAAGCGATCACGAGGACTATTAACATATGCATATCTTCGGACAGTACTAACCTATATTTCTAGAACTATAATTCTTAGAACTAGACCGGCATACTGACCTATATAATATTTTAGAAAATACATGTATTCGACGTGAAAGCAGACGACGAAAAAAAAACTCGGATATTTTTGCACACAGACAGTGCAGTAGCATGCCAATGAATATCGAGTTCGGCGGAACGCACCGATATATTCATAATAATCGTAACTCTATATATGCACGTATATATACGTATATTACACGCATAAATTCTTCGTAAAGTGCGATGTTTCGATTGTATCATATAGATTCGCAGATTATGTTTTTTCATCTTTTACAATTATTGAAGAAATATGTAATAAAATAAATTTACTTACCGGTAGTAATCGTTGATCCTTCCACACAGGATTTCAAAGGACGATGTACTAACACTGATTCTAATCCGATGCCTCGCTGTTCTAATTCGTGAAATTCTTCGAAATCTGTGAGAAGTATGAGATAAGTTATTGATACATGATAAAATTAAAAGTGTGTGGGTGTATATATGTAAAGAATATTCATAGATGAATTTGTGCGTGCGTGTGTGTATGTGTGTGTGATAATCAAATATAATGCAACACATTCGATGTGTTCGATCACAATTATAAACACAAAAAATATTGATCAGAAGATAGTTTGAAAGCGAGAGAAGTATCGATGTTATGAAAATAAAGCTGGAAAATATAATGAAATGTACGTCGCAATGGTTCCACGGGGAGTCTACGAGAGGCCGATTTTATTTTCGCGAATATCTTTTAAACGCGATAATGGCCCGACTTGTGAACGCGGCTTCATGAAAATCATGCGTTTAACTATCGATTGATATATAAAAAGAGGATCTACGTTAGATAAAATCTACTAATTAGCTGTAATTAACGAGAATGATAAAGACCCGTGTCTGGATGATACAAACAAACAATTATTTTCTTTTAAGACACCTAGGATAAAGTCCCGCCACACATAAACAGATTTACGCGACACTTACTTATGTAATTTTCTTTTTTCTTTTACTTCGTAAGTCAAATAGTAATCTATTAATAAATGAATGGTGAGAACTGGATCGATATTACTAGCGATATATTGAAATTTAATTATAAATCATGTAATGCAAATACTACCGGGCGAATGACTGCATATTTCAATGCGTTTCAAAAATTTTTTCTTTCTAATTTTTTCTAACTAAACTTTAAACTACTTAAATTTTACATTGCTAATAATACTTTGGTAGATAAATAAATCAGTTATATTAGAGTTCTAAAATAATTTCTTAAAGAAATGCCTTAAAAACTTCTATTTCTCTATTATTCTTTATTATTCTTTATTATTCTTATATATCTTTATTTATTCTCATTTATTTTCATTTATTTTCATTTATTTTCATTTATTTTCATTTATTCTCATTTATTTGAAATTATTCTCATTTATTCTTATTTATATTACTCTGGTTAAATACTATATATATATTTTATATTCGCTATCATATTCGCAATCAGATATTTCAGAATTCAAAATAAACATCAACGATTTTCTTTCTATTATTCTTCCCATTATTTTTTATATATTATATTTCATATATTATATATTATTCAATCGCGAATAATATCGTACTAACGACTGCTTAAATACGCTCATACTATTTGAATAAGTTTAAGTAGTAAAAAATAAATATAATGTTTGTACAATTAACGAACGCTCTTCAATTATCTTTTGAGAAGTATAATCTGGCATATGGTTTTTTCTTGCTTTTGTCAGATGTAATACTATTCTTTACTACATACAAAAATGTCTGTGTCGTACTAACTAAATTATTAGATTATAAGCAGGAAGAGTACACCTACAAGCTTATACTTCGATACAATAGATACATGTAGTGATATTTTCCTATAGCGATCTAGTTCATATTTTGTCCACACCTCTCGCTGAAGTCGCATATATTACGAGCATAATATGATGAACAGCTTTATGTACATTATAGAATGTTAGGATTATAGTATATTATGGTTTATCCTGCATAAATATTTTATATGTTAATCACTTTATTAACAAAATAAAAAATCTATTAATTATTATTACGATCTTATGAAATCGAAAAGAGAATGCTATCTATCGTACGATGTTTCGCAATTGCCAATTTTAAATCGATAGGTCGATGTTAACGAATGTACGATTTTTGTTATTTTTTATTATTTCGTCTATACACACATATAAAACAATATGTACAACGTTAAGAGTTACGAATAATTTTGATGTCTACTTATGTTTATTTATTTTTCTGTTTCTCATATTAACAAGCAAATACGATAAGTCAGTTGTCTACCGTATCGGTCGCATGAGTTACACCACGGAGTTCCGAGTATGAGATTTTTGCGTACATCTGCCCGAAAGCTCATGACTCGTTTGAATAATGGCATTTGCTGTAAAAAGTTTACGGAGTTTAAGTAAAGTATACAATGGAAGTTACCGTGCAACCTACTCGATATTCCGACAATCCGTCGCAAGAACCTCTCTTGTTCAAAATGCCCCAAAATATTGTTACAGCACCAAAGGTAAACTCGATTCTTACTATATAACCTTCTTTCTCACACGTTCTCTAAATATTGCATGCTTGTTTATAATCACGAGCCGACGTAAATAAAAACATTTTTTATACTTATTAGAATATGATTCTGTTGCAAAAAATATGTAACAACGTTTACGTTTTCTTACGTAACAGAATATGCCGTAATTTATTATAATAAAATTTTAATTCGCTCATTTGCAGTTCCAAATCGTTCAAAAATAACGGAGAGTTTAACGAATATACCATTGTTGGAGAAAACAGCATCATCGTTAGCACAAGAAAAGTTAGAGAAGAAAAGGCTGGAAGAAGAAGAACAAGAGCAGCGAGAACAAAAGAAGTCAAATGAGCGAAAAAAATGGTTTACAAAATGTAGTCTGATTGTTATTGCTTCAGGAATAGGTTTGGGTTTGAGCTTTGTAATCTATGAAGTTGGGAAACCGACCTACGATGAATATGGAAATGTAATAGAAGATGAATTTTCTCATTTGCCATATTATGAAAAAACTTTTAAGAGACTTAGAAGAGAATTAAATTACTTTACAAAGGTTTGAATCTTTTTTAAGATATGGTATAACATAAAAATTTATTATTCTTCATTTTAATATTACTTGTCAACTCTTTTACAGACTATACAAGAACCTAGTAGACCAAAACTGCTTCCAGATCCATTTAAATATCCTTATATTCAACCTCCGTACACATTGGTACTAGAAGTTAAAGATCTTCTTCTATCTCCAGATTGGACTGTAAGTCTTTAATTAAAAGACATTTAAGATACTATAATAGGAAATATAGGATACTTTATTTTTAATCTTATAGTTAACTTATTTATCATTTTTAGTATGAAACAGGTTGGAGATTTAAAAAGAGGCCATATGTAGATGAATTTTTAGAATCTGTTGCACCTCCGCAATTTGAAGTTGTAATCTATACAGCTGAACAAGGAATGGTAACATATTGTTGGATTTATTTGTAATTTTAATTAATCAATATTTCTATGTATAAATTTTACCCAAAAAAATTTCAGAATTTGTTTCCTATTTTGGATGCCTTGGATCCTAATGGCTATATAATGTATAGGTTGTTCAGAGATGCAACACTTTTTACAGATGGCCATCATATTAAAGATCTGTCTAAACTTAATCGTGATCTCAGTAAAGTAATTTTACCATCATCATCATTTTTTGTTTAATTTTACTTAATTTTTATATATTTTGCTAACTCTTAGTATTATGTAATAGGTTATTGTAGTTGATTGGAATGATGAAAGTATTAGACATTATCCTGAAAACACATTAAAAATTAATAGATGGACAGGTGATGATAATGACAAAACTTTATATCACCTAGCAGCATTCCTTAAAAGTAAGATAATTATGTTCTTGTTTAAAGCACTAAAAGTCGTTTAAAAACATTGATTAAACAGATCAGTGAAAATAAATTATTTACAATTTCCTAAAAGATTAATATGAACCATGAGATATATAAATTAATGATTATTTTGTCTTATTCAGCTATATCATTAACAAATGTGGAGGATGTCCGG
Source organism: Dolichovespula saxonica (assembly GCA_911387935.1). Lineage (NCBI taxonomy): Eukaryota > Metazoa > Arthropoda > Insecta > Hymenoptera > Vespidae > Dolichovespula > Dolichovespula saxonica. The sequence goes on from OU427001.1 coordinate 3,071,320, forward strand.
GAGGTTCTGAATTATTATAGGCAATTTGAAGATCCATTAAAAGCATTCAGAGATAATCAACGCAAATTACTGGTAAATTTAATATAAAAACCAACAAATCATAGATGTAATTACAAATCTATTTTCTTTTTCACTGTAATTTTTACTTTTCTATTAAAATACTTTAGGAACAATTGGAAGAAGAAAATAAGGCACAGAAGGAAAGTGGCAAACATCTTACCTCAAAATGGACTCCCTCTTTTCTACGAAATAACTAGTCATTTTAAATCGTGTTCTAATATAAGATACTTTCAAAACAACTAAATACAAGATTATATTTAATATATCATTTCGTTTAAACTGATCTTACCAATAGTAAATGTACAATTTTTATTATAAAAAGAATAAACGATCAGTACCCTTAACATTATTTTACATCTACTATACATAGTGGTTTTTGCGTATATAGCATACAAAAATATCAACAAGTATATATTGTATAGAAAATGTCTAAAAATATGTACAGTTTAAAAATTATAATACATTATCATTATGTACCAGCATATTGATGAAATATAAACTTTATATAATAACAATATAAATTACAACATTACTTTGCAGTCTTCTTTTTTCTTTTGATTGATGTTGTTTTGACTCTAGGCAAAAATAATTCTTGTAGATTATCATTATCATTATCATTTAAATGTCTTCTATCTGGATCTTGAGATACACTTATCAACTCCTGTGAATTTACTGGTGTATCCATGTACTCCACATCTTCTTGTGGAGGAGGTGAAGCAGCTTTATCATTAGTCGTTTCTAACCAATTTAAAACTTTTTGGTGAGGAGTTGCTGACAATGAAATGGAAACCTGCTCAGATATTCCCCACACAGCTAAAAGTTCTGGCGCTAAAATATCTTCATAGGAGCCTAATTCTTCGATAGATTTTCTCCAATTTTGGTCAAAAGTATCATCTACTTCTTCATGTCTGTTTAATTGTAGCTGCTTGTTTGTAAAGCCTAAAATTCAATTCAGCAAATTTTAAATATATATAATCACTGATTAGACTGTAGTAATAGATAATTTATTTACTTACTTTTATATACATGTTTCATATTACATTTACTTGACATAGTGAGAGGTGCAATTGGATCATCTTGTGTCATTAACGCATGTTCCCAAGCATTTAACGCAGAAACTGTTCTTTCTTTTATTTCAAAATTTTTATCAAGTATATCTTCGTGGGTAATACATTGATAAAATACATCGCCTGCAAGTGATTTTAATGTATCAAAACAAAATTCAAATTTCAAAATCGAAAACAATATTTCTTGCAAAAATATTTATTCAAACCTATAGATGTTTGTACAAAGAAGAATATATCTCCTTTCTGGTTAGTTAATAATGTGGAACCAGCATTACATAGCTCCAATCTATTTTTCAAGTATGGATCTAAACATAAGCCTTGCAATTGCGCTTCATTCAATGTTTCCATTATACTTGGTAAAGTTATTGGTAAATTATAAGAATGAGAGCTCTCAGAAGTCCATGTGTTCAAAATCATTGAACTTTCTCCAGCCAAAGGGCTTGATAAAACAAGAATTTCCTCTTCATTTCTGTAATTTCAAGTTTAATAATTGTCAAGGTGCTACAATATAATTTTTGTATTAATACTAACCGATTTATAGTGGAAAGTAAAAGAGGAATACTTCTGAATTGGTGTGTCCACTTCTGTCTTACGCATTCTTTCGGGGAACGATTATCACATAACAAAAGATTGTGATATGTCCCTATGTATCTGCATGAACTATTTCTACTATCTTTTTCAACTGACAGACTTTCACATTGTTCCAAATAATGCTTCGGACAAAGTGATAATGATGGTTGACCGAAAGGCATCTACAATAATGCATGTTATTATAAAATTTTTGATATATCCATAAATTTAAGTTAACAATTCTAAACTGACAGATATATAAATTCATTAAACAAATATTTGTTATAGTTACCCTAGTGTCAAGATAATGAAGACAACATCTATCAACAAATATTAATACATGCGGATCTAATAATTGATATTTAATATTTCCCCAATTATCATCCAATACTTTAGAATTACGTATTTTATGACTTGTAACGCATTTCCTGTAAAAAAAAATATATATAAACAAATATTTCAATAATTTATATATTACTTATATTCAGATATGTACTTACGTTCTGTTGATGTTCCATATTGATACTGTGCGATTTACATCTACTGTACAAAAATAATCTTGACTGAACAAACACATTTCTCCGCTAACATATGGTAATGTGGAAGTTTGCTTATAGAATTCAATTAATTTTACTTTATTGTCCCACATAGAAAGTTTATACAATATACAATGATTTTTGTATCTACCTAAAATTATACCTGAAACAAAAAAAGACCTTTAATGTGGACAAAAGTATTAATAGTACAAAAAAAAAATTATAATATTTTTATATTATAAATTAACTTTTAAATTAATTTTGCATACATTGATCATCAATAACATAGGACCTCAGTTCATATAATGTACCATCAAGATTAAGTTTGTCCGACTTTTGTAGTATTGGTTTCCATAATGCATTTTCCATAGGCATTAAAGGAGAAGCAACTGAAAACATTTACATATACTTGAGATAATCAAGATTTGTATATATTCTAAAAATATATTATAGAAGTTATACCTAACTCCCCTACATAAGGATAGATTAAAATAGTTTGATCATCATATGTAACATTAGTTAAACTTCCTCCAGTATAGTACCAGTTGTAATTCTGTTATAATACAGAATAATATAAGTTTTTGACATGTAATTTAAAATAATAATTTTATATACTTTTTAACCCTTTGTGGCCGGCATTGCCTGACTAGTGAGGATTGCTGTGGACTAGAGGTACTGGTGCGTGCAGTTGAGAAAATACACATTGAATGTTTGTGTTATAAAAACTAAAACTAAATCTCTAATTTCCTTTGAAAAGAAATGTAATACTGTTTAGTTTACTATACTCATGCATATATTATCACTCAGAAAGAAAAACGTACATGAGACTCTTTATAATATGTGTCCATAATTGTAAACAGATGGACTGTTATTTGCAGACACCAGGCCGCAAAGGGTTAATAATATGTATTTACCCCTTTTAAATAAGGATCAGGATCTAATTCAACAAGTTCAGCTATTTCTGCAGCATACTTAGGTAATACAGTGGTTATTGTATCATTATTTTTGGACCATTTTATTCCCTTTTTATGAACAATTCCAAGATCTATAAAATATTGATATATAAATATTTAAATTTGATATATAAATTATATAAACATAATTTAAATGTTATATACCTTTTTTATGTTTTTCATAATAATCTAAAATTCTATTTATATCATCTTTCATATAAGATTTGACTGCAACAGATTCTAGAACAGGATCTTCTTCGTGCAATACTATATTTAAAATACATATAATAATAATTTAACTATAACAATTTTAATAAAATATATTTAGGATTTAATATATATTTTAATATAACGTTACCAGTACGTGGTAATTTAGCAGGAGGTAGTAATGGTTTTGGTAAATCACATTCATAAGGAAAGTTTTGATATAGTTGCTTTAGATTATTCAAATCCTGATCATTTGTAGAAAATGATGCATTTAGATTATATCCTGGTACCACATGATGATCATATTTTTGTAAGTATCCTGCTTTTAATCTTTCTTGCAAGTGTTTTTCAGCACGTTGAAATGTTTTGGAGATCAAATCACTTTTGTCAGCCATTGTGTTTACAAAGTTTCTTGGTTATATAGTTGTAATTACGTCGTTATATCAGAATAATATTCCTTAGGAACAAGTATTTTATTTATATTAGTGATATCCTGACTTCTTCAATTAATTTTAAATAACGAATAAATAATTTGTTCTTCATTTTTTACTTTAAACTATTCGATCTTTGAAAGTTTTACTTCGTGTAAATGACACGTGCTTCTAATTACGCATGCGCACTTACTATTTTCCTACAATAACGAATTAAATACACGTTTTTCTATTTTAATTTATCGTCAAATATTTAAGGATTGTAAGAACGTTAAATAAATCAATTTCTGAGCTTTGCAATGCTTTTATTTGGTTACTCCCTTTGCGTACATTATTTCGCATGGAGAATACATATTCTTTTTTCTCTCGTTGCATAGTTCCTCTTAAATCACATTCTTTACACGACATCATTCATAAGTTACACATCTTTCTTCCATGTTACCTTCATCGTTTTTTTTTTGCACAACAATATAATCATGCTTCAATAACATTTCTTGCATTGTTTACATACATTCAACGATGTATGCATATTTTCGTATTACACTTTCGTACATGTACATTCTTTGATATCCAATTTCTTTATAGGGAGTACAGGAAAAGCGTAGGATAAGGGGTCGTTTGGAGCATAAGAAGATTAATCTTCGGAGGAGTTAAATTATAATTAGGGAAAATACCATTAAGATAATTCATTAATAATTATGGAAAACAACAAGAAAATAGAATAGCACTTTTATGCTTTTATACCCAGTTTTGATGTTGTGCAGTATTTGCATAAGTACTCCACTGTTTTTTTTTTTGTTTTTCTTTCTTTCATCTTTTTGTAATTTCTTTCAGATTTTCAATTTTTAACACATCTACCTTCTTATACATATCGAATAAACACACAAGAGCTGCATAGTGGGTGAGAAATAAAACTGTTTGCTAAAGTGGCTATCAAAATCAAGAAGCTAATTTTCATTCAAAATTCACATAAAAAGATTGACAAGCTACAAATGAAAACTTGAAAATCGCTACATCGCTTTTTATCATCGTCAAACGCGGTGTAAGATATACGCTTTTTTTTTGTTTTGTTCCTTTTCTTTTTATTTGTCAAAGGGTTAATAATAATTATCTAAATGAACATTTAATATTCATTTTGCCATTCTCTTTCGTTTAGCACTTCTTTCAATTAGCTGATCCATACAAACGACAATGGGATATTAATCGTGCCTTCTTGGATACATGCATAACAAATTCCACATGCCAAGAGGATCCATTGTCTCACACCTTTTTTGTCTTCATCTTGAAAAAAGTATATCTAAATCTGAAGTCTCCGGTCACATAATATATTAGCAGCTTCTATTATCCAGTTCACAAGGTCAAAGGACGTAAAATCGTCAGTGGCTGGCATCCAAAGCTGCTACTGTGCCTTCTACCGGAAAAAATATGTGTTATCAGATACCAATCGGTAATAGTAGCATATTCACAAACATATAAGGGTGAATACAAATGCATTACTAATTTCATTTGTACTAGATTACTAATTTCATTAGTATTGGATTATTAATTTCATTAACTACATATACCATATTCAGTTGAGCCTCTCTTTTCTGATACCAAAAAAAAAAAAAAAAAAAAAAAAAAAAAAAACATACCATGTCAGAACAACAATCTGTGCATGACCTATTTCAGATTCATAACTTGTTTTATGATTAGCTACCTGTCATTAGACTATACAGAGAAGGGAGGGCTAGCTGAATAAAGACATAGCCGAATACAGATAAAGCAGAAAAAAAATTACAGAAAGAGTCGTAGTCAGAGATGTTACATATTCAGGTTTCTTAAATACTAGCTTGAAGTTGTTGTAATGTTCGCAGATACAATAAATACGATGGACGAATATTTTTTATGTTTGTTAATATTTAAAGTAAATAATAAAAAAAATATATATATATATACATATGTACAAATATCTATAATATTATAGTTTTTGAAAATCTTATTACCTTTTACGATCGTTGTGCAGAGGTACATTATTTTGTACCCAGCCCAGCTGACTCAAAGAAAAGTAATCTTTTTCTATCTTTTCTTGTTCATGAGCAATGGTTTCTTCAGATTCGACCGGAGAATAGTGAAAATGATCCTGTTCGGAGAGAATTCGGCGCTTTATCGGAGACCGAATGGGCTCGGTTTGAACGCATTTGTCGCATTGACGCACCCGGAATTTCAACGTTAAATTCGAAGATGCAGAAGGAATCGGCGAGTTACTTTCCCGATATTCCATGTAAGGGCTCTCTCCACCAGGTAGGTACAACAACTTTCCTGACTCAGATCTCCTATATGCAACCCGTTCTAAAGCATTATTTACTGGAAAAGTAGTCCCATCGGCCCAATTACCATCGTCTTTTATAGGACGAAAGTGTGTCCTAGCTGAAGTGAGTAAATCCTCGTCCGGTTCAGGAAGGCTATGTACCTTCAGATTTGAACGAGATTCTTTGCGTGTTCCAATGGGAGTCTTACGTGGTGCAACTGGGAAGAAGCAGCTACCTGTTTGAGAACTATGGCCCAAGGTAGCCAAATTACTACTAAGCCCTTTCCAACACCAAGGTCCATCCATAACCGTATCTGACCAGTTTATGTTGCCTTCTACAATCATGCGTAAAAATAAATATATCTTTGATGTAATTTTGCTGAATTCCCTGTGCGTTTTAAGCTGTATCTTTTATAATATCTAACCTGATTTATTCTTGTTACTACATTCCTCTGCATAATCTTCAATGCTGATTAAATCGATATCCCATGGAATAAGCGGTGAGTCGTCAACAATACATTCCTGATATGGTGTATCAGTAGCATAACCATTATCTGCAGTGGATAAAGTAAAAGTTGTATCGGTAGTATCCGTGGGCCAAAGGGGTCCAGAAGGAATAGAAAGAGTAGGTGCTGCCCAAATAGAAGCTGTATCTTGTGCATTGCCTGGTCCTGAATCCCAAAGTGCTTCTAAACTTTCGTCAAATTTTGCTTGCAACTGTGCTAATCTCAATTGATCTAATTCTAGTTCACGTTCCTTTTCTCTTTCTCTTTCCATAGATTTAGCGAATCCAAAGCTCTCTTTATCTTCTCTTCTCTGAGTTTCAATAGTCTGAAGGAAAAAATTTTCTATTTTTAGCATAAATATGAATAGAAAAATTATCAATAAAATAAATAAAAATTCGTAGTGCACATACAATTGGCATTTTTGTTTTCTTATTGCGAGCCTTATTGTTGTTCTTATTATTGTTATAATTGATACTACTGTCCGTATTATTATTGTTATTGTTCCCAAAGGTCTTATCCTTTCTTTGAGAAAATTTGTTGAGGCTTGTAGGTTGTAAGGCAGGAAATGCTGCGTAGTATCTGAGAGCCCTGTCGCGTGGAGTAAGAACTTCCAGGTTTGTTTTAGATTCGCTATCTAAATTTTTGGATTCTTCTTTTTCATCGTGTGAACCTCCTCCTTCCAAATCTCTTAATTTCGTGCACAATTCATCAACTAACGTTTCCACTCCACATTTCTAGATATCAATAATCATTCTTTGAATAAGACCATTCATTTCTGTTACTCAGATGGCATGATACTAAGAAGTAAATGAATTTTTCTTACGTTGTCAGCAGCACTTTTAAGACATTGCACAACAGCTCGTTTCTGCTCCCTCTCTCCTTGAGGTGGCAGTTTTGCTTTAGGCCGGGAACGAATGCGACGTCCTGTACTTTTATTAACACTTACTGCCTCTTCTGGAGGACTTAGGGCCGAGTCGGGGCGGCGCAATAGGCTGAGCACAAAACGCGAGTACGCAACCGGGTCAATCCCCAATGCGTCCAAGCGTGTCTCAAGCCACTGGCGCAACTCCTCCTCGGCCCTTGTACCAAAGACCTCGTCTCCTCCAGGGGACGCCGCTATCCCGACCAAATGCAATGCCGGATTCCTCATTCCCTCTTTATAAATTTCCACCTAGACTCAGGAACTCTCACAAACTCCACTGACACCAGGGTGATCATCTTCTTTTCTATAAAAAAATAATCCATGATAATTATTTACTATAAAATATATAATAAATATGATGTGAAAGATATAATATAAATTTTATACCATTGCAACTTACTTATTTACAGTGCAATATTACAGTTTAATATTATTGTCCTTTAATGTTTCAATTCTATTTAATCCACCACCTTGTGACTATCAAGTTTACAGTATATTTGTTTTCTTTTTTTCTCTTCTTACTCTTAATTTTACGAATTCAGTTACAAGTTTCTTCTTCGCAATTAGTAAGAATGTTCCTTTTAGTCTTAGTTATGTTGATTAAATGTTATTAAGTTCTTGTACATAGGTGGTGGATATCTTGATAAGGCGAGGCTGGCAGGTCTTAGTGAAGGATAACAAGTATAGTCTCCTTCCCATTTTGACACTGAAATTTAAACTTGATTTATGATTGACACAGTTTAATGTTTATCATTAAATCTTATCACTTTAGCACAAGACACAGATTTAAATCATAAATTTACCAATGACAAGGTCAATTTAAAAATCAAAAACACAGAGAATACCTGATATTCCTATATACAACCATATTAGTAAAATCATATAATTTTCTAGTTTCTGTCCCTAATAGTGCAATTTTTGACACCATTACAATAATCTTATATCACTTTTCAGCTAATCTATGTTGAAACAAGATCTATATATTATTATTACAAATCGTGAATGTTAGAAACGTACACATGATATAGTTACAAATTTTGAAGATATCCGCCGTTGAAATGCATAGACAGGTCAGAAGAACATGAAATAGATAACGAGATTTGCGATAATAAGTAGTGGTAGCCTAAAATGATAATCCTTGTAATGTTGAACCGATATTTAGAATCTGAATTTAAGCAAATAATGGACTAATATATACATGTACATATTGTTGGCAAAGACATTGGTCGGGTAATGCAAATAACCTTGCCGATTGCGCTATGCATTTCCCCTGAGTCATAGGTCCGCCAAGAACGGACCTCGGTGTGTATGACGTTACGAAATAAAATAAATAGCAAGACGTAACGCTTAGAAACATTGTTTATCGCGAACTTAATACTTCCTAATCTTTAAATAATAGGAAAAATTCAATAATCTTTGACATACCTGCATGCCTCGAGAGATGATTTTTCACCCCGGCCTCTTCTACACACCCCACTTGGTGAAAAACATGGCGGGCTACTAAACTTCAACCTTCCGTTCCCTTCTCCCTCCTAATCTCCGCTCGAGCAACTTGTCAAGTGCTGCTGTCACGGAATCAGCCGCAATATTTTCTGACTGTCTAACGATTGACCGATACTCCTTTTTAAAAAAATTACCGATAGACGATATCCCATTTTTTTTATTAGTGCAATCTATTGACATTTTTCTAGTCATCATTTAGAAAAAAAAACTTGCAAGTGGGTTATTTCACTTTAGATGAATTTTTTCTAATCAATAGTTAACTAATTGCGAGATAAAATTTTACATCAGTCAGTGACCAATCGTTAATTCATTCACTTTCCAAGTTACATATAACTACTTATAAGTTTAGGGAAATTATTGCGATAACTCTAGATTTTAATCTTGTGTGACCAACTTCATTCTAATAAAATCTACGTACACGTACGTACTTATTCAAGACTGGCGGGAATTGGAAGAATGCTATCGGCACAAGAAATTTGAGGAGAGAATATAAAATAGATCTGTATTAAAAAGCATTGTAATCGTGAAAAAATGTAGATGAACAAAAATATACTGATTTTATCGAATCAGAAAAAATTCTCTTTTCTCGATTAATAGAAAAGATATATAAAGATCAAATTAAAAATAAGAAAATCGGTTCTATTTGAAAAAAGCCAAAGTTAAAAACAAATAATTGAAGAATTTCTAAATTACTTACTAAAAGAAGTTTAGATAAGAAAAAAAATTATCTGTTCTTGGTAAATATTATTTAATTATCAATCGACTTTAAGTGTTCATAAAAATTGCTGATAAATGGGGAATTATAAAAGAAAAGAGACATTGCAAATCGTCAGCTTTTTGTAAGAGGTTGAATTATTGTTAAATTTTTGGATTAATTGTTGATTGGCATATTTGAAAATTCGACTTCTTTCGATACTCGAAAAGTTACTATCGAACGTGCTAAGAATCAAGTTTGCCTGAAGGTAGCTGTCTGTAATCTAAAAGCGATTGTAGTGCCATCTGATGTACTGTCTGTCCTAACCGTGTTCGGTCGTGTCGTGATCAAATGAAACAATTCTTTGTCACTCGTTGATCTTTTAAAGATTTCCCATTGAATATCGATAGACTTAGCACAGAATTTAGACTATTTAATGTGCCGATTCGTAAAGGTAACGTGTACGACGTTCTTTCCTTATGAGGAATTGTCTAACTCAACTTTTCACTTTACGTTTTTACCGATTGTTACGCCGTTTTTCTTCTCTTTTGAAGAAGCTCAATCTTGGAAAGATAGGTGCTCACTATCGTTATTCTGTTCTTCGTAAACGAAAAGTGAATGTTGTTATACTAACCAAGAATTTTCTCCAAATAACAATTTTCGATAAAGTCGTTCGTATTTTGAAGGAACAATCGGAATTCTCTGTTTTGCAATTCATCGTTAAAAATGTGTGTTTCGCGGTTTTAATTGGGCGTGTGTAAATAGACCGCCATGTGATTAATAAAATTTGTTTCGACGTTTACGTTTTAATGTTTCAATTACGAAAAAAAAAAAAATGATAACATTACCGCGTTATCCGTCCACCACTTCATCATATATATTCAGTTAGTTCGATTATAGTGGTTTTAGTTTCTTTATGCGTTGAGTTATATTATCATTTTCCTCTAGGAGACAAATAAAAAATGTTAAAAATAGGAAAGATGGAGGTGTTCAGGCTATTGTGAATGCATCAATGTGCTTTTTTTTTTACATAATATGCATTAAATATTCAAAAGATCAGCATAAACTATTGTAAACTAACAAATTTTTTGAATTATTTGGAGAGTTAAGGATTTTGTCTCATCTGTTTTGATGTATACTTGTCGCAAATTATATATTTTGCTTGTTTCAGATAGTGCTATTTTTGAAGCTTAAGAGATATCTTGGATATGAAATATTTCAAGATAGTTACTAGAAAGGATGTAATATCTGACTTGAACAACGAATATTGTCAGAAAAAGTGCAAAGAATGATAAACTTGTGATTTAGTGTGTTCTTTATAGACAGTTATTGTGTTGTATCATGTTATTGTAACTAATTAGAGAGAATATCTATGATATGCATATCTACTTTTAAACTAATTCCACATGAATATGCAAATGGCTAGCTTAACCTGGAGATAATACAAAATTATAGTAATGCGTCAATGACATGATCCATTTGAAATCAAATTAAACCAATATAGGAATCAAATAATTACATATATAAATTATATGGGATGCCGGTATCTTGAAAAATGTTGTAACGTTTACAAGTAATCTTCCATATAACGTCAAATTTAATTTGAGGTATCAAAGAAGAATTAAATTTGAGAAAGAAAGTAAAAGAAGCATTTGTATGGAAAGAAATGTTATAATACATTGAAGAGGATGTGTAGAAGCTATAAGAAATTATGTTTTGTGATCATAGTGTTAAAGAAAATCATATATGTTCATTTAACATATGTGACTGACATACGATTCGATATTAATATATTTTCCTATGGAAAAATAATTTCTTAATGCGATTGCATCTATTGCAAATTTGGTAATGCTTTGATTTAAAGTAAAGAAGAATGCTGTTCTTGTTATAAGCATAGTGAATATACCAAGAATTCCTATCTGGTGAAGGATCGTGGAGGCTTATTTTGTTTAAGACTTTAGACATTCTTAGACTATTTTGACAATACCGATGGCTGTAATAATTTAGTTTCCTGACAGTGTAGTGGTAGACAATTAAATTTTTAGACACGAAAGGTACATAGAAGGAAGTCCTAATGCTGAAAGGAAGCATACCACCTTATCTAGACGCTCGTAATGAGGAAAGTTCGTTCTACATTACACTCAGCAATGTGCCTCATAGTAAGAAGAAGCATTTTCAATTATTTTAATTCTTATATCAATTGTAATGCTAAATCATTTATTTTCATGATTATAGCTTATGTAGCTGAGTCTACCAATACAGAACCTGAAAACTATAACCATAATCTTGAAGATGTATATTTTATAACCCCAATTTTGTGTAAGCATTGTAAGTAATAGAATATATTAGAGTATTACATTACGGTAGATAGGATTATATGGAGCTTATAATTAATATCTCATTTATATTATGTTATAGGTGAAGATTATATTTGGGGATCAGGAAAGGTTGGGGTGGCATGTAAGGGTGAGTAACGTTTTTTAAATTTGCATGAATTTTGTTAAATAAGCAAAAGAACGAAAGTAAATGTATCGAGTTTCGTTCGTGTCAGTGTCAAGGTATTTTAATATAAACATTTTCAAATACGGCTGTTGCGACGAAAAAAAAGAAGGTGATGAAGGTGAACTTAGAATATATTGTACATTTTTCACACCAAAAAGTGTTTCGATCGTTCAGTCGCGTTAATCAACTTAACATTTCAATGAGTGACTTGTATTGTGCATTTTATATATACATACATACATACATATATATATATATAAATATATATATATATATATATATTTATTTATTTATTTATTTAAGAAACATCACATGATAATTATGTATCACACATGTATAACATCGTGTACGTAATAATCTTTTATGTATGCATCACGATGGAGAAGGCAATCTTGTGAGAATTTATGAAAGTGTTATTCGTATTTTATCGATATTGGAGAATTGTAGTTCTCTAAAATACCGACGGTGTGAACGTTTCACGCCGGCAATGTGTACTCTCTATAGTAAATTCCGAAGCTAGGGAAGAAGAGATAAGATCGGTAGTCGTGATTGATTCGACGGAAAAATTCCAGGGGGCAGCATCGTAGTATAGTAACATACGTAGCCGTATCATTTTCGAGTGGCGCACTATCACTAACTGCCTCTTACCCCGCGTTTCTTTTTAACTCGGCTCGACAGTTTCTTTTCTAAAAGACTCCTCCCGCGTTCCTCTCCCTCAATCCCTTCCTCGAGCTCTGCCATCGTACGATTCAGGACCGTATCTCTGTTCACCGACATTTCCGTACGACCTCGACAAAATTTTAATCCGATCTCCCTCGCCTACTACTCTTCCCCTTTTCTTTATCTTTTTATTCCTCACGTACGCACCGTTATTTCGCACCGATTTTCTGTGCTCCGAACACTTGAACTCGGTAGCCTTTTCACATAGCTTGTATGATGAAAACAATTGGAGATTATTTAAAGACCGATAAACGACCTTGATTAATAAAAACTACAAGAAAGAAAGCAAAAAGAAGGTAAGACAAAATTCGATGATATCATTGGCGTACATCGAGTTTCGAATAGGTTAAATCAACTTTTCTTTTATTGTGACATAAGAGAATAATCGTATCGAATTTCTGATCCGTTTGACTTTCCACGCTCTATGTGCGTATATGTCGGCGATGCCGTACGAAACGCAGAAATCGCGACAATCTCGGTTCAACTTCGCTTACGCGCGTAATGTCCGTTTTATACGGTCTAAGCGTTTCACTCTCTCCGAGTAAGGTGCGCGTGCGCTCGCACTCGCGAGTCCACGGTACATTGTTACAGTATTACAGTTAATGTGATCGCGCGCATTTCTTAAAAATCGATGCTGTTCGTTGTAAAATATTTGAAAAAAAAAAAAAATCTAATAACAAAAAAGGGAATGATAGAGATAGAGCACGATATATAACAATAATGATACAAAACAATACTAATAACTTTAGAGAATAAGAGAAAATAGCGATGACGATGATATTATTAATAATAAGTTAACAATTTCTCTCTTATATTATAAACAAGAATATATCGAGATAGAGCGACAAATCGATGGCATTGATCAGCAATGCGAAAAACTATTTTTATTTGTGTTGCCCTTTCTTAAAAGTTTTACGTGACCTCTAGCAGTTTTTTAGATTAGATTAGTAAATATAAAAATGGTAATAATACTATTTTATTTTTATTTCAAAGTCTTATTATATTTACATATTATTATTGTTACATGTAAAATTCGTGAAAATTTCTCGTCTCATTCTTAATAATTTTTACGTGACCCCCCTCAGAGAGGTCGCGACCCATACTTAGCGTATCATTGGCATAGATTACAGAATTAAAGATTACAGTCGAATCACATTGAGTAATGTGAGTTGAAATGAATACACGGTGATATAGATATTTGGATTAAATAAATATATTTAGAAATTAATTTATGGAAAGAAAAGAAAAAAGCCTTACGGTATATAACGAATAGATCGTGAATAATAGTATAAAAATAATAAGTAAAGTATAAAAAAGAAATGAAAAACAAAAAAAGAATATGCAAATAATAATAATAATCATGGAACAAAATGTAACGAATATAAGTAACAATTTGTAAATGTCAGACAAGAACGAGCAATAATAAATACCAAAGTTAGAAAGAGGATAAAAAGTTAATAAAAATGGATGAATAAATACAACAGTACATTTTTAGAATTTATAATTAATACAGGAATGAATTTGTCGTATTTATAATTAATCGAGATTCAGTAATTATGGAAAAAGAAGTTTCGATTTAAACATACGATATATATATACATACGTGTTCGACGTTTCGCTATCGGCATGCTTCGAGAAGTAGCTCGCGAGTTATCGATCTGTCTGAATACCTCTCTTTCTCTTTTTCTCTTTTTTTTCTCTCTCTCTCTCTCTCTCTCTCTCTCTTTCTCTCTCCTTCGCTCTCTCTTTTCGTGTATTTTTGGCTCGGAGAAAAAAAAATTGCGTGACTATGTCGCAAAATTCAAAAGGACAGGGTCCTAAAATATGTCTCCCTCCGCGTTCAGAGCGGTTATTCGACGAAGGAATTCCGTTGACACCAGCTGGGATTTATGTTGAAGCAGCTGATCGCAATTTGGCAGACCATGCGTGGTGAACACACACACACACACACACACACACACACACACACACACACACAGAGAGAGAGAGAGAGAGAGAGAGAGAGAGAGAGAGAGAGAGAGAGAGAGAGAGAGAGAGAGAGAGAGAGAGAGAGAGAGAGAGAGAGAGAGAGAGAGAGAGAGAGAGACTTATGTACGTACGTACGTACGTACGTACGTACGTACGTACGAGCGCGCACCCGTGTATATGTGCGTAAGTATGCGTGCATGCGTGCGAGACGTGTGTTGTACGGCTCCACGATTCAACTCGCGAGGAAGTTCGTTTGAGTAACAGCGCAACGAAGAAGAATTTGACTGGAAAGCTTCCTAAAAAGCGAATCACGTTGCTACGCCTTTGCCTCGATTTATTAATCGTGCCGGCGCGATATCGAGTTTTAATGTTCGATTCGATCATCAGCCAACAGTATTCCGCGAGTCACATATATAAATAGATAGAGCAGGATCGTACATTTAACTCAAATCGAGAATCGATTTCGAAAACGTTCATTTCACTATTGTTTATTTTCTCCTTCCCCCACTCCCTCTCTATCTCTATCTCGCTTTTTCTTATTTTAACAATGAAAATATTTATATTAATAAACGCGCGACATCGTAGTATTTGAAAAGAGCGAAAAGACGGGCAGGTTCTTTAATCACCAATTGATAAATGTATGTATGTATATCAAATATGTGTTCTTTTTTTTCCTGTTCTGTTACGTCTTATTCCTGTCGTGCGGGTCTTACGCCGAGATCGATCGTTTCGTAAAATTAAAGCCGTATACGTTATTCGAGATCGACGCTCGATCGACGCGTGTTTGACAATGCTACGGCTAATGTCAGTTTCTATTGGCATTGAGGTACGTCGATAAAATTTTTATTATGTAGCACGACGCGCGAAAACTTTCGTTTATATGAATTTGCACGAGAAAGAGAGAGGATATACAGTTGTTCGGAAAAGCGGATCGCAGTGGAGGGAAGTTTGATCGTGCGAGGGATTTCTCCTTCGCGGAAGTTCGATCGTAAAAGAGTTAATACCTACGAAGATTCTCGTAGGTATAGGAGTTGAGATAGGGAAAGAGAGGAAAAAGGAAAATAATTGGAAAGCGCTTTAAAGTCTAGCGCCGTTTCGTTTCTCTCGTCGGCCGTAAAGCGAGAGAAAACGATGAGACATCGAGTCGTTTCGAAGGACAATCGAACGGGGTCAAAAGTCCTCCTGTTGCTACGTGAAACGAACGAAGCCATGGAAACGAGCTTGTCGCGCAAGCGCTCCGTTCTTCCGCCGTTTTCCCTTTTTTTTCTCTCTCTCTCCATTTCCGGCAGCAACCTCGTCCTATCTTTCTATTTCTCTCTCTCTCTTTCTCTCTCTCTCTCTCTCTCTCTCTCTCTCTCTCTCTCTCTCTCGTTCATACAAGTCTTCTATTGATTGTATCAATGAATAAGCTGTAATTATTTATAGTAAGAAATATTAATAATTTTTTTCTTTCTTTCGTTTTTTATTTCCGTTGCATTTTTTTGTATATATGAAGTAGCTCTTCTCGTACGATGAATTTTATTACTCTCCCCTCCTCCCTCTTTTTTCTCTCTCTCTCTCTCTTTTTATGTTTTCTCCTTGCTTCTTTTAAGTTCAATGATTCGACCACAGTCAAATCCAATAAATCCCCGTTATTGCAACGTTATTCGAAACACACGAAGCTTTTATCTGAGAACGTTCTTTACATTGTTATTTACGAACGGCAATTTCTTTAGTCTTCATTTGCAACCTCGTTGCATCTCTTCGTTCGGTTCGCTCGTTTAGATAGCCTTTTGGCATATGGGTGACGAAGACGTCGCTCTTAATCGACCAACTACGTATACACGCGACCGACCTCGAACCGTTTCTTCCATGCCGGTCCTAACTTAAGATCAATGCACTTATCCTCGCTCAAATATACCGACACTCGATAATATGTGCCAATGAGAAAAGTAACCTCACTGTGTAAAATCAGCTCCCCTTCCTCAGTTTTCGAATTGTCTTAAACCAAAGAGAGTTCATTGTTCTTTTAATGTGACTTGTAGACGACCATAAATTCATTTCAATATTGAACGACTAACCTTACTCAGTCTCTTATTATTTGTGATCTCTTTTTACAAAGTTCTATAATATTTCATCAGCGAAAGCTTTTTTTCTATTTTTCATTATTTTTCTAAGGTTTTTCACGAGCTCTGTTATAGGAACGGAAGGATTTCATTTATTTATAAGAATTTTACATATTAAAGGAGTCTTACTTGATGATCTTCACGAATATTTCTATAAATGTATAGGTCGTGCTCCATATCGCATCTAGACAATCGTTCGTGAAAGTTCGGAGTTGGTAGACTTGTGCGGAGTGTACGGCCTTAATCGAGCAATTTCTAACGCACGACCTCGAACCCCTCTTTCTCGCCCCCGTTTATAATGAGCGAATCCGCGCGATGTACTTTAGCCCTCGGAACGGAAGCCTCATCGGTACGGTAGACTCGTGTGGTGGTTCATACGGTATTTCTTTAAAATCAGATAATGCAAACAAAAGTAAGAAGAGGGATACTCTGATCGATATAATTTTTGATAGTTGGACGAAAGTAACAGGTTCCCGAGAAGAGATCGAACAAAGAGAAAAACTGTCTCTCTAAAGAGTAGTCCTACGAATCGCCCTTTCTATTCGCCTATTTTCCCAGAGAATTATCAATTTTTCTATTTTTCTCTTCTTATAGATTTCTATAAAACATTGATTATGACGTATCTACGTCCGATGTATTTAATGATTTGTAAAAGTGATCGTACGTCGTTAGATCAAATTGATAAATGTTTAATTTTTCTTTTTATTTTGTTGTCATTTCTAATGTTTACGAAATATATACATTTTAATGAAAGTAATTCAAAGTCGCTATTTTCTAAAATCGAAATAAAAATATGTTATATATGCATATACATCGATCTGTGTTAAATTTCCTTGACATTTAACGCATTTCGCAATTACATAGAAATTTATGATGGAAAAAATTACTGTATATCGTGGTAAAGGAAAGTATCGAAAATTGTTACAAAGGTAGTAAGGAAAGGTATCTAAAGGAACACCATGAACTGGCATTGCAATATCTATAGATGCATTAAAGAGGACCTTTTCTTTCGAAGAAATAGCTTCTCCTTGGCAAACATTGAACGTTTACCGGCAAAGTTCTCGTTTTAGCCAAAGAGTTTGGAAAGTCATTTCCGTCGATAGGATGTTCATTGGACGGAGGATGAACCTAAGGAAAACAGATTTTCGTGCCGAGAAAAAATGTGCACGATCATTTAACAAGTTGCATATAATGCCTAAATATTCTAACAGTGTTTATACTTTTATAAAATATTAACTATTAATATTTATTTTAATATGTCATCTATATATGCGTGTATGTGTATGCGTACGTGTATAAAATTTGTTGGTAACGATGCGTCATCCAGAGTTTAAACAATGTACTTAATTTCAAAGCGATAAGAACAATCGCGAGTAAACTGACAATGTGTCATAGATGCTTTTACTAATAGTTTTCATTTTCTTGAAATTCTTATTTTTTTCCTACATATCGTCTAACAAATTTAATATTCTTTTTAAAATCAGAAAGACATATACTATTACATTTAACGACTGTAAATTATAGATTTGGAAGAAAATTAGTTAGAAATTATTGTGAAAACTCATTTTTAGAGGTCAAATTATAAAAATGAATTCCATTGGTGGATACATAAATTAGAAGAAAATTGTAAACTTTAAATAACTTTTTCGTCATTCCGTTGACAAATAAAATGCATCTATGTACAATTCTTATAGGTCGTATTTTTTTTTCTTTTACATCTGGTTAGTGTCTGGATACTTATCCAGAGTAACCTGTCTATGTGTGTATGCGCTTGTAAATGTACACAGAAATACGCATTCGTACGTGCGAAGGTAGCGTGTTCATCGCGCTATCGTATTCTTCCACACACGCGTACACTCGTAAGCCTTGCATACGTGCATCGGCGCACGTATATCAGGTCGGTCGATTAAACTAAAATTAACTCGTCTACTTCGAGTGAGTGCGTTCCATCTTTTCGAAGCACCTTCGCGAGCTGAGTTTTACGATGCGAATTTTGGGCTCCTCCTCTTCGCTCTCTCATTTTTCGATTTCCTTACCGAACGGACTATTCGATAAAACGGAGTACGAGAAGAGAAGTGAAGAGAAGAAAAAAGAAATGAAGAGAAGAGAAGAGAGAGAGAGAGAGAGCGTGAGTGAGCGAGCGAGAGAGAGAGAGAGAGAGAGAGAGAGAGAGAGAGAGCGTGAGTAAGCGAGCGAGAGAGAGAGAGAGAGAGAGAGAGAGAGAGAGAGAGAGAGCGTGAGCGAGCGAGCGAGAGAGAGAGAGAGAGAGAGAGAGAGAGAGAGAGAGAGAGAAAACGGGTTCGCTTCGAATTATCGGCCTCGACTCGTCTCCCCATCCTCTCTCTTTCCCTCCCTCACTCGTTATAAACCTCTGACCCTCTTACGACTGTCCGTGCGACGTCTCATCGTTGCATATCGCGCTATGGTTTTTTTATCATTTACGTTACGTACAGTGAGAAACAGTTAATAGCATCTGGTTGGAAGTGTCTCTTTATTCTTAATTTTTTTCTCTTTTTTGTTTTGTTTTTTTTTTGTAGTTTCTTTTTGGAGTTCTCCTTTTTTCCTATCCTATCTCACAGCAAACAGTATTATTATGTGTATATATTGAGAAGAGCCGTTGAAGTTAATATCGTCATTCGCGAATATCTTATAACAAGCAGTTATATCGATTTGCATTGATTACAAAATAACGATTAGAAATAAAATAATTTGTGACGTTATTATTGCTGTTATTTATTTATTTATTTTTTTTTTATTCTTTTTCAATGATTTCAAATAACATAATAGAATTGTAAAATTAATGTAAATTCAAAACCATTTTCTTAATGCCAAAGGATATAAGGAATATTTATGTGATACGTTAAAAAGAACTAAAATAAAAATGGAAGAATTAGTCCTGCTCATGCTATATCATTGCTTCTTACGGTACATTAATTATGTGCATACATACATATGTACATTAATATGAGATTCGATCGATGTTAAGCAGGAAGCTTTGCTTCGGACGTGTTCGTTCGGTCGATTGTTCGTAAAAGCTCGAATCGTAACCGATCGATGCTTCCTCTCGTTTGATCGAGAGCTTTTCCTCTCGAGGATATATCGAGGCACTTTTATGCCGACGGACTCGACTAGTCCGCTCCAGCTGCTGTTCATCTCGACGGCTCGTCGTTGTCTTTTTTCTTTTTTTTTTGCGAGAATTACGTGCAAAAAGGCGCGCGTCAAGTTGCACAACGCAACTCGAACGTTGCAAGAGAATGTTGTCGACATTGTCTAATTCTTCTTATTGCTACGACTAGCAGTGGTACAGTGCGTCTATTTATACGTATACGCGTTTCGGGAACGTTGATATGGATAGAAAGCGAGAAAGGGAGCGAGGAAGAAGAAAAAGAAATTAAACTTTGTATGGGATAATAAAATTAAAACATAGAGGAAATAACATTGAGGTTATAAGTAATCATAAAGGGAAATACGAGTGGAGGAATTAAAAATGTAATATTGTAATAACTTGTAGAATTATATTAAACGCACATAATTATAATATTTATTGAAAAGGAAAGCAAACACGGAGGACAATGTGATTACGGATAAATGTATCAGTTGATATACATGAGATAATACAGTATAAAAAGAGAATAAACGAAAAGGGAAAATAATAATATATATATATATATATATATATATATATATATATATATATATATATATATATATAATGTAATTATATCTATAGAATAATTCTAATTGAATAATAATCGAAGAAGAGTGAGAGATAGATAGATAGATAGATAGATTGATAGATAGATAGATAGATAGATAGATAGATAGATAGATAGATAGATAGATAAATAGATTGATAGATAGATAGAGATAGATAGATAGATAGATAGATAAATAGATTGATAGATAGATAGAGATAGATAGATAGATAGATAGATAGATAGAGAGGGGGGAGGGAGGAGACAGGCAGACAGACAGACAGACAGACAGATAGATAGATGGATGGATAGAGATAGAAAGAGAGGGGGGTGGAGGATGGAGGAAGGAAGGACCGGGATGCACGCGATGGAGCTGCATTGATTCGCAGATGTATAGGCCTCCTCCAAGCTCGGTGTGGAGGTCATGGGTAATGGAGTGCATCGTCACGTTGCTATGGGAAATTCAGGATTTCCCGGCTAGAAGATGGGGAAGTGTATAGTATGAGAATAGCTTACGTGCGATTTCCTTCTCTGCTACTTTTTATCTATTAGTAGCTTCGAACGCTTTCGTAAATCTCATCTTAGAATTGAAATTATTCGATAAATTTCATGGTTTTGATATGAGTACGAATTTTAATTGATCGCTTTCTTTTTTTTTCTTCAATTTCTTCGTTACAACCATTGACGATCGTATTCCGTTTGATTGAAATTATAGCTAAGACGTAAATTTGTTTCAATTTTCATTTATTTCGATGCGTGCGACTAGAATGAAACGAAGTTAGTCGCGCAATAGGAATATGAAGCCGTGCGTATCTTTGTCACGTTCGCTGTATTTAATCTTTAGCTGAAGCATCTGGACTTGTGCAAATACTAGCGTCCGAGCGATCGCGCAAATTTCTTTGTTAAAATAGAAGTTCGGTTTTAAATCGAATGTGGTGAGTTACAAGCATACATTGTATATATATGTATACGCTTAGGGTTTTATTATGTAAGCTTAATTATTCTATGTTTTAATCATCGTGACAATGGTCACGATAATGGTTGGAAAGTCAATTAAATGGAGAAAGTTAAATGAACGCGCGAGCCTGATTTTATTATTTTTCACGAGTACCGATCGATATCATAATGTATTGTATATGACTCGTTTATTGCATATTTCGATAGTGTTGGGATTCAATAGTTCTTTTTTTTTTCGAGAGAGAGATTAAAGGATTAGTATTTCATTTTATAAATAAAAGTCGAGAAAATTTGTTGAAGGGAAAACTTCATATTAGTTTCTAATTGCAGATGTCGTATTGTCGATTTTTTTGAAATTAAATCTATTGAGGTAAATAATTATATTCTTTTTTAAAGTCATTTTAGTATTTATTTAAGATTATAATAACATTTCTTTTGAGAACGTTAAAGACGTGATAATTATCAAATGTTCCCTCTCTCTCTCTCTCTCTCTTTCTCTCTCTCTCTCTCTCTCCCCTCTTTTTGCGATAGGAAAAGATTTAAAATTTTTGCTCGACGATACAGTGCAGATATGACGTGTCGTTGCAGAGGGAGACAGAGATAAGGTTTGCGACGTTGTTGAAGGACGGAAAAAGGAAGGAGTGAAATTGAGGCGACAATGTCTCTTTTGTAGTCCCCCTCTTTCCATGCATGCGTGCACGTGTTCGGGCGTGATGAAGACGATCAATCGATCGATAGATCGACCAATCGATCCGGTCGACGAATCGACCGCTCCTGAATGATCGTCGTTCCAGACGTGGAGCTGTTTCACGATGTTGTTTCCTTTTTTGTCTTTCTGAACACGATCGTGAACGTTGATGAGCAGCCTCGCGTGTATGTACACACTCGATATAAAAATAAAATTCAAAACGCGTAAACGCGATCGTCTTTGGATATAATGTTTCGATGGTGGAGAAGAGGATATGTTCTTGAATCGCGATTGTGTTTCTTGACTTTGGATTATTTCTCGATGTTAAACCATTTCATAGCATCGTTCATAATTTCTACGGAAATTTAGTTTGAAAAATAAAAAATTCTTCGTTGGGAGAGAGAGAGGGGGGGGAATATTTATTTTATATTTATAGTAATAAAGCTCAGTCAGGCATCCAATTTTGAACATCAAAATCGCATTTTGTATAAATCCAAACGTCGCTGTCGTACATAGAGTAATATCGATTGCTATAAGACAGAAATGGAGCTTTAATATAAACGTGCGTATGAAAAATTGGAAATAAAACGGAGAGGGCTACCGCGCCATTTGGTATTATTGCTTTTCATCGTACCAAAGGTATCTTTTTCTCACTATCATTGTAGAAAAGCAATAGACGAAAGTATCGCGAGGAGAAAGATACGAGCGTTTAAACGACTTCTTCCTAACCGCTTTCTCTGTCTTTTCGTGGATCTATAAAAGCAGCCTCGCTGCTGTACTTTCCGCACGTGAAGAGTATCCTTTATATACCAGATCGTGTGCCGTTTAAGTGGCGGAGAAAAACGATTACAGTATAATATATGATCATTCTAACATGTGCCACAAAATACGGCCAATTTTCTATAACCAAAAATCAAAGTTACGTATCTGCGTTCTTACATTGTTCGCACACTGACAAAGTTATAAACGACGCATTTTCTTGGAAGATTAACATTGTCGGTGTATGCTGTATCCCCGCACGCAACCGGAATTTATTGTTTATTTCATCTAAAAATAAATAAGTATAGCTTATTTTAAAAGTGATGCAAGATAACCGATGGTCGTTTTGATTAGAAATCTAGGTGTTATTTTTATTTAAGGATCATTTAAATCTTAAATTGTTTTATTTTACGAACTTTATCGTAAGAAGATAGAAAAATATTTATGAAGAACAACTATGAAATACGCTTTTAGTAACTCGAGAGTTACAATACCATATAGATGTATATATATACGTTCAATAACGTTTTCTAGAGTTTTGATAAATAAGAAGAACAAGAAAAAAGTTACGATAAAAAGAAGAAAGAAAGAAAGAAAGAAAGAAAGAAAGAAAGAAAGAAAGAAAGAAAGAAAGAAAGAAAATTGAACAATGGCGATAGCACAGGGCGACGCGTGTGTGCGGTAGCGGGACTGTGACCTTGAACAAGAAGCTCTCCGGTAGTACGCATGCGTGCGACTAGATTCGATCATCCCACGTTCGCGGACCCTTTCCATGATCTCTCAACCCCGTTGCCGAGCGCGCTATACGTTGGAAAGCCGCTTTTCACTTTCACATCCCTTCCTTTAAGCCGACCCTTAAACGATCCACACGCCATTGAATTTCGTTGGTTAGAAAACTTCTTCTTCTTTCTTCCACGACGACTTCGGCGTCGTCTTAGTTGACGTCAACCAGTTGACGACGATGACAAAGATGATGACGATGACGTCTCGTGCGTGCACGCGAGACGAAAAGGGTGAAGCGAAAAAGTTCTTTGGGAAGAGAGCACTTTACGATAAGAGCGAGGAGAGTAAAAGGCTCGATCGTAAAAGAGCTCGCACCTGCGCCACTGCCGGTGTATATTAACGACTGCCGTGGAGCGGTACAACGCGAAGGGAAGGAGCGAAACGACGGAAAGGAATACCGTGGAAGTGCGGTTTTTCGTGTAGAAAATATACTCCTTGAGACACGCCGATGATGTCTCGTCTTCCTCCTCGTTTAAATGTTGCGTTTAAAATCGGCCACTTAGCGTAAACGGCGATACTGCATATATATATACCACGTACGTACCTTTTCAAGTAGACGAGTACTTCTTCGTCCGTAAAATAGTCTTCCTTCGAACTTCCTCTCTTTTTTCTTTGTTCGAATGCTCTTGGCTGTTGGACGTCGACGGAAGCGTCGTTTCCGATATCGCCTTTCTAAAAACGCGTTTTTGAACGATTAAGGGGATTTAGGCATTGGTGGTCGCGCTGTTTGAACTTGAATTTTTATATATCGTATGTATCTCTTGAGTTTGTTCCCCTCTTTCCTTTTCCTTTTTTTTTTTTTCTAGAAACGTTTTGAATTTCCCGCGGCGAGCGAATCCGCCGTTGATATTATTGATGGATCTCATGATCCGTGGACCTTTGACACGAACGAAATCTTTTCGAGGATTGAATAAAGTTACGAAGATTACATTTATTATTTTAATACAAAAACTACGGCAGACGCTACCGTGTGAAAGATTTGTTTTTTTTTCTTGCGTGTTATCGGACAATGATCTCCCACGACTATACGTAAAAAGTATTAAGTGAACGATGTTGATCGTCGTTAAACCTTTTATTAAAACAAAAAAATAAACAATTTTATCGGGAATTTCGATCGTTCGCTGTTGGAGAGGAGACATGCACGGTAGAATTATACACGAAACGGGAAAGAATGGATAGAGGGTGAAAAGGGCAGGAAGAGAAAGGCGAGGCACCGAGTCGAA
>OU427001.1:3100428-3135428 GCA_911387935.1 Dolichovespula saxonica
ATAATCTTGTGTTGCATAGCTTCAGTGTTTTGGAAAAGTGTGACAAGTGTCGTAAATATCTCAGGGGCCTTTTGCATCAAGGCTTTCTCTGCCGAGGTAACAATTCTTTCATTTATGTTTATTTTCGAATATATCGAATATTTTCTAACAAGTGCGACGCAATTTTATTTGGATTACGTGTACAGTGAAAGAGTTTTTATTCGCCGATAATTTATTCAATAATAATCACGTAGGAAGAGGAATAATTTATATTTGGATAATTAATTGTTGCTCGTATCATTTGTTATCCTCGTCTTTCCTTAATCATGCTTAGAAATTAGCATTTATTATTTATGACGATATAATAGTAGGTTTTTCTTGCTCTATTCGATAACTATTTTTACGTTGTCCTTCGCAACAATCGTAAATTCAATATATGTATATATATGTGTTAATCTTTATAAAAAGCACTTGACCAACTAAATCGATGAAAAGCTCAGGTTTTTTGAAACAATATTCACGAATTGCTGGCGTATTGTTAAGTATATGAAAAAAACAAAAAAAAAAAAATACTTGCAGATCCTTTGAACGTTCAATATCTTTTATTTTACTTAGCGACGATTCTTTTCTTTTTTTTTTTCACGTAAGCAGGAATAATAAAGATCGTGCCTTTTCCTTTTCGACAGATTGCGGCCTGGTTGCCCATAGAACGTGCTCGGCGATTGGCCTGCCCATAAGCTGCGTCCCCGCTGAGTCGAAAAACCGTAGCAATAGATACGCTTCCGGTGAGTTAACTCTGAAACTTTTTGCTTACGCGCCAGACACGCGATTCCGTCTATTGCCAAGCGAGCGAACGAGCAACTCCCGTTGCTTCTTTGCCAGTTCATTTAATCAACGGAAACTATTGAAAAATTCAAATATCGTTCCGCCGACTATCCAAGATATTGCATCAGAAACGTGTTCGTTAAGCGCCTATGTCGGTGCCGCGATCGAAGAGTTATGAAGTTTACGGCAAGGACACCTTTCTCAAGTACGTTACATCTCGTTATAAAAGCGAGTATAAATTAGAGCCACGCTGGTATTGTTAGAATTTACAATGGCTTCCGACCGGTATCGGTTTATAGTCCCTCATAGTGTGTATCGCACGGATATTGACTGTAATAACGGCCTCGCCCCTCTCGATGCGTTCTTGCGAATAGTATGAAACAAATATTAACGTTTTCATAGAGATATCTACGTATGCATGTGAAACATATGCACACACGTCGGATCTCGTAATTTCACTTCGTAATTTATTCACTGAACGACGTATATCCATTAATGTAGCGAGGATAGAAATCGCAAAGTTATAAATTTATATATATATATATTTATATTATATACACACACATACATACATACATACATACATACATACATACATACATATATATATATATACACACACACACACACACATATATATACATACACTCTGTGCGTACACATGCATCTAACGCAAGTTCAACATAATTCCGTAAAAACAAAAAGTAACGGATGAACTATTCTCGTACTTGGAAAACTTTTCCGTGAAAGCTTGGCGAACACACGCAAACTCGTGAGCAGGCAAGCGATAGAGCGGCCGAGGCTAGTCGTTAAACTTAACGAAGCGGGCACAATGATCTTGTTCGACGCTGTCATCCCTCGATCGTATACGTGCTCGCTCGTGATTTTTATTCTAACGAATTCGATGAAATGTAGATAAGTAGATACCCGTGTATATATCTCAAGAAGCATTTCGCACGAGTGCATCTGCACATATTAAATACTCAACTCTCTCGTAGTTTAACTCGTAGATGGACGAGGGAAATTCGAAAATTATGTGGCATAATAATAAGAGCGTACTATTTTTTTTTATTTTAAATTCATTTTATTTTTTATTTTTTTTTAATCATAATCTCCTTTAACTTTAAATGTGCTTCATCCGATGACGATCTAATGATCCGTGCCTTCTTGAATATCTCTTTTTTTGGAAATTCTTCGAAGTAGTATCATTATTTGACAAAGATTGTCGATCACTAAGAAATTATCTTTTATTTTGAGATCAAATGAAATTCTAAGGAATTCAAAACCCAATAAGAAACTAGATAAGGCAATAAGTGAAACTTGAAATAAGCGAGTTTTGTCCCAATTATAATACTTTTTATGGGAACGTGCATTGTCCACATCCTTAGAAATTTTGGACACTTTCAGTTGTTGATCCTTTGAAACAATATTCTACATTTTTATTGACGATTTTTTCCGTTATTGCAGTTTTTGGACGTTTGTGACAAGGACGTGGGTCGTTTTGCATGCTCCTGATAGTTACGAGCACGTTTAAATTTGGCTTTAAATTCCCATTTTTATTTTACTGCTGTATACGATGATGCACTATCATCCAACATATTTTTCATTTCATTAAAAATTTCGATAGACGTTAAGTTTTTTTTAACGAGAAATTTAGTTACGACACGGTGCTCGACGTTATCCATTTTACCGCAGGCAATGATATAGCTTCCTTTAAATTAACATTTCCAACAGTCTACACGACGGATCAACTTTGAACTTTAAAGTTATGCATAAAATAGATAGTCAATATAAGATGTGTCAATGAATTTTTTTATTCGCCATCTATGGGAGATAAGGTCGATAAGAAGGATCAGGAACTTTCCAAATTGCCCTCGTATTAATGAATGAAGAAAATTCAATAATAAATAAGTGGGAAGAATTCACACAAATATGCACTATTCTCGAATTTATAAAACAAATTATAACGATAATTATAATGATAATTTCAATGATAAATAATAGACACTTTCATCTTATTTGCAATGAAAGGATTAATATACAAAGGTGTATATTTTTGTGAAAAAAGAATAAATAAAAGAGCTCATTGTGCGTTATTCATTTACCATGAAAAAAATTTACAATTCATTATGACTTTAACGTATGCTGTAGAGAAATTCAGAAAGCAAAGGAAAAATATTATCGGGAACATGTTTACCGGTTAAATTCTTTTTATTTTTTCTTTTTCCTTTCTTTTTCTTTATTCGATTCCCACCTTTCTCTCGCTCCGTTTATTACATTTAAAGCGTAAGTATGTATATGTATATGCATAAACACTTGGATGACTTACGTTCGGCCTGTCGTCGAACGATGCGATTTGCAAGCGCAGCTTCCGGATATTCGTGACTAAGCGCAATTAAAAAATGAAATTATCGCTGGCGCGCTCGTTATTTACGAGGTAACACTCAAGTCATGTATATATACATGTGTACGTACACAGAAACATGCATATATACGTATACGGACATGCATATATACATACATACATACATACATACATACATACATACATACATACATACATACATACATACATACATACATACATACATACATGCATACATACATACATACATACATACATACATACATACATACATACCTACATACATACATACATACATACCTACATACATACATACATACATACATACATAGATACATACATACATATATACATACATATATACATACATATATACATACATATATACATACATACATATGTACATACATACATACATACATGCATACATACATGCATGCATGCGAGTGCGTGTATGTGAGTGCGCGTGCTTGTGCGTGTGCGTGTGCGTACGTGCATATAGATACGTGCTTGCACCGAAAGCTATTAAAATTATTCAGCAGCCGCGTCTGCGACTCGTGGCTGACAAGTAGCAATCACTCGCACATGGCACGAGCGCGCCCGGCACGATCGCCTACGACAAAATCGGCAGTAGGCTTGATAGGCATTTGTAACGAATATCGAATTTCCGTGTTGACCTCCATCGGACATGCCTTTCTTCATTAACTTCACATCTATATGATCTCGTTCGCTTACCATGTTTCGATTCGTACTTTCTTTCTTTCTCTCTTCCCTCCGCCCCTACTTGTTTTCTTGTCTCTCCTCCCTCTCTCTTTCGAGCCGGATGAAGTAAAAGAATAAGATACGTTCCTGGAGAAACAAGACGTCGGTGGTATCGTGGCCGTAAAAATAAATTTCACTCCCTCTTCTCCTTCCCTTCTCCATCTCTTTCTCATTATTCTCTCTCTCTCTCTCTCTCTCTCTCTCTCTCTCTCTCTCTCTCTCTGTTCTCTCTCTCTCTTCTCCTTCTTCTCTTCCCTTTCATAATGCATGTATGCATGTCTTTGATTGTACAAGTGGCGTACTTGGTATCAATGATGTTGGTTTATGTCGTTACAACCCGCTCGAAAATACGAACACCTTTCCGTTTAGGTGCATACTTTTATGCGAAAATAAAGTCAATGGTTCGTCAGTTGTAAAACGAAGAGAAAAATAGCAGCAAGGCACGCGGCGAATGTGGGTAATAAACAATCGCGTAGACGGACGCTAGCCCTTGTCGCAATCGTCGACGTCGCAGGCTGATATGAGAAAAAATACTATTCGCGATACGTCGACCTTTCTGCTTGCATTTTTCACATTTTTTTCTTGCATACGTAAGAACGATTTAAGGTGTTCTTTCTTTTTTTTTGTTAGAGATCTTATCTTGTTTCTCTCTCTCTCTCTCTCTCTCTCTTTCTCTCTCCCCTTTCTTTTTCTTTTTTTTTATTTAAACTTATTCGTATTAAAATGTTAGGTAAAAATACTATTTAAAAAAAAAAAGAAAATGAATGTATAGAAAGAATGAGTGTATATATATATTTCAAGTAAAAGGATGAACGTTCGTCGATAAGCATCGTCTAGACATTAGTAATTTTTAAAAATGTGCAGTTCAAGTAATTTGTTGTTCTCATGAAATTTGTAAATATTTGGAATGTCGTGTTATTCTAAAATGGAAAAGTACGAAGCAATTCTATTTCGTTTAAACTTCTAACATGACTTTAACACTTTATTTCTTTTATTTATCGCTTTTATGTCCTGTCTTTGAAATGTCTCGTTAAATAAAGGTATTCTATGAACGAAATAAAATAAACAAAGAAAGAAAATAAAATAAACAAAGAAAATAAAAAGAAAAGAAAAGAATACTTTAGAGAGTACTTTGAAGCCGATGTTTGCTTCGTCCGTCCGTTTTTCACAAGCTGTCCAAGACGATTTTTATGAGTGCGGTTCTTTCGTCGATGTGCTTGATCTTCTCTTTAAATCGTAACGATTTTCTTTTTCTCTCGTTAGGCTCGTAAAGAAAGGCAAATTTCTTGCAGATGTGTCCTCGGATCGATAGTCAGAGAGAGAGAGAGAGAGAGAGAGAGAGAGAGAGAAAGAGAAAAAGGGAAACGTTTCTCCCTATTGCCAGTGTTCCATTTGGAGATCCGCTTTCCTTGTTTTTCTATCGTTATCAGACTACGAGCATTCGACGATTTTTTTTTCCTTTGCTCCTCCCATGCTCCTACAAGTTTCTAATCACGGACGTTATAACGGTATAACGGCAGATTCAATATATTACATAGTCTTCGCTACCTGTTCTTACTACTAAGTATTCTTATCTCATCGTTTGCCTTTCTATAGGAAATTAGCAATTTGCGTTTATGAAAGCTGGCAATCGCGCAAATTTATTTGTGGTGGTTTCGACGACGAGTAAGCAAAGAAATGGGCCTATACAATGAGTCCTTTTTTGTTCCTATTATCGTGATTATGGGATATGGAGAGATGGTGTAGTTAGTCAAATTAGAACTTATGACACGTACGTAGATCATCGATTTTAAAGTAGATATAAAATTGTTAAGGAGATTAAGAGGAAACGATATAAATAAAGCGTTTATCTATATCACGGTGATATATAGCTCTTCATTATTTTTATTTATTTTTTTTTCTTTTATATTTATTTATTTATATGTTTATTTTTTTTATATTTAGTATTTGGCCTCGCTCTGTGTTCACAATTCGAAACATCCACGCGTTCTGCTCCGATCTTAGTGGAAAGATGTACGCGCGTACTCGAAGAAAGGGCATGTGCGGACACGACCTTAGATCTCTACAAAGTCTATTGCAGTAAACCTAACGAGCAAACCCTTGAATTACGACAAAACTTGGACGAAGGTAAGAATTCTTTAAATATAGACAGACAGATAGACAGACAGATAGACAGATAGATAGATAGATAGGTAGATAGATAGATATCTTTTCGTTGAATTATTACGACGGTTCAATTTAAATTTAAATTAAACTTTTCTATGCAGATGTGCGTAACGCCGATTTGGATCGTTACACCCCTCAATGTATTGCAAGCGTTTTGAAAAAGTTCCTGCAAGAATTACCAGATCCGGTAATACCGGTACAATTTTATGACAGGTTCCTAGAGGCATCAAGTAAGTATTCTTCGGTATTTATGATTTATGTGGATATACATGATAATTCATTTTTGTATATTCAGATATGAGAAGCGATGAGCAATGTGCTGCCCGTTTAGGACAACTCGTTACTGAACTTCCGGAACATCATAGGAGTACGTTGTTTCACTTGATGGCTCACTTTTGTCGCATATGTCAATTGCAACATGGGAGGGGTTATACGGAACCACCCACTGTACTTGTCCAGGTGTTTCGTCATATATTCATTAGGCCGCCTTGGGAACGAATCATGTGAGTACATATATGCATGATATTCTAATTATTACTAATTCTCGTTAATTTTATTTTATCTCCTTGATGTTTACACACAATATCTGACATATTTTTAATTTATATTCCAGACAAATTATACACAATACGAAAGCTTATATAAGGATAATGGAATTGCTGTTGCTGCACGTTGATTGGAACGAAAGGTTGCCCGAATTTGCGAGTGCTCCACAACTTCCACCACGGAAATTTTCAAGGCCTCAGTTTCCTGTTTTAGATCCATTTCCGGTTCTCGAAGAAGATAATTCGACGGAAAGATCGGGAACTGCCGGTGATAGTGGCAAGGATCAACAGTCTCACAGGTAACAAATTTTATTCGTTTCTTTTTTTCTTTTTTTCTTTTTATATAGATTTATACGTATTTGCGATATAAATATGAATATTTGTAAAAGATCGACGATCGACAAAGGACATATAGAACGGGGGAATCTCAAAAAGTATATTTCGGAGAAGCGTAAGTCGATAGATATACATAATTCGGTTAAGGAGCATTCGGTTCAGTACGAGGGTGTATCAACATATTCGTAGTTAGCAATTTTAGTGCGATACTATAAGTGCTACATACAATTGTCAATCGTATATATCCAAGGGCTACATTTCATGGGTAAAGTTAAATAGGACAACGTTGCCGGCTCTATGCTACAAATCTTAAAATGACGTAGGACTATGTTACTGACCCAGAATTTGTTCAGTCGTCGCACTGAGTAGATGAATAGTGGACAGTGTGTATTAAGTCATCGTAGTGAGTAGACGAAAAGTGGAGAGTGTGTATTAAGTTGCGTACTGAGAGGACGAACAACAGAGAGTGTGTGTTAAGTCGTTATAGAGAATGGAGGAATAATACAGTGTTTGTGTGTGTTTGTAGCGCTCGACTGAGCGAGTGGACGACTCTTATCAAAGAGTTTTGTGTGCGCGTGTGTGTGTGTGTGTATGTATGTATGTATGTATGTATGTATTATAATACATATTACTATATATTATATTATATTATATTATATTATATTATATTATATTATATTATATTATATTATATTATATTATATTGATAAACGTATGTTTTGGCGTCAAAGAGGGTATTCCAAATAAATAAAATTTTCCGGTTATATATATATTATATATTGTTGTTTATAGACCGCGAACGCTGCAGGAAGCTGAGTGGTATTGGGGAGATATAACGAGAGATGAGGTCAATGAAAAAATGATCGATTCACCTGATGGCACTTTCCTAGTTCGTAATGCGTCTTCCAAAGGTGGTGAATATACTCTGACGTTGCGTAAAGGTGGTACGAATAAGCTCATTAAGATTTGTCATCGAAATGGAAATTATGGCTTTTCCGAGCCGTATAATTTTCATTCGGTTATCGAGTTGGTCGATTACTATAGGAATTGTTCCTTGGCTCAATACAATTCTACATTGGACATCAAGTTGTTATATCCCGTATCACGATTTCAACAAGTAAGTTACTCTTAGTAGAAATATGTACAATCTCAATGTATTTCGATATTATAAAAGTTTTATTGAAAAAAAAAAAAAAAAAAAAAAAAAATAGGACGACGAGATTGCGAGTACAACGGATATGTCAACGGTGAAACAAAAGTTTGCCGAATTGAGCAAAGAAATAGTTGATACGTGTCGGCAATATCAAGATTGTTCAGAATTGTACAGTAAAACGGCTTATGAAGTCCAATTAAAAAGACAAGCTTTGGAAGCATTTTCAGAAGCAATTAAGATGTTCGAGGATCAGATGAAACTGCAGGAAAAGTTTCAGAAGGAAGCACAGCCGCATGAGATATCGACGTAAGCTTTTTAATGAATGATAATAAATGGATCCCCGAAATATATCGCGTGCACGGAAAAGTGAATTTTTCATTTCTTCGAATTTTTGAAAATTTCATCGAAGAATTCGAAGAATTTCATCATTGAAATAATAATCAATTTATTTTCTCTTTTTCTCTTTCTCTTTCTCTCTCTCTCTCTCTCTCTCTCTCTCTCTCTCTCTCTCTCTCTCTCTCTCTCTCTCTCTCTCTCTCTCTCTCTCTCGTCAAAATAGTAAAAGTTGTTAAAAAAAAAGATATTAACGTTTGTTCTCGCAATGGTTTTCGATGGATTCCATAATTCATATTTTTTATTTGGTAATATAAAATTCTACATAGATAGGATGTTATAATTATAGATTAACCGAGAATGCAGAGCTATTGAAACGCAGATTAAAATCATTAGAGGACAGTAGAGAACAATTGGATGATAGTTTGAAGCAACGAATAGCTTACAATAGAACTCTCGAAAGAGAAATGCATAAACTAAAGCCGGAGATTATTCAACTTGTGAGGCAAAGGGACAAACATTTCACGTACGTTGATTCCCGCTTATTTATTCGTTATAACAC
This sequence comes from Dolichovespula saxonica, assembly GCA_911387935.1. Lineage (NCBI taxonomy): Eukaryota > Metazoa > Arthropoda > Insecta > Hymenoptera > Vespidae > Dolichovespula > Dolichovespula saxonica. Next base: position 3,109,455 of record OU427001.1, read on the forward strand.
TTCTATCTCCAATTGAATTGAGCTCGCATCTTATTTTCTTTTTTACGTTTAGATGGTTGAAGAAAAATGGCATGACGGCAAACAAAATCAATCAGTTAGTGCTAAATCATTCACTTACAAATCCATTAGTCGGCGATTTAGTATACGGAGATCTTCCAGAAGTTGATTTAGAAGTGCATACGGATGAGAAAACATGGCTTTACTTGGAAGGATCACGTTCCGATGCCGATCGTATTCTTGCTGGGCGACCGGACGGTACATTCCTGGTACGAAGATCAAGAACCGGTCAATACGCCTTGTCTATCATGTAAGTTATCTCATTTAAAAAAAATATTTCTTTTTTTTTTTCTTACGTAACAAGATGTATTCTGATTATTATTCGTATTATCATCGAAATCGTAGGTGCAACGGTACTGTAAATCACTGTATCATATATGCGACTGAACGAGGTTACGGATTCGCCGAGCCTTATAATATTCACGAGAGCTTGAAACATCTAGTGCTACATTATGCACAAAATTCTCTGGAGGAGCATAACGAAAGTCTGAGCACGACATTGGCTTATCCGGCTTTTGCACCGTCAACTGCTCTGGCACAGCTACAGGCGCAGCAGATGCAACTGCAAATGCATATGCCCGCACAGAATCAACTACAGTTTAAACGAACTCTCGAAAGCCAATCACAATTTACACGAAGTTTGGAAAATCAACATTTTATAACACATACGTAATATTTATATGTCTGTCAATCTGGCCGGTATTGTTTGATAATTTCGAATACTCGTGCGTTATTCTACATATAAATTGTTCGCGTTAAAAGGAGCGAAACGAACGAGGAAAACGTCTGTCGAGTTTATATTCATATGTATGCAAGACACGAGAAAAATACGAGGGGACTTGTAATGTTGCGCCTTCCCGCAAGGAAGGATTACAAAGAGGATTGTTTTTCTCTTTTTACCAGAATATTTCGAAATGCGAATTATGCTGATATCTCTAAGGCATAGCGATAGCGATAATAATTGTCGAAGGTCCTAGTTTTAGAAGTACCTGTAGTCGTAGTAGTAATGGTAATAGTGGTGGTAGTAAGCTGAAAAAAATTCACGCAGCGGTAAGCGTTTTTATTCTTTCTTGCTGTATATTAAAGCTCCTCTTACGTAAATTGCTAACTATTGATAATTATTCTATTTTATATATCCCGTTTAGGAATTATATCGTTTTCTTTTCATTTTCTTTCTTTTTCTTCTTCTTATTTGTCGTTTGTCGGAGCTTTATTTCACTATGTTAAATGATTGTTTGTTCCGATTTTATGGAGATCAATTTATATCGAATTAAAAATGAAGTTAGCAGAGTTTAACCGGGAGGAGCATTAATAAATATTTCAGATGAAACGACCAAACGATCCATTGTTAGTTACGCTGTTACGTACTTTGCGTACGGATTGATAGACAGTGTCGAATATTAGAATACACACACGAGTCTTCGTAAGATCAATATTGATACGTTTCAGTAAGCCGTATTCTTTAGGAAAGAATAAGTTTGTCGTATGAACCTTGCCACAACTAAAAGTAAAATTTCTCTATCAGAAATGGCGATATGACCCCGGTAGTATATTTGAAGTTTAACAACTAAATCACTCTTCACTCAAATAAGTTACAAGTCCCGTTGGTAAGCAGGGTAGACATATTTCTCGTAAATTTACATATTAATGTAATTATTATAGCGACGATTAAGGACCGTTTTCTTATACTTTTCACAAATTATATTTTTTTATATATACCTGTGTTATTAACATCCTACTTTTCAATTTCTTTGTTTTGTCATTTTTTGAACTTTGTCGAGTGATTTAGATTGTATCCGTGGTTAAACTTCTTTTGCATCGGATCTTATGAACGATATCGAAGTTTATATCTATAAAATCATCGATAAACGATAAATGTCGATCTTCGAGTCTCGGAAATTTCCAGCGTTTGTATAATCGTAGTAAACTCCGAGAAATTAGTGAGAGATTGTTCGCGAGAGAATGAAACGAACAATTTGGTCGCAAAGTATAGTTTTTAGCGCTTAGCCACCGATAAATATATATATATATATATATATATATATATATATATATATATATATAAATATATATGTGTATATATTCGTTATATTTCGGTGCTTGTTACAACGAAATTTCTTCGGAGGTGCAAGAGGTTTTTTATATAATGTGTAGATTATAAGTATTGTGCCAGGCCCGTATGGGTTATGTACGATTTTAAACAAGAAAACAATATTGTCTGTGATTTCGGATCAGTGAGAAAAAGAAAGAGAGAGAGAGAGAGAGAGAGAGAGAGAGAGAGAAGGGTGGGGAAAGTGAGAGAGAGATAGAGATAGAGATAGAGATAATATCGCGTTTATCACTTCATTCGATGTTACTCGTTAACTTTTGATTTTATCTTCTTTATCTTTTTTTTTATTTGTCCTTCTTTATACTATCGCTTTAAAGCTTACCCATTATTAAGTCTTGTAAGGGAATCCAATCTCGTCATTTTGCTTTCTTGCGAATTACGTAGTCAAATTATAAAATTTTCTTAACCATTGGCATTATCAAATATCGAACTTTTGTCACATTTTCCGCTTTTTCAAAAAGGAAGCCTTGGTAGCGATGGAATTTTCATTGCTCTTTTATTTTATGATACGTGAATTTTCCTCTTTAGATCTTTCACTCGGAAAGCATTACTCGATCGTGTGTTAAAGAGAGCGAAATAATCAGAAAAGAAGCGAGGAAACGATCGAACGTCGTTTAGCGTGGTTCATGATTAAGATATGAGTGTGCCCCGAGAAATCTTGCATTTACAGAGCGGTCAGTAAACGTAAGAGTGTATCGAGGCCATCCACTTACCTGTCATATCGAATGCTATCGACGAATGATCAAGTATACTCGCGAGTATGAGAATTCCGCAAATGATACGATCGAGCGACTGTTAATACATACAACGTACTGTTGTAAATGATATAAATTATAACGGGTAACGTACTAATAAATTATTGTCAACTTATTTTCACTTGAATGCTCGAAAATATATTTATCATCATTCCGATCTCTAGTACAAAAAGGGAGGGGGGGGCGAGCGAGAGAGGTGGTGACGCGTTTTCTTTCTTCTTTATTTCTTTTTTTTTTGTTTCGTTTGTCTAAATTTTTTTTTCTTTTTTTTTCCTTTGTACGAAACAATAACGAATACGTGGGGAGAGGAAGAGAAGAAGCAGTAGAATGAGCGGGGCGGACGAAGTGTTTGCAAGATGGGGGAAGGTTCATCTTTTAAGGCTTCGGAATAACGTAGACGTTAGGTAGTTTAGGTCTTTTTTATATGACGAAGGGAGGAAAAGAAATATGGAATACGAGTCGTGGTGTCTCGATAGGCTTGTATTTCGTGATCGTCCAGTTGCGTGTCAGCGCCAAGCTCGATCGTTTGTTGCCGTGTCGTTGGATCGTTTGTTTCGTAGCCGGGTATTAAAAAAACAAAAAAAAAAACATGCTTTACACGCGTATTACCAGCCGTCGATCGGTTTGCCCTTTTTCTTCGCGAAGAAGAAGAAGGGTTCGCCTTCTCCTACTACTTTTCATGTATTTTGCAATTGCATAAGTGAGCTCGATCGAGCTTTTTCTTTTTTTCTTTCTTTTTTTTTCCTTTTTCTTCATGACAAGAAATTCGAAAAATTTTTCGATTTTAACACGAACTTATCCTATAATCTGTCATTTACGTTTTAAATAATTTTCATGTGTACCATATTGGTAAATATAGGTTTTATAACGCGATGATATCCTGAAAAGAAATATTTTTTATTCGTGCTTTTATTGAACGAAGGATTGAATATAAATATAAACGCACGTAGCGTTCCGTGCTTATTTCTATAATTCGATATTCGATCGAATTATTTGTGTTATTTTTTTTTTCATGTTTGTCCTTATTCTGTTTTAAATAAGTGCTTTTTCTCGAACAGTGGGGAGAAAAACATATGATTACAACGTTCGGTTCGTTTGGATACAAGTTGAATAAAGAGTTTAGCGTAATCGATGGTGAAAAAGTATATAAGGTAGATGTGAGTGAGAAAAAGAGAAAATGATACAAAAATACCATACACATATACATACATATATACATATATACATACGTACATATATGCGTACATATATACATATATACATACATATATATATACATACATACATATATATATATATATATATATATATATATATATATATATATATATATATATTTACTTACTTTCAAGGCAAACCTTTAATTGATTATTTATAATATATATGTGCATATATATTATATATATTATATATTATATCACGATGCCGCGTTAAATCCTCACGCGTGCACATCCATGAGTTTGGTGATTAATGGTGATAAAAAAAAAAAAGAAAGAAAAAAAGCATCCTTTTCTCATCTCGTCAAACTCATAGATGTCGATCGAATGTTACATGTTGCACGCGGAGATCGAACGTATTTGATTTTCAACATTTTTAATCCTTTCATCGTTTAGCCGAAATAGACGTATATTTGTTAAAAAAAAAACCTGCGGTCTAGGGTAACATAAAATGAATGAATTAACCCATAACATATAGTTTTCTTGAATTTTGTTCAATTGTCGTCAGAAAATAAGTTTCAAAAAATTAAGAGAAAAAAGAAAAGAATCTTCTTTCAGCATACTATGCAATTTTGTCTAAACAACGAAAGGTTTAAAAATTGGCAACGATCCGTAATCGATGATTCTATATTCGTTCAGAAGCGTTTGAGAGTTGAACGATGCGTCCGAGAGAGGATCTTTATTCTCGATACTCGTATCGAGGATGAACGAATGCGAGTGCGCGCGTATGTGTGTGTCTAATCATCAACGTAAATCAACGTAAACATATATATAAACGATTTTTCCTATTGATCATACGAAAGAAAGAAAAAGATCGGCAATTGTGAAATATATACGACGTTTCGCTGACCTTCTTTGTCTGCACCAATAGTGTCCTTTTAAGAGATAATTTTGTTTTCCAATTGCGACGAAATCGCAAGGCTATAATTTAAAACTATTTAGAGATACGATATTTAAAAAGGAAACGGCACTCGTGACGGATGTCACTTCTCGTGTGTAAACTTTTTCTTTGTTAATTTATTATCATCTTTTCATACTCAGCTCACTAATGAAGATAATCATACCGTTAGATTAGATCGATCAATTAGGTCGTATCTAATCGAAACTTTCTATATATAGATTAACAAAGGCATCTCTTGGGAAATAGATTCGTAGAATCAAGCGGAACAAATTAAAATATAACCTAATGTCTTTTTTTCTTTTCTTTTTCTTTTTCTTTCGTTAGCTCGGTCATTGTAAAAATACGATGTTACGATTGTACACGCGGTATATGTAAAAAAACGATGTCGTTCAGTACTTTGGTTTTATCACTGATTAATAATAATATTATTATTGCGTGTATATCCGAGCCGAATTTATTACTGTTATAGAAAAGTGAAAAGAAGAAGAAGAACGAAAAGACGACGGATCGATGAGAAAGAAAGTCGCGTTAGGATTGTTTTATTAACGGCAGGACCGATTTGAATTATCCTTTTACAAGTACGAAATTTGTGGGTGAGATGTTAATATTACGTTTGTTAATAAACGAACACGTCCATGCATCTCTGGACGTCATGCGGAATTATTTTTGTAGGATTTAAAGATGTCTCGAAAGAATTTGCTTCGTTCGTTCGACGAAACGCCAATAAGTTTTGTTGGTTAAAATGAAGCGCTTTTGTGACGAGGAAAATGAAAAAAAGAGAAAAAAAAATAAGAAAGAAAGGAAGAAAGAGAAAAAAGTCTAGAAAAGATATTTAACGTGCACATCCAAGTATTGAAGCTCGGACGGATTAAATTGTGGCATATAAACGATTCGACTTGTGAATGCGCAGGCTAACCATTGAATATGTGATCTCTGGAAATTAACGCGGAGGAATATAGTAGAGCGTGTGTCTGTGTGAGCCTGTGTGTGTGCATGCGTGTATAAGTATGTGTGTAACGAAGAATCGTTGCCTTAGCTTCTTTGTACAATTTAACATGATTGAATAAATGAGAAGTGAGACAGAAAAGGAGAGAGAAAGAGAGAGAGACAGAGAGAAATCATGCAAGATATGAAATGTTTATTATATTAATGTAATTGATGTTGGTATCTGTGAAGAAAAATGGTGATAATAAAACGATAAAAGTAGTAAGCTATTCTCATAAGCTCGCTCGAGAGAGGAGATATAGCCTTGCAGCAAGAATTGTGCGACAAGCTGATAATCAAATTGTATGAATATTGATATTGTTACAATGTTTACGATAATAATATTGTTAGTATTAATGGCAATGATGATAATAATGACGACGATGACAATTGTAATTCGTAATTTTTACGCATGGAGATCGCAGCTTTCGAATGAAATCTGCAAGAAAATGAAAACAATATTGATCATCTCTTTGCCCAAAATGGAAATTTCCCATCCGAATATTTTCAAAATACGTTTCTCAAGATGATGAAAAACCCTCTACGATTTGGTAATAGATCAGCACGAAAATGTGGATCAAAATTATTTGAGAAAATAGTAATTAACCGAATACAATGTATAGAACGAATGAAAACGAATGAAAAATTCGTTTCTTTTCCCTGTTGTTTCCATTTGGAAACACAATATTCGTTAATATATATATATACATACACATAAAAACTTAAACGGATCATCATCATTGATAACGTTAAAAGCATTAAACAAAATCTTTTCAGCGGTTTGGCTAGAGGCAGAACTCAGGTTCGACGATTTCAATTGAAATAAACAATATCTCTATTAAGCACTTTAAAAGTAAGTTAGTTCTACGCGTACGACGAATCGTCCACCCGTAAATGAAAAAGAAAAGAAAAGAAAAGAAAAAAACAGGCTGATTTAGAAAATATTATCAACAGGAAGAATTGAGTAGACCAATTTAAAATATAGAACTAACTAATAACTAATATACATATGCATATATATATATATATATATATATATATATATATATATATATATATATAACACATAATATATAGAAATAAAACAATTTTCTTGGTCCTCTATGCTGAACGATCAGAATTGTATAATCTATCGATAATATGTATCACTCCGATAAAAATAAGACTGTGTATAGTGTATACAAAGGAACAGTATAATGTACGAAGAAGAAATTACAAGTTTGTACATGTATATGTGCGACTCTATGTGTGTTTACGTGTGCATGGCGATCGCTCACACGTTCGTGTGTAAAAATACGAAGAGAATTTATGTACACAAGGTAGTAAAACGCTCGTAAAAAATACCCCGCGGAATATCCTCGTAATTTAATAAAGTCCATCGATAAGTGAAACGATCGACTTTAATCTCTAACCTGTATTATTTGAAAATTATCGCTCTGTTAATAATTATAGAATCACAAATTCACGAATTCATTGATGGTATTGTTGAAAAATTAGGGATACGATATATATAGTGCATTCCAATAGCAATTTTATCATACCGAGAGTATCAGAAAATTTTTTGGTATATATAATCCGAGCGTTTGAAGGATGGCACGTTCTTCGTTATTTTGGCGAAAGCAAAGTTTACGCGGAGTCATCGATTATCTTCTTAAGAATGAAAACGCGACGTTTTCAGATACAATTGTAATAGGAAAAATACAAACGGGAGCATACGTGACCGACTTCGAGGACGGAGAGTTTTTAAATAAAAAAAAAAGGAACATAAAAGAAATGAAATAACATTTCAATGGCAATTATTAAAGTTTTGGAAAAATTTATCGATTTCAGAACGAACGCGTTAAATTCAACGTTTCATATTTTCCGTATTCGATACATCCAAAGTCCGAGCAAGTTCGTACTGAAAAATAATTCTCTAATTCTTTCTTCTTGAAGTTGGCCACACATATATATATATAAACGTTAAAAAATTTGAGATGAGAAGGCGCTAATTGGAGAATCTCTTTTTTAAACTAAAGTCAGTCAGAGAAAAGAGGGTCCTACGTGCGCTATTCGTTTTTCAATCCTTGCCATTTTTGTACATAGTGTTCGTGTCCACAAATGCTCGCGAAAGAAAAAGACGACGAGAGAACGTTATATTAACAAAAGTCATGTAACAAATGTACTTGAAGAAATAATAATTGTGCGAGTGATGTGCGACGTGTGTGTATGCTGCAAGGTGAGAAATTACAAATATGATTACGGATCGTATGATAAGAGGGAGGGATAAAAGGGAGAAAGAGAAGGGGAAAGAAAAAGAGTAATGGGAAGGAGAATTTATCGACACAATATTATAATATTAACAAACGTATGCTGTCCCACTGTGATAAAAAAATTTTGTTTTTGCATGTAAAATATACTATTAATGTCATAAGTACGGAGGAATCATATTACGGCGCGTATATATAGATGTATGCGCTGACGCATGTACGATCTTAGATCGATCTATGTATCTATATATATATATATATCTATATATATGCAGGCATAACACACAAGCATACATATATTGTGATTCAGTGTGCACAGGGATTACAGAGTGCATGCGATTCTACAAAGAATACAAATTTTAATTACTCTCACTAAGTTTTCACACGCTCCCATATAAAAATATTTGGACGAGTCTAGTCCTGTTTACGAAACATATATAGAAAGTATATAATGTATAACTTGTAAAGGGAAGAAGTAGGAATCAATTATTATAAAACGTTAAGAAAGATTATTATTCATATATAGTGATGAATCGTCGTAACTTCATAGTAGGATTTCATATGAATCGATTCGTGTTCGATTCAATTCCTCAGCACCTCTATAATTAAAATTAATAGTTCGTTGCATTTCATTGAGAGATGGACAAACGGGCACGCTTTTATTCTCTATAATTTTATGTTTTTTGTTTCGAATGAACAATTATTTATAGCTATTTTTCGCGTGTTTTACGATTTTTAAGCAGTCTCATTAGAATTTGACGGAACGTTTGAAAATATACGATAGAAATTATTTTCTTATACGAGATGAGTTAGAATTTGAACGTCGGTTAAATCAATAGGACGAGATTTTCGACGATGAAATTTGATTACGTCTTTATTGCGTCATTAGTCTCTTCGAGCGTGTGAAAACTGGGGATGAGATAAGTGTTTATTCGCTTTTTTGCGCAACGGTCACATCCTCATATTGTACCGTTTATTTGGTAGCACTACCATGTAAAACCATTTATATTTGCATATAATTAATATGTTTTACTTATAAGACCGAGTTGTTTTTTATTCCGTACCTTGACCCAACGGAATGAATAAGATTCATGATAACAAATGAAAATGGTTAACAAAAGGATTGCGTTGCATTTTTTGCTTTTTTTGTTTTTTTTTTATCTAAGAAATTTTATTTTTTAATATAAAATAGGTGACACATTTATCCTATTGTTTCTATTAGACCGTGGACATGAATGAAATATTCGTTTTATATTTTATCGTACGTCAATTACTTAACGTACAATTTAATACGCGGTCACACCTCCGAGCGTTAGTAAAATTAAAACTTAATTTGGTAGGATCGAATTATGCAATTACTGTATTGGTATCCGTAGATGAAGTTAGTCACGTTTTCGCGAATACGTGACAGAGATTCAAATTAAGTTTGTGATATATATGCAACTAGTTTCGTTTCACGATCATTATATGAGACATGTAGAAGGAATTTATAATTAGTTACATATAAGCGTTAATAAGAATCGCTTGTTATCTATGTAGTACAATCAATCATTCTCTGTACGGACATGAAAAAAAGAAGAAAAAACTCGAGTAACGTATTTGTCTCACATAGATTGACGTTAAATATTCAATTCCTGAGATATATTAAAAAATATCTGAATAGAAAACAATTCTTAACGTTATAACAAACTTCACTATATTTTAACAATACGCCTTTTTTATTTTATTTTATTTTTTTTCTTTTTAATTTTTTCAAACGAAGTAACGATCAATATAATATTAATAGCAATAACAACGATAATAATATCGTTATATATTTACGATACCATTTTTATTTATTTTTTTAATTTTTTTAAATGAAGTAATGATCAATATAATAATAATAATAACAATAACGATAATAATAATAATAATAATAATAATAATAATAATATCAAAAATGATTAAACGTTATTTTTGTTTATTAGCATAACTTTTTGGAAAAATTCTTATCACAATACATAAAGCTAGTTCGCGAGTGACTGGTATTATCGGACGTTTGTCGGTACGTTCTGCAGTGTGCGTTTCGAGCGATAATAATAAAACTATGAGAGTGGGGTCGGCGAATGGGCCAGAGTGGGGACAATAGTGTATCGTATAGGGAGCTTGCGCGCCGCATTGTACGGCCGCAGTCGAGTCATTATGCAGGTACTGCCTGTCACTTTGGCTCGTCGTGACCGCAGACCGACGTCGCCGATTCGAGCTCTCTCTCTCTCTCTCTCATTCCCTCTTTTCGTTTCCCCTCTTGTCCACCCTCATCCTCTTTCTCTCTCCCTCCGTCGATTCCTCTCTTTCTCTCTCTCTCTTCCTCCGTCCCTTCTCTCTCTCTTTCTCTCTCTCTCTTACTCCGTCCCTTCTCTCTCTGTCTCTCTCCCTCTTTCTCTCTCTCCCTCTTTTCGTTTCTCCTCTTGCCACCCTCATCTTCTTTCTCTCTCCCTTCGTATCTTCCTCTCTCTCTCTTCATTTCTCCTTCTTTCCCCCTTTCACCTGACGTTCCAGCGATTCTGTCATTGATACCATTGACGAGTCATTTAATATGTTATAATGCCATTAACGATTCTTTTTGATATACGATCAAAGGTAACAAAGAGCCTGAGAATACTCGCTTGCTCGATATCCGAGTTAACGTTTAAATAGAGCTTAATCCCCCCTTTTCTATGGGTTAAACGAGCATGAAAAGAGCAATCGTTTCTCTTCTGACACCTATGGAAAATATCCTTCGGATATTTCCTCCAACGAAATGTTGTTTTATCTTTTTAATATTTATTCATCGTTCCTATTTATTTTTAATCGATATCATTATACGACAAATAATTTGTCCATTTTGTTATGAAATTATAAATATGCTGTCTTTAATTCGTCGCATAACTTGTTTGCCGATCGTCGTATATAAGCTCGGTGTTTTTCTTACAAATAGGGTAGAATCGATGGTAACGTTAATAATGTATCGTGGGTGCGATCGAACGAGGTCGATTGTTTAACTAATTGGATCCGATATGTGGTCACGCAAAAGTGCATCGATATTATGTTTCGGAGGAATCAATAGGAGTGTTTATGTATAAACGTGTATGATCATATTACATGGAATGTCATGGTTCAACGTAATTCAAATTGAATATCAGGTGAAAGGATGATCGAAAAGGGTTGCGGAGAAGTCAGAAGGGGGGAATCATAAATCGTCAAATCAATGAAACGTTCCAAATCTTTTTATAGAATCGAATTGCGTGACTGGCACGTTCTGACCTTTAAGATTTCTTTTACAAGGTCTATTCGCGCATATACGGATATTGTATGTCCACGATGCTTCTGTGTATACATATGTGTTAGTATAGAAGCAACTGATTCACGAGTGGCTCGTTTTACTGGCACGGTCGGGGTTAGTCCGAGCAGTGGTTGGCTCGTACTACTAGCATCCGTGTCCTCGTCTCGGTCAAAGGTACTATCGATCTTTTTTCTCTCTTTCTCTTTTTTCCTTTTTAATCACTTTCGACCGAACTGACGTAGTCTTCGTGGATTACGTCCCGAGTCGATGAAATTGAGAGCGATAGAAATCGGCCGAATGAAATTTTTGTTGACGTTTAAGTTTGTTTTGTTCTCTTAATTATATTTATTTCGATCGCCGAATTAAATAACATACTATAAAATATAATAAAATAGGATACGGAGTGTCTCGTAATATTTGTATATGTTTGACGAAATTAAATTAATTTTATGAAAATGTTCGAATATAATATATTTTAATGATATATTTAATTAATTAACAATAAAATTAAATGATATGTTATTATATTTAATAAACAATAAAATTAAATGATGTTATTATATTTAATTAACAACACAAACTAAAATAATGAATACTTCGTTTTACTAACGATTTGCTTGTAAATATATATCCCTAGTATTTCAATCAGCATTAAAATAATTTTTTAATTACGTTTCTCAAAGTTTTTAATTCACCGATACGTAAACTTTCCTTCATCGTTAACATAGTTAAAAATCGATTTTCTCTTTCATAGATGCTTCGATAAATAAAATCGCAGTATCGGATGGGAAATAGCACTCAAGAGATCATCTTCACGAAGGTATCCTTAAAGACGACCTTCGGTTGGCCATAGTTGATCTCCGACCTTTTCGAGTAGTAAAGTTCGAACGGTGATCCAAGTTTGAAAGTACGCTACTCGAAAGGGCGTACTAGTCGAAAGAAGGGCCACCAGGCGAAGAGGTGAAGAGGTAAGTGTACGACTTCCGCGAAAGCGACCTCGATAAAAGGGGTCTCGAAAGGAGGTCAGCTCTTTCTTCCTGGCTGTGGCCGGCTGCTGGCCGGGGGTTAGTACGTCGGCTCTCTCTCGGAATGACTCGGTTTCGTTCGTCGACGTTCGTATCTCTCTCTCTATCTCTCTCTCTCTCTCTTTCTCTCTCTGCCTCTCTTATTATAGATACACATATACGTACGTCTTTCTTTCTCTTATCACAGACGCGAGAGATACATCTCTCTCTCTCTCTCTCTCTCTCTCTCTCTCTCTCTCTCTCTCTCTCTTTCACTCTCTCTTTCTCTCGTTCTCTCTCTCTCTTATTACATATATTTATCTCTTTCTCTTTCTTTCTCTTTCTGTCTTTCTCTTTTGGTTGCGCAGGGAATGGTGAAGAGGGGTCGAAAGAAGCAGGGGTTGCGCGCGCGACGCCGCAGGTATCGCGCGCAGGAGCCATCATGTGCCGACGCCGGCAGGTGGAGGTGGTGGTTGAAGGTGAAGGGTGGAGGGGGTTATCGCACGGCGGTTCTCCCTCGTACGCTCAGCGGAGCCGTCGTCATTGGGCGTCGGGACGTCGCGACGACGCTCTTTTCCTCTCTCTCTCTCTTTCTCTCTCGTACACTACTAACACGCGCGAACACACTTACTTGTCCTCTTGTTCTCTCTCTTTTTCTCTCCCTCTCACCTCTCTCTTTCTCTCTCTTTTTATTATCCTCTTTCCTTTTTTCTTATGCTCACCCAGCCTGTTTCTCCTGTTCTCGAACTAAGGCGATCGCGCGCGCGCTCGTCGAACGTTTCCGCGCGCGGATAATCAGTCTGTGCCGTGTCAGTTCGCGAAGAGCGTTCGCCAGTGTACGCGCGCACGTCAACGCACCGGTGCATCATCGGCTCTTCGCTTTTTCGAAGCCGTGTATCGTAAAGTGTGTTTATATATATATATATATATATATATATATATATATATATATATGTATGTATGTATATACGTATACTCATATCTATCTGCATAGATACACATAGGTAAACTACGTATATCGTACCTTATATACATCGATTCGGTAGTGTCTAAACGTATTTTAATTCGGTAATATTATCGAATAAACGCAAACCTTTTTTACGTTTTGCGTTCGGTGTCACAGTGCGTCGAAGTTCGCGCGGGCTTAGATCGTGTGTGTGTGCGCGCGCGCTCTCGTTCGCCCTCGTGCGTTTCCTTAAAATCGTGCGAAGGCCCGCGCTGCCGCGGCTTTCTCGGATAGGTGTATTTCGAAATTATCGAAAATAATAATATAATAATCGATCGTTCTATTCTGATCGTCGGCCTTTGTATGGATCGGTGCCGGTAAATCATCTAATGGGAGGGAAAGATCTTCTTATCGAGTTAGTTAAGAAGGATGCCCAGTTTTGGCTTAGATAGTCCTTTGGACATTGGCGATATATCGTGACAAGTGGAGGAGGACGTATCGCAGGATGGGACGGACGACGTTGCGAGGATCGAGCGACGAAAGACAGATCGTTGTTATCACAGTCGCCGCCGTCGTAGCTGTCGTCCTTGAGAGGAGACCTTCGAGATTCGAAGAGAGGATCACGACTTGGAAGTTCCTCAGGAGCGATTGAAACCAGTCGCGAGAAGTTTACGAATGAAGCTCGAAAAAGAAGCTGGAAGGAAAGAAGAAGGAGGTGGTGGTGGTGGTGGTGGTGGAGGTGGAGGAGGAGGAGGAGGAGGAGAAGGAGAAGGCGAGGATCACCTTCCGAGAGGAAGGACGAGAGGACGAGTCATGTCACATGTCGTTCCTATGCTTTTGCCACGTTTCGCGCCAATCGCCAAGCTACTCATCGTGGCTATATTCGTGCTCTCCTGTTGTGCTAATCATTTCGCTCGCGCCAGCGAATTCCCCGAAAGAGAATGCTGCGTCTTCCCGTTACCCGAACCAACCGGAAGATCCACAGCCGCGCCTATACCAACAGGCAGAAGCGGTGAGTTTTATTTCATTATTTTCGCTGAATGTCAATAAACACCTTGCATTTTAACAAATAAGTATTGATCGAATTAGCTACGTCAAATTTTATAACGTGTTCATAGATCTATGAAATATTGTTACTTTCATTATTATTATTATTATTATTATTATTATTTTTTTTTATCTTTTTTTATGCTACAAAGTATCCGTTTTTAACACACAAAGAATAAGAAAAAATAAACCAAGTGTCGATCGACCGTCGTGCATGAAGTTAGTGTAAAAGTTAAATTTAGTAACCGTTGACGTTAATTGTTACGTACACGTTTGTAACGTGAAACGAATAGATTTTATGCATCAACCTTTATGAAATAATTGCCTTGTTATACAACGATCTACATACGTCTATTTAATATTACCTTCGAATAGTTTTAATTTCGTATTTTACTATATGTCATGTTTTATATCAAATTCTTTAATTTCACGCGTATTACCTCGACCTATTGACGGTATCGTCTTACACGAAATAATCCTTTTATCATCATACATTAATATCATTAAATTTCTATGTTAATTCAATAGGAATACGGGAGAATATGCATTTCACTGTCGATCGATAAGAAAATGTCTTTCACTGAATTAAAAAGGTGGAAGAAAGTAGTAAAGTATTCGAAGCGACGGAATTACGATAGATTGGCTGGTTCTAGCGGTGTCAGTCGTGAACTTTGCTCGAGGTTACGCTTGATCGAAGGTTATACGTTGTGTATAGCATCGGAGAAGTTTCGGCGACGGACGTCGTTTATATACTACGATGGAGCTCTCTCTCTCTCTCTCTCTCTCTCTCTCTCTCTCTCCTTTGTAACAAATCGTGTTGTACATACATATCAACATACATAGGGTGGGACATTTAAACAAGCCGTCTGAAGATCTTTTGAAAATCTTCATAAAACAAAATAGTTTGTTAACGATCGAAAATTATCATGCCACTATTAACTTTCTCTTTTTTTCTATTTCCTTTTTACACCTAAATGAGACTTGCTCGTTTTATATTTTTCTCTTTTATCTTAAAATCGACAAATGAAAGTTATTCCATTGGTCTGTCTTAGATGCTTCAACCTTTATAATGTATCGTTTCAACCACGCGACGCTATTCTCGAAGTGGGGTGTAAGTAATGAAAACCGATCAACCTTCGGCTCTCCATGCACGATGTTACGTCGTTAGCACGATAAATGATCGGATAGAGAGCTTTCCTTGCGCTCCCGTCCCTTACGAAAGATCTTAGGAGGGTGTTATCATTTATAACGTAGTAGTATTGCAATGGTTTATAATAATTATAGATGATCTTTGCGTTAACGTTCAGTTCGAGTGTTGAACGTAGTAGGATCTTGAACGTGTATCGATTTTAATCCGGTTTACGTTAGATACAAGCATAGGAAGAGTGAGAAGAATTATAGATCTTTAGAAATATGTATTACCTTTCGAATTTTACCCGAGCATTCATACGATTGCCGACGAATTGTAAAAAAAAAGAAGCGACGTACAAATAGACGAAATATTTCTTAAGTATTATATTCTTTAAAACTCGTTGATCACGTTGAACCCGTGCGATGTTTTTTTTTCCTTTAAACTTGGTCAGTAATATTTCAACTCTCTCCCAAGAGGGGAAAAAAAAGCCGTGCATGTTGGAAGAATAATCTGCAGATTTGTTTTTCCTATTTTTCCTTGCCTTTCCTTTCCTTTCCTCTTTTACCTTCTTTTTTCGTCACGGATGCGAAAGTGCAGAAGGAGATGAAGGCGTCTAAGCATTTAAAAGAAAACACCGTCAAAGAATAAAAGCGAGCACGAAGTAGAGGTGGATAAGGAGACGGTAGAAGGCTATTTGTCTGTGTCCATTCGTGTGTTTGTGTATATCTCTGTATGCACCGAAGGGTCACGGAGATGCTCTCGCTTGGTGGGATGTCTTCGTGTATCTTAAACGTCGCAAGACGACTCGTGGCGGTGATGGAACGAGAATAAGTATACGTGAACGAGAGGGAAAGAGAGAGAGAGAGAGAGAGAGAGAGAGAGAGAGAGAGAGAGAGGCATAGAAGATAAATTAATACTACGAGGCGTACGAGAGAGATATAAAAAGAAAAGTGCTAGAAGAGAGCGAAAGAAAGAGAGAAAGAGAGAGAGAGAGAGAGAAAGAGAGAGAGAGAGAGAGAGAGACCTAGAGATAAAAAAAAGGAGTAAAAAATGAGGGATAGAATAAGCAAGAAGGAAGGGGATAAAAAAGTGGCCTATTGACGTTAAATCGTACGGTGAGGCGCTTTCAAACGTCCCCGCTATTTTCATGCGACCTACTTTGCGAGCCGCCCCGTAACGAGGTTGCTTTCGAACAAATTCAAAGTGCCTTCAAGTTGGTATTCCGGCTCGTTCGCTCGGCAATCCCGGAATTTTTGAACGAGCAATAACGTTGCGTCACGTGCCTGCGGGATTTTTCGCGTCTGTATTACGCCTGGCTCAATTTCACCCATACACAAACGTCGCGTCGCACATCTTTCGCTTCTACCCTTTTTTCCTTTCTTTTCTTTCTCTTCTTTTTCTTTTTTCCCCTCGTCGGCCGGAGACATGTTCCTTCAAAATGGGTCGGCGCGAAGACTCGTTAGTCTACGACGACGACGACGACGACGACGATTAATCGTCGTCTCCGAAGAACGATCTTGGTCTTTCTAGTATAGTAAGCGTTCACCCGAGTCTTCGTGTCGTACTCCTTACCTCGGCTATGCGTAAACAAGAAACGTTTGTCGCGTCTCTTAGCGTGCTATTAATCATTATAATGCCAACGAGGGGGAGGGGAGGGAGGAGAAGAGTGGGATGGAGGTAGCATAATGATTCCTATGGTACACCGACATTACGGCTATTAGCGCTTAGTCCTGCATGCACGAATTACTGAAGCAACGGTATACACCGTTAGCCCATCGTCAGAATTTACTCTCCTCATACAGGACGTCTCGGGATTTATCGTTTCTCTTCTCCTCTTGAAGTAAAGCGTAACTTCGGCACGTAAGTAAGTACGTACAATACATACATTCATTTCCGATTAAAGAAACATTCCGTTTGCTTCCAAGGTTTATTAATAGTTTTTCTTGAAACAAATAAGCATATATATATATATATATATATATATATATATATATATCTACCTGCGTATAAAGTTACATGGATAATTCCGTTATTATATTTTATTTTCGTACGTCGAATTGATTATATGCGATTATATAGGTTGATACGTATCTTATTATAACTTTCGCGTGAATCATGTTATTCGATTCTCGTTATTTCAAGCTCGACGAATTATTTGTAGAAAGAACTTTTTACCACTGTCGATATTAATGAGTTGAAATTCGTGCCGTGAACGAGATCGAGCCCGTCTTTCGATTTATCTTTCTCTACTTGACCCGGTTTCATTTCTTTATTTTCAAATACCACTCGAGGTGTTTCCTTTTTCAGAATTATCATTGCTACTTGTATATATCATCGACAAAGAAACCATGAGACTTTCCGCAATTTCTCGGAAAAGTAGCTAATTAATTGGTCATCTAGTTATCCCTTTCCACCTCCATTTTCTCTTCCGTGGTAATCACGAGAGAGAGAGAGAGAGAGAGAGAGAGAGAGAGAGAGAGGGAGGGAGAGAAAGAGAAATTATCAATTAATTCGAGAGTCGTTTTCCCGTGACATAGACTAGATATGCCTTTATTCTCCTTCGCATATTTTTCGTATCAACGTTTTTAAAGCAATCCTCCAGTTCCATCAATTTGAAAATATTCGTATTCGTTCTTTTTCAATTAAAATGGATAATTGCAATACACCTTAATAATAGTTAGTTCCATAAGGTTAAACGTCATTTATAACGCCATTAAATATCGTTTGTTTTCTCATAATTCGAGATTCTCCTACTAACTTTATCTTTATATTTTACCTTCAAATCAATATATTATTAAAGTCCAATTTACTTCTTCCCCTTGCTACTTTACTCTTTTCTCATTCTCTGTCTCTCATATAAAAAATAAAATTCGAATACTATTTTCGAGCGTAGTAAATATAATCTCCCCCTTAGCGATAGTTACCATCGCTTTTTCATCTTCGTTCTATAACAATATGGAGACGACGTTTAGATGGCATTTAATTTGCAAAGTATTCTCCGTATTACCGAGAAATTAATAATAGTGCTCGTTAATCATTACGAAAGCAGGTCTCACGTGTTTGCACAGAATCAACTCGTACGGCGACATCGTCCATGCTCATAAACAAGTCCACTGGCTGGAATTTCTTCAAAGTTGAGTGAGTGAAATGAAGAAAAAGAGAGAAAGAAAGAGGGAGAGAGAGAGAGAGAAAGGAAGAGAAAGAGAGAATTTCTCGGCTCGGTTTTTCCGTTATTTAAGCCCTTCTTCCTCCTAAGCGTGTCTTCGTAGAGCATGCGCTTTCGTTGGAACTTTTTCACTCGGCGAAAAATGTTTACCTTGCCTTCGCTTGCCTACTACCTACAACTACCACCATCACTGTACTCTTTATCTTGCTTTCTCTCTCTTTCTCTCTCTCTCTCTCTCTCTCTCTTTCTCTCTTTATCTTTTTCTTTTTCTTTTTCTTTTCCTCGCATACATACATACATCCACCTCTAGCAACGCCTCGAGACTTCTGGAATATATTGCCGACTCAAAAATCAGAGAATGTCGCTACGTGTCTACGTAAAAATCGAATTTCGTTTGGAAGCACTATGTGGAAACGTTTCTTATACGATAAACGTTACTTTCATCCGTCTATCTAAACACTCTAAGGAAATGCAAAGGATTTCCTTAGAGTGAATTAGAAAGGCTATCTTCTTCAGCCAACGGTATTTTGGTATTAATTTAGTAAGTAGTACATGTCAGACATTAACCAGACACCGGTCTTGCGTTCCACTCGTTAATCTTTCCCTTATGCAAGTTATAAAAGGTTGACGTGGTTCATAAAGCTTTTCTGAAGAAATATTACGCATATAAAGCGTATAAATTCATAAGTAGTAGCCTAATATTGTGAAGCGCATTTTAAAATTGATAATAAAAATGAGAATGATATGTAGAAGAGCCCGGTTTATGAACATTTTTGGTTATTTTTCTGTAGTCTCCTTTTTGTTCATTCCTTTTTTCTTTTCTTTTCTTTCTCTTACTATACGTTCAATAACACCAAGCGAAAAATTTGGAATAAATATTTTCATGTCTTCCATTACGGTATCTATTCTTTTTTTTTTGTTCTTTTTTTTTTCTGAAATTTTTGTCATAACACTTTGGCATCGCAAGATCTCCGATGATTTTGGTTTCGTCGTCGTCAGTGATATCGGTACACCGTAACCCAGGCTCATGGCTGATCCCTTGAAATTCAGTGAAATCGCCCGATGTTTCCAACGAGCGTCGAACCCTTATTATAAAGCAACGATGCAACGTAATACAGAGGTGCCGCGTGTACCACGAAGAAAAGAGTAAATAACGTTCGGGAAACCAATATTGACAAAGCTCCAGAGACAAAAGTTTCCTGACCGAACCTCGGGTTAAAGAGTAAGCGGCAAAATTGTTATGAAAATGACGTAAGAAAAAAAAAAGAAACGAAAAGCGAGACGTAGGGATATTTGGGAATTTAATTGGAATATTTACTTGGTCCCCATCCTCTTATCAAGGATTAACAATTGTTTTTATCAAAAATGCCAAGACGTATTTGTTAACAACTGTACATTCATTCGAAATATTGTTAATAATACAGTAATAAATAAGATTAAGGAGGAAACATATATAGTCGGCGTTGCATGCTCGGTCGTTATAAGTTACTTCGAATCATAGTGGGAAGCGTATATGGAGTTGACGTTAAAAGATAATGATGAAAAGTTTTAATCGATTACGTATAAAGTAATCAGAAAGTATAAGAACAAGGGTGATGGAGGAAGCAGAGAGAGAGAGAGAGAGAGAGAGAGAGAGAGAGAGAGAGAGAGAGAGAGAGAGAGAGAGAGAGACAGAGAGAGAGAGAGAGAAAGAGAGAGAGAAGAAGTAAGAAAGTCTACCTTCATTTGGAGTTTCTCGTCGGTACACGACATAAAGTTTCGCCTCATGGACATGTACGAGTCCCGAAAGCACGCACGCTGAAAATGTTTCAACGACACTCACAAAGTCGTGGCAACAACGTTAGCCATTCGTCTTTTATCGTAACACCGTAAAATCGGTGAAAATAAAATTCTGGTTTTTAACTCTCGTCTCTAGTATATTTTCGGATAAAAATATTCCCGAAGGAATATCGAATTTTCGTATTTTATGCAAACCTATATAGGTTAAAGCGCATTTTTACCGTCGATACGAACGACCATACAAAGAGATTCGTTAGGGCTTACGAATAAAATTCGCGTAAATAAATTACGCGCGAATATTTTCAAATAGAAGAGAGATTTTCCATGGGGAAAAGCATCGAATTCCTCGGACATAGTATAGCGTAAAGCGATCATTTTCTGGACCGCTATCCGGTGATCACGTAAATCCGTGTACTGTAGCGTTGAGTTATGTTTGCACTGCGCATCCGCCGACGCGTGAACATCGTTTGCATTCACCTGCAAAGACACAAGCACATCCGGTAGAGCGGTCGGAAGATTGGCAAGTAAACGTACATGAAACGGTGGATATGCGATTAAGCATTCTCGATGCATTCGCATCGTTGCAATCTGTGCAAGTGCCTGTCTGCCTGCTGCTGCTGCTGCTGCTTCTACTACTACTGCTGGGTAATCAAACGCTATCTATTATATCTCACGCGAAATGCGTGACCGTCGCGTACCAATCCCAAAACGGTGAGAGTGTACCTTCGACTTTTCATATTTCGAACAATAAATCAAGGATTCCCGAGGAATGAAAGAAAGGGAGAAAGAAGAGAAAAAAGAGACTGGACAAGGACTTAATCGTGAATCCCAGACGGCAAACGGTAAAAACTACTCGAGACTCGTAAACTTTCTCTCAGGTAGAGTAAGATCGGTAAACGTTTCGAGTGTTCGTGAATAATAAATCATAGAACGTACGGAGTAGGAGCGATTTAAACCTATAAATCCTCGAGCGTTCGTCCGATGAAATATTTTTAAAGTTCTTTTCCCCATTGCGATCTTAACGATTTGCTCGGTAGTCGAGCCCGCGAGCTATTTCATCTACATACATTTAACCAATCGCGACGTTTTCACGAAATATTATTTGGGTAAGTCTTCATAATATTTTAAATAATTTATAATGTAGCCGATTCATTAATATAAGATCGGTAAGTAGAAATCATTAATGTGATTATTCACATAATTTTGATGGTACCTTTAATTTAATTTAGTTAATACCGTTTATTCAATATATTCTTTCTTTCTTTTCTTTTTTTTTCCTTTTCATTCACGTTATCTATTAATTTGAGTTAATTGGTATACTCTGGGAACAACAAATCACGTCATTAAATTGATTCAATTTATTCGATCATTCAATTGGATAGAATTTCATAATACTTATATGCATTTGCTAATTAATCGTTTATTTTTAGCGCGAGTACGTGAAATTGTAGTTCATGCAATCAATCTTTCTGACTCTCTATTAACCATTTAATTCCATTCCAATTTGACGATCTACGAAAGTATAATATTAAAAAAGACGATTCTAATCTAAGGAGAAACGATCTCACAACGAAATATAGTATATCTATCCTTCATTCGTATTTATACCAGTCGATGTGGTATGGATTAATAATATCTTCGGAGAGGTCGAAGTTACTCTCTTTGGAATATTTCGAGAATTTGATGAATTCCAGGCGGCACTCCTAGACGAAAGAAGCACGAACGGCGACTCAAAAGTGGAAGAAAGGTAAGGCGTTGAACGATGTCACGTCGTCGTGAGGCGAACGAAAAGGAACGAATGGAAGGGGAGAAAAAAAGAGAGAGGGAGAGAGACAGAGAGAGAGAGAGAAAGAAGGAGGGGGTGATTCCGATCGAAGGCCTTGACGGGAGTCGCATATTTTTATTCACTGCAGCAAAGGTGCAACGGTAGCAAGATGAAAGAGAAGAAAAAGGTAGGAAGGAAGGAGGGTAAGGATCGAGTCGGTGCAGGGGTTGTTCGACACGAAAGCTCTGTGAACAAGCGCGTTCGCAGGCCTTATCGCGAAAAAGGGCCTACCCTTCTAACTCTTGGACTCTCTTGGCAAAGATCTAATCGTTCGGTGCTTTCCTTCGTTCTCTGCTAGGCTGCTCGATTCTCGTGCTTGGTCTTGCGTTCTTCGAAGGCTACCCAAGTTAACCCTTTCTCTCTCTCTCTCTCTCTCTCTCTCTCTCTTATTCGTTAGCATCACTACTACACGTCTCTTTAGTCGTAGGCTTCTCGCCTAACCAATCGTTGGCTTAACGTAGTCGACCGTTTACTGCCGTCCTGAGGCCGCCGTCGTCTCCTTACGACAACGACAACGACAACGACAACGACAACGACAACGACAACGACGACGACGACGACGACAACGACAACGACAACGACGACGATGACGATGACGAGGAGGTGGAGCTGAAAGAGGAAGGGGAAAACTGCGAGTTTACACGCCACAAGGTGGCCCGTTAATGTTAGCACGCAAGGAAAAGCTTAAGGGCTTGCCTTTCCACGAGAAATGCCAGTTATTTCGATGGAAGTCGACTGTCGAATCGAAACTCGCCGCTCGATCTCCAACATGTCCTTACAATTTATATTTTTACTACCGACATATTTTACTCAATAATATTTTTTATTATACTTTCCTAAAATTCCTTTTCCTTCTATTTCTTTTTAGATAGTTCATTCTCCAATGTCCTCCCCTATACAAGATATTTCATAATACGTAGCAAATATATTTATATTTCATTCGTCCATTAATTCATTTGTGAAGTTAATTCGTATTATATGTAGCTGAAAAATTTCACAGAACTGTTGCATAACATGTTTAGTTACGTACAAACTTTTTGCATTATTATTTTCAAATTTAATTCCTCAATTAAGTTATTGAACACCCTGTATACTTGGTATGGCACTCGAAAGTCGATCGATGACCGGAGCCGCACTCGAGTCACCTTCTTCAGCTTTCGCTTTAATTAGCACGTCGCATCTTCGCGGAATCCGCAGATGCAAGAACGAAGAAGTCGGAGAGCCTTTAAGATGTCGTCTAGCTAACGCGTTTAATAACCTCTGTGTGAATGCGTAAATGAAAATGTACGCTCACTCGCAGTCTTCTCTCTCTCTCTCTCTCTCTCTCTTTCTCTCTCTCTCTCTCTCTCTCTCGTATTCGTTAATGCGACGCTAATTCGATGGCATTACCGGTGAACTGCCATCGAGCACTTTAATGCAGTCGTTCCGACGACACGCGATCGAATTTAAATCCCCTCCATATAAGCGAGCCATTCGCGTTTACTCGCATCGATGTCGATAATATAGAACCGGATCGAGCTGTCTCGTTACAGAGAAATTTTCACAGGGATTACATAGACCGACGAATTCGATCCGCGACTAGTTTCGTTTAACTCGATTATTGTCTATTGAATATAGAATGAGTTATAAGAATTCTAAGATTTTCATATATCATTTATGTACTAACATATTTATTTTATGATAATTTATACAAATTAGATATCGTACGAATTACATTCGTATTAGATAAAATTATATTCCTGTTTGTCACGTCAATATTGTTTATATAATAATAATAAAAACAAAATTTTTGCCATCTAACGCCCTTGTTTGCCGATTAGATCTCTGAGTTTCGCGCGACGTGATTTATATAACGATGAATTTTTATTGAAACGTAATAAACGCGTTATGCGGAGGGTCATTTGTAATGTATATAAATTTGTTCAGATAATAAATCATTTATTAAATATGAATATGTTCGAAAAGTATCAATATACGAATTATTTTATTCGGAAAGAATTCTATCATTCTTACCGTACGAGTTACTCTACCTGAATCATCTCGAAGTAGTTCTTCATACAATGTTGATGCGAAATCTCGATGAAAAGAGGATTCGAACTAGGATCGCTTCGTGTGATCACCTTTGTGCACTTTCTCGAGAAGTTTAACGAAGTTCGATGATCGAAGTTACTATTGTAAGAAAGAGTGAGTGAGAGAGAGAGAGAGAGAGAGAGAGAGAGAGAGAGAGAGAGAGAGAGAGAGAGAGAGATGAACTATTAAGAAGCACGAGCTCGTTTCAAGGGGATACTTCTGTTAAGTACTATAATGAGTCTGATACACGGGGAAAAAATTGAAACATTCAAACGTATATACATATTATATATATATACATAAATCTAGAAGTAGACGAAAATATTTTATCACAGTGAAATTAATGATCATAACAGATCCAAAGAACAATCTTCGGTTTAAGCTACTGCAGTGTTTACAATTTGAAGACGATAGAAAAACTCTTTGTGAATCGAGTATGATACTCGATACTCTTGCAATAAAGCTCTCGCAAGCGTACGTATACACACCACGTCAATACATAGGTCGATTCAATACATTCAATTTCTCTTTCTCGCCAGTTTAGTCGACGCATAGTGAATCGATAGATATCCCATACAGTCAGATAACGCAAATCCAACTCCATGTATTTGTAAATTTTACATTATTTGAATCTTCTTTCAAAGTGTTATTTCGTAAATGATTTCGTGATTACCATGTATAAACCGACAATAATATAATCAGTTTTTATGAACGTATCTCAAATCAAACGTAGATCCAGAACGGCTTTTGTGGCTAATAATAGAAGAACTGGGTCAATGGAGATACTCAAATAATACTAATGGCAAAGTAGAAAACAGGATGGGGCGAAAGGGATTATCAATTATGCTAGTAATAGAGAAAACATTTGTATAACAATCGAAGTTTTTATAAAGAGAAAGAACCCAATCGTAAAACTTATCAGATTGTACCTCGACGAATTTATAGAAAGCTTCGAACATGTAGGCGAATTAACGTGCATTATGAGCCACGTGAATTGCTCGTATGGCTAATCGGGAGAGAGAGATGGGGCCGAGTATATCGCGAGCGTTATAAAGGTATAGAATTTTCCGTTAATTCGGCGGTATTAGGCCGAAGCTAGCACGACTCTCATTAATAGCGGCTCGTGTCGACGGATTAGCGAGCTCGAAAAGGATACAATGCGCGTAAACAAAGTAGGAACCGAAAGTTAAGCCAAAGCAGCTTGTCGATGCGATCAACGTGCATTTGCTCGTCAAATAGTGGTTTATTTTGTCGGTTTGTCATCACGGGGAAAAGAGAAGAGGAGGTACCGTCATCAACGGCGTCATCAGCGGCACAGGCTTGCTCGATCTCATTAATCAACGTTAATTCGCAGTATTAATTGGCTCGGTGAAGTGTACATGCCGTGAACGATAACGAACGCGATCGTGCCGGTCTGTTATCTTACGTTGC